>BPTQ01000007.1:179250364-179342864 GCA_019973895.1 Chrysanthemum seticuspe | reverse complement strand
CATTTTACAAATATGATTTTTTTTTTAAATCTGATTTTTTTGTTAAATCTATTTTTATCAAGTTTTTTATTTATCAATTTGTGTTTTTCTTGTAGATCTTATGCCTTTTTTAGAATCTGATGCTGATGGTGTGGTGGCCTTTGTGTAAAATTTGGTAAGTGATAAAAAGTGACATAAAAATGTTGAGGCTACAAAAACCATGGGTAACCAAGCTGTTTGGTTGGTTCAGATTTGTGTTATTCGGTTGTTAAGCAAATAACTGGCCGTTGGTTATGGTAGTTTCTTTTGTGTTTCTTGAGCCACAGGTTTGGGTGGTTTGTGTTTTAGCTTTGCGTTTTTGATGGGAAAAGCGAGATAGTTGAATCTGTTGGGATCTATTGGTGATAGTTGTGGCTGTAAATTTGATACTTTGATAAAAAAAAAATTGGGATGGTTGTGTTTGGTAGATTTGATGATTAAATTTTACGTATTTTGTTTGGTCGGAATCTTTTACGGGTTTTGTGTTTAGCCGATAGTGGCAAAAAGGCCATGATGATCCGACGAGTCGGCAGGGCAATAAGTGGATGGCATTGTTAAATGCAACCATTTGTTTGCAGCCGACACAATCTGAGCCAACTTTGTAAGTTTTTTTTTTTGTCAAACTTTGCTAAAATGTTCTTAGAATTTTTTTTGTTAAAATTGGTAAACGATGGTTAAATGTGTTTTTTTAATTGTAACCCTTAAATGTGTTTTTTTTTGCTGGTTCTTAAATCTTTGGAAGGCTGCTAGCAAAGCAGAACTTTGAAAGTAGCTTTTGAAAAGTCTTTTGAATCTTTGCTTAAAAGAGAAAAGTTGATTGAAACAATGCATCTTTTCTCACAAATTTGAATATTTTACACTAGATGCTAATTCTATTAAGTTTTAAATGATGATAAGATAGGATTGATGGCGTTGAACACTGCTTTTTCAATGGAATCAGAACAAGTACATCACAATAGTGTCTTGGGAAACACAAAATGAGTTGTATAAAGGACTATCATCGGTTATATAAAATGAGTATATGTCAATGTATCACGTGGAGAGCCTTGGGATAAAAGAATAAACTCAGTCACTTCAGACTATAAAATGAGTATTCACTTTTTTTAAGAAGGTAGTATAAAGTTAAATGTTGATGTCGATTAAGGTAAAGCATAAAATCAACTTTTGAGGGGTTTTGAATCAACCTAACCCGCCCATATTAGAATTTAGAAAACTGTCTTGATATATGTTATCCAACATGTCCATCTTGACAACTTTAATATATCTAACAAACTTTGTTTTTAACGCTATTTATATCAGTTTTCAATATTTGTTTGTTAAGACTTCATATTGGTAACTAAAAAAGTCATGCAGAGAAGAAGGAAACAACCAAATGATACAAGTACTGTAGTAGAAACTCGCACTATTAATACCAGAAATTAACACTTTACTGTAACTTGATCAAGATTTGAAAATATTGTTGACCATTTAGAATTCATTTTCAAAAGACTGTGTGTTTTCCATTTAGAAAGAGAAAACAAGCTAACATATGACATTGAAAAATCTTACTCTGTCTCAAAATAATTGTCCCCCGACAAAAAACACATAGTTTAAGAAAAGTGCATTTATTACAGCTTTCTCTTCTTACTTTTTGACAAAATTACAGTTTTACCCTTAAGTAATTAATTAAGGTATTCTTTGAAGTTTGTAATAATAATTTCAAACAAGAGCAATATAGTAAACTTGATCAAACATTCCTTTCTATATTTAGCATGGACAATTATTTTGGGACATACAAAAAAGGAAAGGTGGACAATAAAATTAGGACGGAGGGAGTATGATTAATTTTTACAAGTCTTCACATAAAATATCTAGACCCACTCCATAAATGTGTGCATACTTTTAAAAAAATAAGTCTATAAATTTTAGGTTCTACTACTTTTATCTCAAAATAATAAACATACAATTTAAAAGAAAAAAGCATCATAATTACAATTTTCATTTTCTTATTCTTTTTTGCATAATGATACTTTTACTTTTAATTAACTAATTTAAAACTTTTCTATTTTTTATTAGTAATAATAAATCAAAGTGAAAGTAATATGATAAACTCAATTTCTTATATATTTTTGCAAATGGACATTAATCGGGGGAACTTGAAATAGAAAAATGTGAACAATAAATTTGACATAAACAAAGTATCTTTGTAGCCAAATTATATATAAATTGTGTAACAAGTTCAACAAAGATAAGTTTTGACCCGAAACTACATTGTGACAACTCACTAATTAACCAATACACATCAATTTACTCGAGTATTTGCATAATAAACCAACATTTGTTTTACAGCCAAAACTAATATGTGTATTTTAAATGACAATGCTTCTAATCTAGCTCGAGTATCATGGACTACAATATTTTTTTCTTAAGCCTATGAAACTCTTGCAAAATATTGAGCATCTATAATATTAACTTCAAACCTACATAGATACATGCCATACATATGAATACAGATAAAAAAAGTAACCACCGGTGAAATATCGCTAACTTTCTTAATTATCGATATGATAGTTTTTCTTGGAAACAAAAAAAATAAATAAACAAATATCGATATAATAAAAAAAATTCAAAACCTATACACCGTTGCCACTAGGTGCTGGTACTCGGCTAGGTAACGCTGCCGCTAAGTGCGAGAACTCGGCTAAATACCGCTGCCGCTAGGCGCGGGTACTCGGCTAGTATATATATATCTATGTTAGGAATTGGAAATTCCATGTGAAAGTGTCGGTCACCCCAATTATGGTCTAGCATATGTTAGCTCGTAGACTTGTAGTTATTTACGTTGTTTAGTAGTTAATTAGTTAGTTTGTAGCGTAGACTAGTTTAGAGTAACACCGTGGAGGAAGGGCGGGTCTTTACCCACTGTATACCTGATCCACAGTCTGACAGGAGGACGTATAAGTTGTAAGTATAAATACCCCTTCCATCCTTGGAAGGGGTGGTGCTTTCTCATTAATCTAACCTTTCATTTGTATTTCTCTCTCTAGAAACACCCTCTTCTGTCTTCATCTCTCTAAAATGGCTCTCTTGTTTAATGACAATCCTAGACCACCCGAATCATCTAAACAACATATTATTTACGATCCTACAAATGGTACCAGAGCCTTGGTTGTGTCGTTTGTGATGATTCAAATGTTTTTTTAATGCGGTTTGTTTGGTTCATGTGTGCGGTTTGTATGGTTTTTGTGTGTTTGAATGCGGTTTGATGTTGGTTGAGTCATACGATTTGTTAAACTATAAGTTTGATACGATTTGATGTGGTTATTTTGAAGTTTTAATCTGTTTTGAACATGGTTGTGTGGTTAGATGGGTTTTTATGCAGTTTCAAAACTGTCTCATACTGGTTTTATGTTTTTACTGGTTTTAATGCTGATAATAAGTCTGGTTTTAATACTGGTTTTAATACTGGTTTTAAGTCTATGAATCTGGTGATAAGCAGTTTAAGCTGTTTGTAGACCTGTTCTATCATGCGATTTGTCACCTGTTCCTTGATGCGGTTTGAGCTGTTAACTAAGAGGTTTGTCAAAAAGTCCAGGTTTAATGTATCTTGTAACCTGCGATTTGTCACATGGTCGAAAGCGACTTGTCATTCTGATAAAAGTACAATGCGATTTGTCAACATATGCCTGATGCGTTTTGACGCAATTCAGTGTGCGATTTGTCCTTTCAATATCTGAAGCGATTTGTGTGTTTTGACATGCAAAAATCAAGCGATTTGTTGATATGTCTTAAGCGATTTGAGTGTAAAAGGTCTAAGCGATTTGTCCTACTGATCATGCATGCATTTTGTTGAAAAATAAAGAAGCGATTTGTGTACTTAAAGTTCTGATGCGATTTGACTAAAAAGTTTTTGATGAAAGATGATGAACAAGGATGCAGTTTGTTGACCAGCTTATCAAAGATCAAACAGTTACGAAATCTGTTAACTAATAACCTCAACCTTATTCACAATCACTCAACAAATTCATATTTATCAACATCATACCAACATCTACAAACGTCATAAACATGGTCATGGTTTTTAAAGAACATCCACCACAAATCAATTACATTCAAAAACAGTAATGATACCATGGTTGTCACAAGACTCGTACAAACATAACATCTAATTACATCATTTTACTAAACTCATACAAAACTCATTCTCGATATCAGATTCACATGACTCGTGCTACACAAATCTCAATATCATCTATACAACCAAATGGACAAAGTCTAGACTCATCCCAACCATGATCTCAGTCTATATTTTTCGTGTTACTCAAAGTACGAACAAGACTCGAAGGTCTTTAATTACGAAAAACAATTAAACCATCATCGATCTGTTTTTGTTGAAGCTATGCCTCACTTGTTCTATATCCGACACAAAGGAGAAGTTTGATAACAACTTTGTTACCCACTTCTCTCCGTTCGTTCAGAAATTCAAATATAAATGAAAACAAAAGATTAACATGTCTCTTAAGGTTAAATTGTTAAATTGTTTTTTTCATTTGTTCGAGTATTCAAAAGGTGTAATCGGTCACACATCTTACCTTTGTCCCTGGATCAATATTAGAGCCTGTTCAAAACCCTCATAGCCATCCATGTGGCGAGGTCAATTGACTCGTTATGTTGAAACTATTCTCGTGGCTTGTGAAGCTGTGATAAGATGCGTCTGAGGAAAAAGAATGGAGGGAGGCTGATGAGTTTTGTTGAGAGAAATATTAGGGATTGAAGTGATTTGGTGAGATGATGAGATTTGGGTATGAGGGTTGATACTTTGGTATATACATTTTTCACGGAAGATATTATTTCACGGCTTGAATTGTTTATTGAACAAAGTTGACTACGGGGTTGTTTGGAAGGTATTTCTTATTTGGATTTGAAGTGAGTTTTTTTCGGGCACGTTTACTTATTTCGTCTTCTTTCTTTCTACTCTTCCGTTTTATAGAGTGTGATAAAGACTTAGCTATTTAGTTACTCTTGTGATTCTTTCTCGATCCACAACGTAGCTATCACTTCGGTGTCTCACGTAGTTGAGGATACGTCAAGAGGTTTTGTACATTGGGTACACCACTTCTTTTTCACAAGGATTAGTACAAGTTTAAGTAACAAATCTGGGGAATTCTACTTCATGATCAAGTTTGGTATATCGGGTTTACTTCACCAAGTGGTCACAACAATAGCCGACAGAATATGTGGATGATGTGTTTACCAAAGGGTTGAATGGTTGAGATGTGATCAGCAATTCCCATTGAATATTTGATGCCACTGAATGACAATGATACTTCACAGTCTAAGCAAAATCTCTGAAGAATCTTCAGCGTCAGTCATGACTTTTCAAGATGTTTGCTTATGACAAGAAATTTTCGTGCAGATGGTTGTACACGTTAATGATGCTTCCGAAAGTTCGAAACCATCATGGGGGAGAAATGTGTACTTTGATGTTTTATTGTAACCTTCAAGGGAAAGTAGTATATACTACTCTACTTAGTATGGTTTGTGAAGTACTCTACATATGGGAGAAGAATTGTTGATGTTGGATAATGAACCGTTGATGAACCGCTGCATGTTCCCCTAAGATAGATATTCACCGAAACCAAAGTTGTCATAACACATTCAAGCTGACATTGTTTACGGTTTTTTCTTGATTTTGTAAAATCCCGCGAAAGAATCTATTTCTCGGTTTAAATCATAGACTTGTAAAATCCCGTGACAATGGAAACATCCTGGTAATTGTAAAGTGCATTTCCGGATCTATCTTACGGTTTATTCTTGGTTTTGTAAAATCTCGCGAAAGAAACTATTTTTCGGTTTAAACCATAGAGTTGTAAAATCCCGTAATGATGGAACCATCCTGGAGAAAGGAATGTGTAATTCTGGATCTTATCTGATGCTGGTGCTACGGTTTCTTCCTCGAAGAAGGGATAAAGGGTGTACTTCATGAATTGGATGGTTGTTTGGATTTACTTCATGACAGTTGGGTTATTTCAAAGTTTTACGGGGTTATGTGCTCTTAAACCATGGTCGGGATGAAACCATTACCATAGTTCACTTAAAACGTCAAAGGAGGCTTGATTTGAGATTTTAACTAGAAGATGTGACAACAGGGTTAATTCACTATTATTTATTTGAGGTTGAAGTGAAATATCACGGGAGAGTGTACTTAGTATCTAAAGGTATCGGGGATGGTTGGATGAAGATTCTTCAAGATCCTTGTTCGAGCTTATTATCAAAAATGAAGACTTGGAAATCTAGTTATTGTTGGGTGATTTTTTCCTTTTCTTTTACCACTTGGGGGAATCGGACTCTTACCACCACAAAATAACTATAACTTTAAGGAGTTACGTTGTAGTGCTCAGTGTCACATTCAATTGTGGATTTTCAAGAGGTGATGTACGTCTTATACTTGATGGTTGGTTGGATGAAGAGTATAGAGTACTTAGAGGTTCAATGGAGGATGAACTCTCGGCACCGCTCTTTGTTACATATGTGCAAGTTTAAGTCACGAGTTCGGGTTAGTTTACTTCAGGATCAAATTCATCATATTGGATTTTCTCCATCAGCTGTCACGACAAAGAGCCTACTGAATGATAATGGGATTGATAACAAGTTTGCCAAGAGAGTTTGAAAAGAGAGAGATAATGACGTTTGAACACAACAGTTCAAGCCTCGTTCTCTAAAGAAAAGAAAAGTGTACGCTTTATCTTCTGAAGAAGAGAAATCTTCTTATTTATGACCATTCTCGTCAACATGTTTCATGCTTTTTCCATGCGCGTTCAGTTATCAAGTGAACTGAACTACTGTTGATTGTTTTCTTATTCCACTTGCTCAATCATAATGACGATGGCGACATCATATGCTACCTTTGAAGGGGAGAAGTGTGAAGAGACTACATTAGGAAGATATTCACTTGCTTAATCAAGAATGGCATCTCCATATGCAATTCTTGAGGGGGAGAAGAAGTGTGATAATTCTGCATGGTTGATTGACTTATGAGAATATATGGTCATACGGCTCCTAACTCATGTAAGAACCGAGCTTCTTTTTATCGGGTCATCTTCACATGGAGTTTTTTTTCTTCTAAGAGCTGTTGGTTGACATCTTCTTACGGACTAATGAGTTTAATGACAAAGTGCTTCCAGTTGCGGGGTTGATTTCCTTGATGAACATCTTTCTGTTCTTGTTTGATTGGGAGGGATTTGAGTTAAGGGATTTGCTAAGTATATGTTAACGGGAATGCATTTGGTGAGAAGAAGATGTTAACATTCTATTCCCCAAACTGGACAATCTTGAAGAAGGTCGAGTCTACAGTCTGTTCTACATTTCCTGCTACATGTTAGAAGACTAAAGACGAGTTGCATTTAACGATCTAAAGACTTCTTCCTAATCTGGGTGTTTATCAAACAGATTGTCGGTTTAGGGGAGAGCACTAATTGAGGGAGAGTGAAATGTCAGATTTAATCCCAATTAGACTTGCTCACATTCTACTTCAGCAAGTTGATTCCCACAAGATCAAAAGTGTTCTTCTCAAAAGATTTCTAGTACAAGGGCTTATAGTGCGTTGCTGATTCTGAAGTATCAAAACCAGCAAGAGAGAAGGAGACACGTATCTAAACACAAAGCGAGTAAACTTGATGAACTTAATTCTTCTAAGTGATTGAAGATATCCCGGGAATACAAATGTCATGACCGCAGAGAAACTCAAGGTTTTACTCATCAAGGCTTTTTGTGTTATTATTCCAACGACATGGGGGAAGTGATGTAAGAGAAAGTTTCTGAAGATAAAAAGAGGTACACAAGTGTATAATGATTTCGATGTTATCGCAATCATCAGGGGAGAGAGAATTGTGTACATTGGGGGCGCTCAGCTGTCTCACTTGAGAGCTTAATCAGTGATTCAGAGATAGAATCACTTATTCCAGAGTTGACGTCCGCAGAGATAGTCATCCGCATAGATAATCAGTGATTCGGCCTGCTTCTTCAATGTTATCGGTTATTCTCTCTTTGGGCATTCGGGTACTTCGGGTTCTTGAGCTTCATACACTTTCTTTAGGGGAAAGAAAGGTATACATCGGGGTTATTCTTTGGCTATTGGACTTAATCTGCTACTTCGATGGTATAAGTTTCTCTGTCTTCGGGTATACGTGTATTCGGGTTCGTGAGCTCTAGTCTAAGAGACTAACTGCATCAATTCATCTACTTGGGGGAAGTGGTATCTTGACAACCTTTTGGGGATGCATCGCTTCAGACTTCAGTGGTAATGAAATATGAGAAGAAATTTAAAGTGTGGGATGATACGTTTCTGTTCTTGTTGATGATATAACCCCGAACGATTAAGAAACCCGACTATCGTTCTTTAAAGGAGCAGCGGGATTTATGATAATGGTGTGCTTCTTTGTGCACCTGGCTAAGGAAAGCTTGAAATAGAGCTTCGAATCTGCTCATCTAATGGATTTTCGATTTGGGGGGAAGCTGCCAAAGTCTCTCTTTCTCAAAGGCTCATGTTCTATCTTCTATTCTGGAGCCTCGGAATCTTTGGTGGTGGAAGTTTATGAGATGACGAATTCTATCTTCTACGACGTGCTGCTCGATATCCTTATCTCGGTACTCGTATCATCATCTTCTTATACTATATCATCTACACTATCTGTATATATTTATCAAAAAGCAAAATACAAAAATATAAAACCAGCAAAAAGAAAATAGAAAAATATAAAATCAACAAAAACCCATAAAAAAAATCAGAAAATTTGAAAAAGACCAAAAATATTTTTTTTTCTAAAGACATGTCTTCTGGTATCGATAACATCTGCGGTCTTAGAAATGTCATTCAACAATGGCGCGAGACCATAGATGAAGTTCGAGCAGAAGGTGTAAATATTTCTTTTCAAAACATGTCACAAACTATGGCTTACAGTTATTTTAGACTGTAACCCGCGCTTCAAAATATGGCTTGCAGTTATTTCAGACTATAACCCGTGCTTAACTATGGTTTGCTATTATTTCAGATAGCAACCCGTTCTTCAAGAAAGGAAAGTGTTGCACTAAACAAACTTTCAAATATTTCATGCACTTATCCTAAAACAAATTAAGGAAACTATGTCGAAGGACTGCTGTTCCTACTCAAATATTTTTCCTTCTAAAATTCTTCAGAAAAATATTTGTTTTAACTGAATTGGTGGAAAATGAGTTGCTTGAAAAACAATAAGTATCAGAATGTTCATAAATTTGCAAACTCAATCAACGACTTCAGCGCTTTTAAAACTTTTCAGAAAAAAAGTCATTGATTGAGGGGAATAATGTTTTCAAATTTATATCATCTAAACGAGCTTATCTATTATCCTATATGCTTAACTGAAAATGATGTTAACCTACGTTGAAGGACTAGGTGCCTAGGATATGATTGTTAGGATTAGATGATTAAAGTTTGATGAACACATTATTCCCATGCCTTTACATGATCAGATTGATATGTTGAATTGACTTTTATTAGTCGATTGCTGTTTAGGTGTTGTCGACCACCATATATCTGTTTGTGCTGACTAACGTATGCAGATAAGATGGTTATAAGAATTGTTCCCGATCCGGATCCCACAAATGAAGATGATTGGATGCCGAAAGGAAAAGGTAACTATATCTTGGGTCAACAAAAGAAGAAACGGAGCTTAATCAGATCTCTCCATGGATAGTTGGCATGATTGATGCAACTTCAGAGGTCTCACTGCTTCTGTAGACGGTTTTCTTTCATCCTTTCAGTAACAACAAAAGCAGCTCAACCACCTAACGTATCTTTGTGCTGGATAATAGTGATGATACCATTTTTTTTAACCATTTTTGAGTAATATTGTTTTGGAAAATGGAAAAATATTGTTTTGAAAATAAATTGGACTTAATTTTGGAAATCACTGGACTTCATTTTATCAAAACTTAAGTCACTCAATCAACGACTACGGTCATGGATTGAGGGGGTGAGTGATTTCAAATAAAATATTTTCAAACATTATTTCATCAATCAAGTCCGTTTGTACAAAATAAGTGGTGATCTAAAGATTTAATGTTATGTCATGGTATAATTTTCTTTAAAACCCAAAGATCTTTCAAAATGAATTTTTTTCTGTTCTTGTTTGATTGTGCAATTATTTTATTTTACTTAAAGATCTCTTAAAAACTATCATACCTGACACTAACAATCTTTAATGTTTATAATTGGTCCTCATCAGTCAATTTAAAAAAAATTAAATCAAGCCACGTCTTTCCCCAAAATTTTCCAAATGATTTAAATCAATCGGGATCCAAAATCTCAATTGGTTTGAAAATTTTGATCGGGGGAGAGATCGTGATTTAAATCTCAAATCGGTTTTAAAAGGGTGATTGTTTCAAAAGCACTCCTTCCTTCATGTGCCAAACGATTTCAAATACATAATGCACATGATTGTGGAGGAGCATTTAACCAAAAACCAGATGAGTATTTAAACCAGGCACATATTCTCCCATGTTTTCTAAACCTTATTAAATCACTTGGGATCCAAAATCTCAAAGGGTTTGATATTTTTGATCGGGGGAGAATTTGTGATTTAATAAGGAAATTTGATAAATGATGATCGATTTGATTCAAAAGTGCAGGCTGCTCTCCCATATGTGCTAAACGCTTTCGAATCTTAAAGCACATATTGAGGGGGAGCATTTCAAAAGAAAATAAACATTCAAGGTACAAAGATTTATATGTTTCATCATAAAGTACCTTGATTGATTTTCTAAAGGTTTCTTAATGGCTTTTGTGATCGTGGATGTGCTTCAAAAGAACTCTTTCCTCTATGTGATAAAATGATTTCAAATATCCTATGCACATATTGAGGGGGAGAATTTACCAAAGAAATTCAAATGGCTTTTTTGAAGGAAATTGTGATCAAGAAATTGTTTCAAAGAACTCTTGCCTCCATGTGCTAATCAATTTCAAAATCATACGCACATGTTGAGGGGGAGCATTTCTAAATGATCAAAAACAATTAAGGTACAAAATACTTTTGATATTATATCACAAGTACCTTGATTGATTTTCCAAATGATTTTTCAATTGGTTTCAAGAAGGAAAACAATACCAAAAGACCGACCAATTTACTTTATGCATGGAGTTATAAGGATGGTGAGGTTAGGTATTCGTTCCCATGATCCCGCCAGAGCCGGAGGGATCTACCCAGGGACAATCCACTAGATAGTGTATAGTCCTTAGGTATGATGAAAAAAGGAGAAAAATGAGAAATGGGAAGAGTGCGGACTGAGATAGAGCTAGAACTGGAATAAAACCAACAAGGTTCTAGTAATGAAGTCTCGGTAAGTACTGAAGGGGTTGAAGAATGAAAAAGAAATGAATGTGAAAAAGGGTGAACAGAAATAGCCCTCCAATAACTCAACCTTAGGGCAGAAACCGGGTTCAATACATATGTTACTGGTTGTTTCTAAGGTAACACTGGTATTGAAAACAAGACGTCATGGACCCAGTGACGCACTGCACCTAACTTCCAAAGCTACTCAAGTTCCTCTTAAAAGGTCTTGTTTCATTCTCACGGGGAACCGACATAATCTATCGACTTTCTCTTAGAGATTTTTGATACTGAAGAAGGAGACCCTCTCCTTAGTATCCGACATAGGAACCAAATGTGCACAATTGAGTCTAGAGCCAAGAGATCATCCACAATATCTCATTAGGACACTAAATTAATGAAGACTTGCTGTTTCACACAATGTGGAAAGTAAGAATATATTAAGAGTCCTACGCATTATCCTTGTGGTATTGCCAGAACATCTGAGTGATATACTAACATATTCACAATGAAGATGGAAATCCTTCTAGAGCCAACATCAAACAAGCTCTTGGTAGGTGGCATGTGAGATCTATCCAATAGATCAATCATGTGACAACTGGATAGAAACGATGGGGCGATTCACTCTTGAATCAACCTTGGTTCAGGAAATGAATTGACGAATACTTTTGGATAAACCGTTCGATGTGCAAATCTTCTTTTTTTCTAGCACATCGAATGTGTATTCATATTTCAAACTCAAAAAGTACATCTGATTGAAAAAAATACTTTTGGAAAAACCGTTCGATGTGCAAATTACTTCTTTTCTCTAGCACATCGAATGTGTACTCTTTTCAAATACAAAAGGTATTTTTGATTGAGAATTGATCTTTCTCATAAAACCTTCGTCGTATTGCATAACTCTTTCTTCAAGCAATACGCGATTGTTTTCAAATCAATTTTTCATCAATCAGTGAATCTCAATTCACTGGTTCACTCACTCCGTGTTGTCTTCTTTGAGACGTTCCGATTTGAGAACAGCTAGAACAGTTGCGAAATCCTGTCAAGGAGATTCTTCGGAATTATACCTGATCACAGGCAGTACTTGTACTGATCAACGGGGAACCGTGGGCCGTGTACCTCAATTCAACGAGAGTGATCAAAGACACTTTCGTGTGTTTTATTGCTAACTGTTGTTTGCAGGTACATTTGGACAGTTGCAGCTGATCAGAATTGAGAAGTCAATCCAAAGCCGCATGCTCACAGCATGCACACTTAATTGAAGAAATCATGACTGGTGCATATCTATAGAACCTGGCTCTGATATTTTTATACTATGTTTCTGCTACGCTGCTGCAAATATCATGAACCAGTAAAGCTTCCGCTACTCTGATGAAAAGACGTCATGATCCAAATAATGTGAGCATGTCGGTCCGAAAGTCACAACATCACATGATGGCAACACTGCAAAGGGTGATCCAGAGATTTACTGTGACTAATGATCTCAATGAAAGCTCGAAGATCATTAAAGATGTGGATTAGTTAAAGGCCTCCACTAAAAGTATAAATTAATGCGGACTTTGATGAATCGCTACTAAAGCACAAAGATTGCGGAACTTGAAGAATAGAAGTCTACGAGCTCAGAACTAAAGACAAAGATAGAATGCTAGGATGCAAAATGTATTTCATGGGGTGACCTCCCTTAGGGGGAGATTGTTAGGAATTGGAAATTCCAAGTGAAAGTGTCGGTCACCCCAATTATGGTCTAGCATATGTTAGCTCGTTGACTTGTATTTATTTACGTTTTTTAGTAGTTAGTTAGTTAGTTTGTAGCGTAGACTAGTTTAGAGTAACAACGTGGAGGAAGGGCGGGTCTTTACCCAATGTATGCCCGATCCACAGTCCGACAGGAGGACGTATAAATTGTAAGTATAAATACCCCTTCCATCCTTGAAAGGGGTGGTGTTTTCTCATTAATCTAACCTTTCATTTGTATTTCTCTCTCTAGAAACACCCTCTCCTCTCTTCATCTCTCTAAAATGGCTCTCTTGTTTAATCACAATCCTAGACCACCCGAATCATCTAAACAACATATTATTTACGATTCTACAATCTATACATTATATATAAGAGGAGGCATGCCACATATAATGCCACTTGGCATCCCATAATGCCCCGTCATAAATCCATGTCATCACAATTAAGCCACCTAAGCAAGCTTTCATGTCACTTCGGTATAATTAAATTGTTCAAAAAATTTGTGCATAGAAAGATTCGAACCCGGGTTTTGGCATCCACTGACGACCACTACAACCAGTAGAGCATGACAGTTTTTGTGACATATAGTTGCATTCCCAAATTGATATAAACTAACACAAATCCGACTATTTTTATTAACTATATCTACACCCCTACATGTTTATCTTCTCAATCTGTACAAAATCCATACCATGTTTATCTTCTCAATCTGTACCATGTTTATCATCAAATCTACATCTTCATCACACGTATAATTATTTTTTTAATCTCTTTTTATGTTTTGTACGTATAATTATTATTTTTTAATCTCTTTTTATGTTTTGTGTGTTTTTGACAGATTAATCAAGACCACATATGATGCACCAAACAAATTTCATCATCACTTTTGATTAATCAGGTTTGTGAAGTTGTTATTTTATAAAAATAAATTGATTGATTGTTTGATTGGGTGTTTAATTAATTATTATATATTTTATGATTAGTTTAGACTCTTGATGCGGTTGTAGATGGTTCACTTCTAATGCTCATCTAACAACTTTTTTTGGTGTTCATGTATTAGGTTTGTGTAGGTAACTTTTATAGAAGATTTATCTAAAAGAAAAGCTACCAAATCATTCAGTTGTTATAGTTTTATGGCCATCTCAATATTTGTGTTATATGCTTCACAAGAGGCTTCAAAAGTAAGTTATATAATCCATCTCATATTTCAATATTTGAAAGACTCAATACAAGTATCGCATGGATTGAAAATAAAATAAAATGTCACCAATGTTTTTTATTGGTTCTAGGATAAAAGATGATGATACATGGACTAACTCAGTTAAGAATAATACCAAGAAAGTAGGCCTACATGTAAGCACATTACTCTTTAGTTATATTGTTTTGAATATCAGTTCAGTTGCGTCAATTCTTATTCTCTTATGTATTTGGCAGTCCATACTCATATGGTGACGCGAATTCTTGTCGGTAGTTCTGGTCGCTCTACACGGATGCTTCAAAATACTAAAACATACAGGCATATGGTTTGTACATGCATTTATCGTAACTACCAAGTTCAAGAAGTGCGCCTGAAAGGAATAATTATACCCATTTAAAAAGGTAAAATATATACTAAAAACCTGTTATGTAACTAAAGAACATGGTAAAATATAGTTTTTAATTTTTACTGATGTATTTTTTATACTGGCATATGTTATGTAACTAAAGAACAGGAATAATTTTTTAAAGTTTGTATCTTATGAAACAAAAAGCTTTTTTCAGTGTGCCATTTATTAAAGACAGAATTGGTTAATGGTACATGTTAAAGTAGAAAGTGAATTGGTTCAGGGGCGGTATTTCCTGTTAAAACTGATGACACACTACTCATTTGATATTTTTTCTACTTATTTGAAATATGATAGCTTCTCCAAAAATGTAAAGTTCAATTCGTTCCTGGTTGGGATTGCCATGGTCTACCTATCGATTTGAAAGGCAAGTGATAATTTGTTGCTAGGTTTTATTTTCTCTTGGCAATTTTAGATTTAATCATGGTTAATTTCTTGTTGAATAATCTTGGTATTGCAGTCATTGGACCAAGATACCCGAAAGGGGCTAACACTAATAAAATAGAGAGCAATAACAACTAAACTTGCCAAAGCAATTATGAAGGCTCAAATGGCGTCATTCAAGGTCAGTGTAAATAGCAAATTTACATAACTATAGTATTCATGAATTCATTATTTCCTACATGAGGTCATGTGGGTTTTACTTATTTACATGTAGTATCGAGGTTTTTGGTTACATATTCAAATTTATAAGGAGAAAATTAAACATCTTTATTGTCTATCTATAAAGATTTGGAGTATGGGCTGATTGGGATCATCCTTATCTCATACTTGATCCCGAATACGAAGATGCTCAGGTAGATTTAGGCTATAGTATACTACTATTGCTTTTGTTGTTGTTCTCATTATCATATAATCCTTCTGGCTTTCCAGATTGAAGTATTTGGGCAGATGGTTTTCAAAGGGTACATATATCAGGGCATAAAGCCACCGCATTGGAGTCCCTCATTCTACACTGCACTTGCTAATTCTGAGATAGAGGTAAATCGATATACAACTTCTTTGGTGACAAAGAGGATTTTTTTTAGTAATATTACTTGTGAGTTTGTCTTATGTGGTTAACCAATGGCTCTCAAAATTCTTGACAAAGAAAATAGCAGATTTAGCAATGATGTATCTTTGTAGAGTGCAAACAAGTTTTAAGATATATGGTATAGCAAAATCATAACAAGATATAACCGGGCTTTATCATAAATGGTGTATGAAATAGCCCAAATTAGCTTTCCAGTATTCTTTTTTTTCGGAAAATTACTAATTAACTAAAACTATATATCTCATATTATACAGAATGTAGGTGAATAGAAACAAGGGAATTTTCTGTCTCGGTTGCAGATATGTAAGGTTCACTCAAGTGATTGGAGAAACCAGGTTGATAGGTTTAGGGAAAAAAAATTCGCTACCTAGCATAAAAACCACCACAGAGTCTTCAGGATACTTTTGCTCACATAAGATAAATTTATGAATTGCATGACCCACTTTAGACATCACATTGGAAACTTTGATAGTGCTATCAATCAGGTCCAAATGATTCCCATTCTTATATAGTTATTAATTCAATAAGTCCATCTTTTATAAGCTCGTGTAATCACATACGAGCATTATAATTCATTAATGGCTTGCATACAACAATAAAAGGATTTATGATATAAAGTGTGTGTATGCTACCTGTTGTTTCTTAGATCTAAATTCAACATAACCCACTGCCCCTATTTGCTTCTTTAGTTCTTCGCCCTAGAATTTAAAGCAAATATATATTAAGAGGTTTAAGAAGTCTTTAATTCTTATGGACTAATAAGAGCTTAATTAACAAGGTTCAATTGTCCAAAGCATGCACAAGTCATTTTAAGCAGCCCAGTCCTTAATTGTAGTACTGGTCCTTTTACTTTTCGGTTTAGCAATCACAACCTCTTTTGTTTTACATTTACAGGATCTACATAAGCTGTTGTACCTATGACATCGATATAGTACAAGCCCCTGGATAGTCCATTAATAATTTATTGTCTTTTCTTAAATCTGCAATAATAATAAAATCGCTAAACTTTATTCATGATTTGAAAAAGAATGAACTTACAAGGTATCAGTTTCCATATAAGAGAGTTTTGATACTTATAACAAAGGTCTTCACAACAGCAGATGACCATAAATGCATGATTTAGTAATCGAATCTAACTCTTCATAGCGTTTTGTATATCATCACTCACTTTCTTAGTTTGTGTCAATTGTTGCAGAGCAAGCATAGCAGTCCTAATGAAAGCCTTGAAAGTAGTAGTGAAAAAAAAAGTTAAAAAACAAGATTATGTGGATTGCGTGGTTAGATTCCGAAAATTAAGCCGCCAAATGAGGTGTCAAATCTTTAATTAAAAAAGAGAGCTCTGAAAGTAGTGATGGAAAGGGATGGAGTGAATAAAATAAAGACGTTTACACGGGGATCGCGTGGTTAGACCCTGAAAACCAACTAAGCCACCAAATGATGTTTCGAGTCCTGATTAGATTAGCTAGAGGTTTGAAAGTAGTGGGGGAAATGAATGCAGTTAAGGATCTAACAAAGAAAATGCTTATGTGGATCGCTAAGTTAAACTCCGAAAGTGAGCTAAGACACCAAATGGGGCTTCAAATCCTAAATTATATGATGAGAGCTCCGAAAGTAGTGAGGGGAAGGGATGTCGTGAAGGTAAAGAAGAAAATTAGGTGGTTCACGTCGTTAGTCTCCGAAAGTGAATGCCATCGTAAGTGTTTTGCTTTTTAATAAAGTTGGCAATAAACCTATTTATATACGAGTGATTGCAATCAATATTCATAGAACTAGCCCACCAGTTTCAATAGTTTTTCGTTTATTTTTGCGAATATCTCTGTACTTGTAACAAAGGTTTGGCAAATGCATTGTATAGTTTTAGATTTGTAAGTTTTTTGACTAATCATATTTTTGTATAGTTATAAATCATATATTCCACGATCGAGGGATCTTAAAAAATTCATTTCGAAATGGAGAAAGGACTATGAGCTCAAGGACATAAACGTTTGTGCTATTGGCGTATACGATGCAGTTTCAGCATTAGCAATGGCTGTTGAGAGGACACAAGATTTGAAAAAAACTGGCCCGACTCGATGCAATACAGAACTTTTGAATCAGATGTTAAGAATCTCATTTGATGGTTTAGGCGGTGTTTTTCAGTTTATGAACGGAAGGGTTAGTGCACAAGTCCTAGAAATAATAAATGTGATAGGTAAAGGAGAACGAAGGGTTGGGTTCTGGACAAAGGATGTTGCTTTCACCAAAAAGTTTGGCAAGGTGAATTCATTTTCCGATGATGGCCTGGAAGCCATCATGTGGCCAGGAGGTATCCAGACTAAACCAACACATAGGATGCTACAAGTGAGATCCAAACTCAGAATTGGCATTCCAGTTAATCAGAGATCATTTGGGGGACTATTTCAAGTGCAAATAGATGCTCATACTAACAAACCAGTTGTATCAGGGTATTGTGTAGATGTGCTCCTAACCTCTTTCTATGCATTAGATCTGCGTATAGAGTTGGAATTCATTCCGGCTAATTATAAGAATGTATCTGCTGGTACAGGATATTACGACCATCTTATAGCTCAAGTCCATGCTGGGGTATGCATGTTTCCCGATCTAGAATCATGCATAATATTTTTTGCTAAATTAATACGATGTATATTCTAACACATTATAAGTTTCCGTGTCAGGTATTTGATGCTAGTGTTGGAGATATAACAATCATATCTAACAGATCTAAATATGTTGACTTCACACTGCCATTTACCGACCTTGGCCTTGGAATACTATCAAGAAATGCTAATACATGCATGTGGATCTTTATGAAGCCACTTAGTACAGATCTGAGGGTTGTATCTGGTTGCTTCTTTATTTTAATGGGATTTGTCATTTGGATTCTTGAGCATCGATCGAATGAAGTATTTCAAGGTTCACCAGTCGAACAAATCGGAACAACCATCTGGATTGCCTTTTCAACCATTGTTTATGCTCATAGTAAGCTCTCCGAATTACCAAATTTCACCTTTTTTATGATTCAAACATACTATAATCCAGTTATTACAGGACAGAAGCTGCAAAGTAATTTGTCAAGATTTGTGGTCACAATGTCGTTGTTCGTAGTGCTTGTGCTTGTATCAAGCTACACTGCAACATTAAGTTCGCTATAAACTGTTAAGAAAATTCAGTTAGCATCAAAGAGAGACTTAATTGGATACAGTTATGATCCGTCTATAGAGGGAGTCTTTGTTAGGAACTTCAATAAGGAAAATATGTCAATGCTAAATGTTGTAGTGGAATATTATGCTAAGGCTCTGGCTCATGGGAGTAAGAAAGGTGGCATTGATGCACTTGTTGCACAAATTCCCGACATCAAGGAATTCCTTGCTAAGTATCCAACTGGCTACACCCTGGCCCCCTATGAAGGTTTCACTGGTGGTTAAATAGGTAGTATGTTATATATGATTACAATCATTTTAATAAAAAGCCAATTTTTGGATGGAGGTGATTTAGGATGTTTGCATCTATCATAAAATAACAGGGATCGAGCCAGAAGGTCCCCCCACCCCTCAACAAAATATATATCTTAATGGGTTCAATGTGGCTCAGCCCCTCATTTATAATACATTTTGGTAGAATTGTGACCGATTGACCCGTTACCTTTTAAGCTAATCTTATGATTTATTTGTTTGACCCGTTAGATATAGAACATAGCCCAATTCGACTCATTTCTAAGTAAATGAGCAGTGATGGAAGTCCAATTATTTTGATTGCCTTGTATTTAATTACATCTATGCCATATGTACAGATACAAGAGCTAAGGAATGATATTGTTATCCCTGACTACTGTTTTGCTGGTGGAACTTAGATGAAGTCAGTCAACGCTTGGTTTGGTGTTTTTGGGTAGGTGTGTCTGAGGATGCTGTTTCGGGTCATATACAATTATTGATTCCTGGAGAAACTGCTTGTTTTGCCTGTGCACCTCCTTTGGTAAGTCTATTACACAAAAAAAAAAAAATAACTCAAAACGTTCACTTATATTTTTGCCTTTTGAATCTCACAATACATTTGACCCCATGTTTCTTTGGCCAATAAATTAAATGAGTAATATTGTTTGACATGGCTTTGTTAATGTTGGTTTCATTTAAGTGATTAGCGTTATAATATACCATTTGAATTTTAACTGTGTGTTTTCATCTTTTGGATATGATTATGACAATAAGATTAGAAGCTGGTCTCCTAACAGGCACATGAAGTCACCAACTGTTATCATTCGTGCAGCTGTCAGGCCCACAAAGATGGCATTGCTGGTGAACCAGGTTCATAAGCTCATGGTGGGTATGTTTCAGTTAACTTCCAAATCCAGTCAAGAGTTTTTCACTAAAAGACACATTACACTGAATTTGATCACCTATATACTTTTTAATCACACAGGTATATGTGCAAAATTTCATCTGGGATCACTCACATCTCAATTTTGTATCTATAAGCACACCTTTTTTGGGCTTGCTACTGTGTAATTTTGCTTCATGGGTCCATTTATCATTTTTACCATGTTTATGAAAATCACTCACGTTAGGATACTGGAATGATATCATGTGGAATTGTGAAAAAATTAATTAGCTTCACCAACCTAAAAGCTTGAGAACTTCAGATGTACATGAACACCGAAAATTGACTTCCTAAATGATCTATTCACTAAAGAGATGCAGAACAAAAAACGGTCTGATTTAACGGGCTAGAATAACTATGAACAAGATTCCAGGTATAGACATATTTACATATATTCTTTAATTCATTGCTCACATTATCTATATTATGAGTACGGTATTCCTTGGATTAACAACTTGCTGAATTGCAGCCACTGTTGATAATCGAATATGGAACAATTGCGTCAGAAGAAAAGAAAAAAAAGTTTTTTCTTTATGATGAGGTGAGTTATTTCTTTATTTTTTTGTTAAGAAAGAAATCATGTTAATATTTCTGGATTATTTCCCTCGGGTATTTACCCCGTGTTACTTATCTATTCGCTATGAAACATAATCTTTAAGCATGGTTCGGGGCAGTTTGCGAGAATACAAAAAGAAGAGGAAAAGAACCATTTCAAGGTAACATTTTTTATGTCATCTTTTCTATACGAGTAAAATGGGTGTGATGGGTAATTAGAGCATGTTGGTTAATGGCCTAAAATGAGTTAGGCTAGAATTGGATCATTTATGGGTAAAAATGGTCCAATTCGGGTTGGGTTCTATCAATAAGTAAACTTTTGATTATAATAATAGAAGAGTTACAAAATTAATATGACCCTTTAAACGCTTGTGAGATAGTGACCCTTTAAACACAACACCAAACCCTCTAAGACTTTTAGTTTGCGCTTTTCAGGCCGCATATTATGTAGTTTATGATGCTATATATGCCATATGTGAAAGTGCTCTTTAGGGATGAAAAGCATTATGTAAGAAAGATGCTTGCATACTGTTTCTTGGAAACGTTATCAACTAACCGGATTGCGAGTATCTTTGCCACTAATATCTAGAATATGAAAGGGATACTTATTATTCTGATGCACTTTTTTCCATTCAAATAAGTATATGAATAATTTTCATTTTCTTCGCATTCCCTTTTTTAGCATACAAGTTATGATGTTATGTTTTCTTGCATCATTCATGGAACAAGCAATACAAATATGTGGTTAACATAACATTATACACTACAACGTTCAACATATCACCAACAATTGAAATCAGGTGCTCTGTATTCACCTCAACTCCTCTCAGCTGCTTCTCCACAAATGTCACTGCATGCATCTCCAAAGATAGACCAGCAAATCATGTTCATCTCTCACACTAGATCTGGTACACCTTTGCAATCTGCAAACTCACCATTTTTTTTACCTTCTCTTTCAACTTCCTTTGCGTCTCCATTCCCAGGGCTAGGAGAGTTTGAATCATAGATTTTGATGAATACGTTTTTTGTGTTGCAATCTTAGATTTTGATGAATCTGTCTCTTTTACTTTATGACCATAAGTTCTACCCATGGTTTTATGCAAAAAAACAGAAAAAAGGCTGAACTATATGCTATTTGTTGGAATTGCAGAAGATACTAGAGAATCTGCCACAACGTTTGCAAAAATGGTTGATGTGCAAGCTATATCTCAGTTAATGGAAGCAACTATAAGTTATGATACATAAGGTAAATGCTGCTACTGTTACAGTAGGTATACTTTAGAGTTTATCTTTAGTTATTTAGTTGGTTCAGGTTTAAGCATGTTTACATGGCACACCATAATGGGATTAAGAGATTTATCCTTAAAAGAGTGGATTAGGGCGGGTGCCTCCAGTGGTTGGTTCTCAGATATATGTTTGTGAACTTTTGTATTTAATAAGCATGCATATTAGCTAAGTGTTAGCAATAATAGAAAGTGATGGGTTTGACACGATGGCTGGCCATGGCATTCTGGTTGGGTTCATTGATGCACCTGATATTGGTCTTCACCAACAGCAAGAAAAAAAATGTTTTGAACTTTTAAGAAAATAAATAACAAACAAAGTGAGACATTTTAGTAATAAAAAATATTGTACCTGCAAATATGGAATTAAGTAGTATAGTTAATCCAATGGCAAGTTTTGTTGCTTCTCCTATCTGCATCAACATTATTAGAAATGTGAAGGCTAAAGAATACTCCTGAATCCTGAAATTAAAAAGACAGTTAGTTGACCAACACATATTTAAAAATAATTATTACAATCATTATTGTTTAAGTCAACCCGAATTTATAACCCAACCCCTACTCTATATATAATTGACTTTTTTAATTCTAAAATAGAATGTCAGTGCTAATTGTATATGAATTTGATATTTTGGTACATCTGTTAAGAAAAAACTCAATCCTTGCCTTGAGGTATTTCTAAAGCATTTTTTTACTACCTTACAAAATATAAAAGTATGCACTACTGGAAGATAGTCTAATAGATGTGTAGGAGCAGTTTATTGCATCTACGACGTCTCAGATTAATAAGTTTTTTGGCTTATTACCAGTGTTGCTCAAGCTACATTTTTTCACTCAAGATAATTAAGTTCTCAACATTCAGTATGTGCAACAATGTGGCAGCAACACTTGTCACCAGTGCACACCTTTTATAGTCAGACACTTTTCAAAAGTGTCTCCTCCCCCATGCAATTGTGGAGAGCTTCGAGCTATATCTCTACTGTCATTCTCGCATTAGATACGTGTTTTTATGGTGAGTATGCAAATGTGGTTGGGGGTGCAGGTATGGATATGAGGGTTTAGTGGAAAGGGTATAAGGTGATTAAAGATAGGAATGAGGCTATGAAGTACATGGCTGGAGTATTTGTTCAAGGAAACGAAGGGCTGAAAGGAATGGGTGAACCATTTTACCTTGGTCTTTAAGGTTGAAGAATAGTTTCACGATCATAAATTTTGATGAAAATTAGGAAAGCTACAAATAAATTATTTTTAGTGTGAGGATTATGAAGCTAGAATCATATAATAGAACATGTTATAACAATGTTTTGGTATGACATGAATGAATTTTTTATATATTTGAATATTTGTATTGAGTTATCTCTTAAATTTGATTTATATCGAGTTATGCAAGAATGCTTGAGTACATTATATGTGGAAACACAAAGGATCACATTGCATCTGCGCGAATGTGGTTGGTGTGCAAGCTATTATATTTTAACTATGTTAGTAAAAAATAGGCTTTACTGTTATTTCTTTTTTCTTTAAGTGTGTTGTACTTCTTTTAAATGTGTAATTCACATATACTAAACCTGATAACTCGACGTCCTACTATTTGGTTGTATACTTTATAAATGTTGCAGTTGTGGTAATGGGTTATGTTCTTAGTATGCACCCTTTAATCCGACTATTTTATTGTTGTAACATTCATAGATGTAGTTTTTGGAATTTTTTGAGCACATATTTTAGAGTAATGTAGGTAAAAAAAATGTTGCTTAAAAATGATAAGCGTTGGATATTGCTAATAGAATGGTTAAGCACTAACTGATTGAATTATGAGCTACAACCTACTTATATAAGCTGAACATTTATAGTGACTCTAGGTACTTGATTGACATTATTTTCATGATCATATATACCACATAAGTTACTACATTAAAATGCAGTATACCGTTATATCTCCTCTTACGAAAATATATTTTGGTTTTAGCAGATTAAGGATTTTATGTTTTAATCATCTACAAAATTAATATAAAACTATGGATTATATGTATTTATAACAATATCAGGTAGTGGCAATTAATAAACACACTATATGTATTTAATAATCAATCCCGTGTTTATTGGCAATGAGGTAAGTAAAGATGTTATGACACACACATTTGATACTTTCTTGATTTTAGGTTCTTAATCGAGTCGGTCTTGATTGCATTAACCTTTACACTATGTTTGTAAAAGATCAAACATTGACAAATGACAATGAGTACATCTTCTTTCTATATGTATGTTACCGTATTTCCCTTGACTATGTAAAGCTTTCCGCTAATGTCTACGTTAATTTATTATTGAAAGGTGTGGAGTAGGTTATATGATGAGCTTTGAGTCATCACTTTATGTAGATTGAAGCTTTTATATCTAAAAGATGCCAAACATGTGCTTTCTAATGAAAGATATCAGCACTTAATTTATGTCATATGTTTGATAATAAATAAATAAACAATAAATAAGTTTTTTTCACGTAATACCCGTTTCATTTTGTTTTTTTAGTACATTTACTCATTATTGTTTACCTTTTCCTTTCTGTTTGGCAGGATCTACGAAGTAAGGTTAAAATTACACCTGCTGTAAGTGGTGCAAGTGTTGAAGATGTTCGAAAAAGATTAAAAGTTGGTGATACTTCTGAGGCAATCTACGTTGGTAGTGCAACAAGACCACGTGGATACGCAACTCGTATAACTATACTTAAACCTGATTTCAGTTCAGGAGTAATTAACTGCTTAACAGTATACATAAGAGGTAAGTTCTTCGCTATAAAATATTGTGGTTTCGTGACATATTTGTATATTTTATGTTGTTACAGGAACAATGCCATAACGACTATGACGAAGAGATCAAACTTATTGCGCAAACCAAGCCATTATGTTAAAGGCAGCTATGACAACAAAGGCATGGTTGTTTGTTGGTTTGGGTAATTCCGGGATAAGTTTAAAGTAACAAGACACAATGTATGTTCCTAAGTTAACGTGTCACAACTCACAACTAATATCGGTCAGCCTTCTTATACATCTACTGCTCATTCTTCGTCGCTCACATTACCAGATATTGGCAACCAATTTGGTAATTTCTTACTCTTTTAATTAACAGCTTTGTTTTGGGTTGTTGTTGTTTCATTGTGTGACCAAAAAACCTTAATTAGTGACGGCGGTTACGTTTATGAACTGATCATAGACAAGATACACGTGCGGGTATTTTCTTACTTAATCAATTTAGTTTCAATAATAAAATTATGGCACCTGAAATCTTCTACCTAACTTTTCAAGGAGGGGATACAGGTGATTTGATTTCATCCACTCATCAGGCCGGTTAGTTACTTCCATATTTAGGAGGGGATACAGGTATGCAAGGTCAAGGATTGGGTCAAAACGGGTATCTTGGGTTTTCGTGAAGGCGACATTAATTATAAGGAGGTGTATGGTGGAGTAACAGTTACATTGTTTTCTGTTTCCATAGTAAAAACCATTTATAAATCAGATTTTTTAGTATATAATTGTTCAACTTAACCCTAAAAATAAAAACCAAAAATCAAAATACTTACCTGCTTTTAGTCTTTTTATGGATTATGACAACATCAATTATAGATCTTAACCGTTTAATTTAACTTTTAATAACTTTTTAGATCAAATAAGATCAAACTTAAAGTTGTAAAAATGAGATCCAACTAAAATTTGACAAATTACATTCTCCTTAATCTAAAAATAAAAATTTTATGAATTACAACTAAACTTGTTAAACTTTCGATTGTTTTGTTTATAAAATTGATGAAATATAGGTGATACACTTTGATTCGACGTGTAATGTGTATCAGGTTTTGGTATGTGTATTAGTACATTTAGTGGTTTATATGTATTAGGTGTATTAGTTTATGTATAAAGTATTATATTTTTGAGATTTTGATGTATCGGCATAAAAATTATAATTGTGTATCAGTAATCCAAACTCATGTATTAGTTGGTTAGTAGTTGCTAAAATGTTAATTGGTGTTAATATTTTAAATTTTTTTGCGTATTATTGCTAAAATGGTTATTTATAATTGTTTTAGTAGTTGTTTAGGTTAGATCTCATTTTTACAACTTTAAGCTTGATCTCACATCAACCCTCCCCTATATATAGTGTCAAAACCCGTCCGATGGACGGGTATGACTTGTTGTTTTTATTTTTAGGATTTAGTAGAACAAATATATACTAAAAAGTAATTAAAAAGTTAAATGAAACAGTTAAGATCTATAATTGAACTAAAAGCATGTACGTACTTTAATTTGTGGTTTTTATTTTTAGGATTTAGTAGAAAAAAAATATAGTAAAAAGCTATTAAAAGTTAAATTAAACGGTTAAGAACTATAAATGATGTTACCATAATCCATAAAACGGCTAAAAGGAGGTAACTACTTTCTAACATTTTGTTTTAGATGTTAGTACTTTAGCCGGTTTAAGGAAACACTGGAACACTATAGTTCCTTCATATCTTAAGGATAAGGTCGAAGAGGTGATTGCCGAGTCAACAAAGTATGGTGAAACCGCTAATCACAGTGACAAAAAGTGAGGATTAAAGAATAAACTGGTTGCAGCAGTTGGGGCAGGAGCACCAGCTGTAGTAGGAGCTTTGTTTCTTTCTAAAGCTGTTCCAACATCAACGATATTAAAAGTTGTTACATTTAAGGTTCCATGGTCTTTAAACCTGATAATGACATAGACCCAAAAGCTTATCTCTGTATCAATTAGCAAGTTCCTTAGTCCATCAAAAATTATAGTCCCGGGTCTATTCAAAACTAGAGTGAATACCTCGTCTTCGATGAAAGCAACTGCTTCTTCTGAGAATATTAGAGCCGTAGTTCACAGTATCATAACATCTGCTGAAAATACGAGTCTTTCAACAATGAGATCAACCAAGAGATGATTATGAGGCCCCACAATATGCTCGTTCTGCTTACCCATTGCTTCAAGATTCGCATGGTATATTTGCTGAAATATCGTCAATGGGAAGAGCTTTAAGATAATGAAAAATAAGATATAAATATACCATGTTATTTATTGAATACATTAGCAACTAAAAGAAATAAACGTTAACTTTTATTCATCTTCTATATGCTTATAACTATTAAATATTTCTTGCTATAACATACATATAGAATGTTTGCCGTTTCTGCTATTATTTTGTGGAGTAACGCTTTCTTACAATATATTGGTGTACCATCAGTACAATATTCTCTGTATATTCCACTTTTATATAAGAACACTTTTCACCGCTATATTCCTAATTCTATAAAGAAACCAAATGAAAAAATCAAAATTTTGAGCTTGCTATATGTCTTCTTGTGTCGTCACAGATGTATTCTTCTGAACTGAAAAATAACATTTATACTTAAAAAACCTTGATGGAAAAATAAGGGGGTGTTTGGAACTGCTATTAAAAGTGTGGGAAAAATATGTACCTACCTTCCTTTGGAACCTTTTTAGCAGCCGGATAATTTTGCAGAGTATCAGCATGAGCTGCATAAAAATTACAATCAGAGTTGAATTATGGTGCCGCCGATTATAGAGCAGTCACATTACTATCTACGGTTTTGATACTCAAACACAAAAGACCCATATGAAAATAAGTAGCACGTATTTCATTTAAATCTTCTCCATATCATACACTATTATATCAGAATGATATAACCACGTCGAAAATACTCAAACGTGTTACTCGTATCTAAATAGTTGCATAAACAGTCTAACCCAAATTATCAGGTGATTCATTCTAGTATTGACCCATTGATTTCTATTTAGCAATTACCTCATCATTTTTTTCAATCTCAGTCGTATCATCTTCCTTATCAGTTGCTAATGCTAGGAGCGCGTTAATATCAGTTGCATATAATTGTTCATTTTTTTATTAAACAGATTGTTGGTATTATTATATTAATAATATTCATATTAATGTAAGTATTGTTTTGGTTATTTTTGTGTGTGTTTGATTGTATTACTTCACAAATAGTTAGACATTATACTTTGATTTACGAATTTGTATTTTTGTATTAATAATTGCATATATTTGAGAATTTAGTTTGTTAAGATTGATTCTTGGTTAAGTGTACGCATTATGCAAGTTTGTTATGAATGTGCGCGACACTTCCATGAAACGAAACATTTAGTAAAAGTAATTAACATGTATGTGCATCGATAGTACATGACAACCTTTGTATTTGTATTTTAAGTGTATTATACATTGTTTTTTTTTTTATTGTTTCAAACAATTGGTAGGCTTGTTGCCTTACCTATATACCAGTCACAAATGCATTAGTTTCATGGAAACTCGTGAACGTAAATTTTGATGCAGCATTTAATCTATATCTAAAATATATATAGAGTGTTGCATATCAAATTATGTAATCATTACATCTATTTTACATTGTGTTTTAATTTACATTTATATAACACACTTTGTTTAATTTCATTTGAAACTTTTTTTTTTGTTTTTTTAAAGAAAAAACAGTAATATGAATATTCAGTTCTTTTAATAATTTATTTTGGTTCTACTATTTTGTTGGATTTTTAGTTTTTACTCGTTATAATCTTCGAAGTTCATTAGAATAAGGATTTTTATTCGATCAGAGGTGGTTTATGATAATGCTATATGTTTAGTTTTAAGTTTTTTAGATTACATGTTTGTTACATTGTTTACATAACAAAACCCCAATTCTCATAATCGGATCAAATTACTATGTAATTAGGGATTATTTTATTGTTATTATATTAAATGAAGATGAAAGTGTTTGTATTTAATATTGAGTTTTTTATAATATTTATTTTTAAATGGTTCATTGATGGTTGGGGTAGCTAACCACCTTAAACTATTACAACATCTTGCTGATAATAGAATTTATATGCTTGAGAATTCAAATAGCACATATTCTTGTGAACTATAAATATTGGAAGCCATGTATTTGTGAAAACATTTAGGTTAGTTAAGGAATATATTAATGAAGATGCAAGTCCCTAACTTCAATTGAATAACATAAAAGGTAATAGAACTGAACTCACCAATGCTGCATAGATAAAACCACAATGTAACTTTCATAAGATTTACTAAGTTTCTTTCTAGCCATGAATAAATTGATGGTGTACACATATATCATATACATATACGTATACATTATAAATATGTCATAAATAAGATGTTCAATTATCAAAACCAAATAAAGCAGAAAAAATGGGAACTGAAAATCATAAGATGATAAACGCCCCCAAATTGACTACTACAGCATGCAGAATTAATCTGAAACTTATTACTTGAGTTATTTACATTTGTGTGATAGTGCCCACGATAAGCTACAAAAAAAAGTTAAGGTTACACCTTCAACTGGTGAACTCGTATGAGCCGTACCGGGTTGAACTATAGGAATAGAGATTACCATAATGTTAACATTAGTTATTACAACAATAATGAGAATAAAAAACGTGGAGATAGATAAGTCAGTTGTCGGGGTGGTTCTTGTGCATTTACTATTCAGGGAAACCGTTGGTATATTCATTTGGCCGTCAATGTGTGCGCCTGCATTGTTCAAAAGTAACCGGTATTAAAAATTAGTGACTCATGATAAAGTAATATGGGCATGGTAAGCAAAAATAAAAATAAGTCGTTCACTTTGAATTGCCTAGCTCTTGTCGAAAATACCAGATTCAACTATAACTACTTAAGTATGTAAGATTTCCTCCTAAAATTTTGAAGCTTAGCTTCCATGAACTGGAAGAAGTATATAAGATGTTTCAAATATCCCACATTTTGCGAACCTATGAAATCTAGTGAATCAACCTACAAACGGGTATACGGAAAACAAAACATACATGCCTAGATTAACTTTTCTTAGTGGTGATGAACATATATATGCTTTACACTCTGTAGATTATCATGTCTAAAGCTATTCTCACATCGTGATAATTGGCCAACCAATAACCATCGATGATGTAATCAAGAAATTAAATGAAAAACAAAATCATATATGTAAAACAAAACATACACATAGATTAACTTTTCTTAGCAGTGATGAGCATATATACGCTTTATACTCTAGTAGATTATCATGTCTAAAGGTATTCTATTGTCGTGATAATTGGCCAACCAATAACCATTTATGATGTCATCAAGAAATAAAATGGAAATTAAAATCATTAGTCTAGCATTTACATTTATGTTACTTCCCGTTTCCACCATTCCACAAATATATCTTGGACGACTTTTACATGTTTAACCAATGAGACATGTTTCTTATTGAGAAAACCTTTTTTGTAACGCTACCAAAAGTTATGAAGTTAAAAAGTGCTCATCAATTATGCAAGATCATCAATTTGTGGAAAATATATTGTGCTTGTAACAACCGTAAATCCGTAACCTTTAAAACAACTTATGTGATAGCATAACGGCTCCAATTTTTGTTCCACTAAGATCTAAATGCATTATAGTGACAAATAAATTCAAGTATCCTTTGTATAAACATAGAGGCATCAATTCTTGTTCATAATAAAAAAAATGACTGATTTGGACCATTTTATTGAAGGCATGGGGTAACTCGCCGTGTCTAACTATCTTCTATGGGCTGAAAAGGGCTTTAAAAAAGAGGGAAGTTACTAAATCATGGCCACTGGAAGGAAGGAGAACAATATAACATGTATTATTTGCCCAACTCGTACTCTACATCGTCCATATGATTATTATGTCCCTAATCAGTCTCACACCCTTTTTCATCCCTAATATTATAAAAGAGTAAAGTAAAGAATCAAAGAATACCATATGTGTGGTTGTCATTGGACTTGTATGATCCCTCCATTTTTTTCGTAAAATATAGTATGTAGTGATGAGTGTCTAAATACTCATCATTTTTGTACCATTTAAACTGCAAAAACATCTGAAAACACTCAGAAATGCATCAAAATGATAAAAATATCACAAATAAGTGTTTTATGTGTTTTAAATGCAAAAATATCAAAATCTGGTGAAAAACGTATCAAGTTTGCATAATTGGCAGTTTTAGTCCTCCAAGTTTAAAAAATTGTCAAAAACAGTCCCTGGTAAAACAAAATAAAGAAAAATATCATTTCAAGTCCCTAGGGATTCATGAGTTGTCAAAATTGGTCCTTGAGATTTAAAATTTCAAAATTACAACTTAGGTCCCTAAACTTTCAAAAATGACAAGTTTGGTCCTTGAAAGTTTGAAGATGTCAAAAATGGTCCTTGAATTATTAAAGAATGGCAAGATTGGTCCTTGTGTGAACTTTGAGAAAATGGCAGGTTTGGTCCCTCATCTTTCAGAATTTGCATAACAAGCCCTTGTAATATTAAACCAAGCCTTGAACCTTTGGACTTGACCCCTGCCATTTACCCTTTTTGGACCCCCTGCCAAAACCTTTTTGGACCCCCAAGTCAAACATCCAGTCAAACCAAACCATCCCGCCCACTGCCTTATCTCTTCTTCTTCTTTCCCACTTGCCTGGAACTCACCTTTCCCATCACCTCAGGCCTTATCCCTTATCCTCTCACCCCATGATCATCACACCTACTCATCCACCCCCCCCCCAGTTGCAAATTCAGAGCCCCAAGGTCAATATATCCCTTTCCCGCCAAAATGCATCAAACGGCCAAAATCCATCCAAGTAATCCAATGGCCTCAAATACATGTGGGATTTGCTCAGAGAGGTGAGAGAAGCAGAGTTGATGTATAAAAAGGAAGATAGAGAAGCAAGGAAGAGAGTAGTTAGTTTTTCATTTTCAAATGTATGTCGTTTTTCATTAAATTAGCTTAATTAGTGTTTTAAAATGTAATCTTAAGTTTTATTGTATTCAAACTAAGCCACTTAGTCATTTTAATTCATTTCAAGTATTAATTCAAGGTTTCACTTAAATTTCATGTTTTGATGTTCACTGTTGAAAAGTTTAATTTCAAACTCTTACATTCAAGCTTCAAATAGCTTATTGTTAAATTCAAACAAGCTTACTTAAGCTTATTATAGCTTTTGGTAAGCTTGGAATTCAGTTTCAAGCAACATTGGAATTCGGTCAACAAAAGTCAACTGAAGCATCAAATGGGTTTGGAAATGGAAATTGGGTGTTGCAGAGCTTGGAGTGGGTTGTGTTAGCTTAGGTTAGGGTAGTTATGGTCTTGATTCAAGCCACATTATAACTGGACCAGCTGTGAGTTCCTTACCCCTTTCCTATTTTTTTTAGAATCTGCATAATTAGCATACTAGTAAAATTGATAGTATAGTTGCAGTGCTTGCAGCATTTAGGTGTGGTAACAAGATTAGGACCTAAGTTGATGATGGTCAAGGTATAAGGCAGTGGTTAGGAGATTTAAGGATCTTTATAGTCTTGAAAGTAGTGTTTGGGTCAAATGGTTAAACTGAGTTGGAGGTCAGTTCAGTGTCAAAGGTTAGTAGCACTAGTCTTTCACAGATCATTTGCACCATTTCTAGTCTATAGTTTGCATACATAATCCCTTAAAGTCAAAATTTCTTCTAAACTGTTCTCATTTCATAACTGTTGAGATTTTGAAAGAGCAAAAGCTTGAATTGTGTTTAGATATCAGTAGCATAGGTTGCATTAGTCTTAGTTTAACATAAAACATCAATCTCAGTCCTTAAATTAGTTGCAAATCTCAAAAAAGTCAACATATCATTTCTGTTAACAAAAGTCAAAAAGCCATAAAACCAGTTTTGCACCAACCTAGATGGATTTTTAATGAATTCATTTCTTGTTCATAGTGGTTGAAACTTTGGACTTTAAAACTTAAGTTGATCTAGTTTCTTAACATGATTTTTATATATTTTTAGAAATTTTGTACAAGCTTAAAAATGGCTTGTCAAGTTGGGCAAAAATGCCCTGTGCACTGACTCAGTCAATGCTGAGTCTGCACAGGGTTTGTGCAGGGCTTGTCAAAAGCTCACAAGAGCTTGTCCAGGTCTGGTTCTTGGTTTACAACTAGCTAGCCAGGTCTTCTTGAGAGTCCAACTTCTAGTTTTGAGTTTCAACTATTTTGAGTAGCTTATTTTTAAGCTTCAAAGTAGGCACAAAACTGTTTTTAGCACTTAATGTCAAATCATCCAATTCTGTTTAGTTTACATTTCAGTGGTTTAGGATAGTTAAAATTAGTTGCATTTGAGTAGTTTCAGCTTATTATAGCTTCTGTAATCAGTTGGTGACCATTTGGTACCTTTTGCTTATTTCAAATGCTTATTTATAAGCACTTGTAACTGCAGTTTCATTTTCTCATACACAAGCTACTGTTTTTATAATTTTCCTAGAATTAGAATATTATTTTAGAGTTTTCCTGAATTTTTCATATTTTTCTAGCACTGTTTGCTATTTTTCTTCATTTAAAACAGTTTTTAGGCATTTTTAAAGAGCTTTTAATACAATTAAATCAGAAAAACTTCAAAAAAATAAGTTTTCATTTTTCCTAGGTTAAGATAAATATAAAAAGTCAAAAAAATATTTTTCCAGATTTTTCATAGTTTAATTTGTAATTTTTAGTAATTTAATTAGTTTTAAATAGTTTTTAATTCATAGAAAATAGAAAAATAATCAGAAAAATACAAAAATAGTTTTGAAAATTCTCTTTAGTTATTTTAGATTTTTCCAAGTCATAATTTCATTTTTCTAGCTTTATTTTATATTTTCTTGTATTTTAGGGTATAATTAAATAGTTAAAATTAGTTTTTAATTAATAATAATTAGATAAATAGTTTTAAAAATAATTTTCTTTTTCTAAAAATTTTCTCTTATCATTAGGTTTGTAAAAATGTCATTTTTATATTTTTAGGATTAATATTGTTTCAGTTCACATTTTCTTTTGTACGTTACGTAGTTTTTAAGTTAAATTTGTAATCAAAAACATCATTTTGCAAATAGTGATAGCGTTTATTTAATATAATTTATCTTTTTAATTTTCTTTAATTTGCATTTAAGCCCCTATAGTTTATATACTTTTTCTTTTAGTATAATCAATCACAATCCTTTTCCGTTCAAATCCTCTCGATCACTATTCGTTTGATTATTCTCGCACAGCTCGTTGGGACTTAACGACCTGGGGAAACACTATACTCTCCTGATCTTCATTGCATTGGTATCTGAACTGTTTTAAGTTTCTTACGGTTAGCCATTCACAAGTGGCTAGCTTGTGTGAGATAACTTGACGGTTTGGCACGAATCAAATTTTGGCGCCGCTGCCGGGGAGCTGTGCTAATTATCTTACGTTTAGCAGATTAGTGATTTGAATATTCACTCCTTGTTTATACCATCTATATATGTTTATATTTTCTTATAAAAATCCAAAAATCCAAAAACATCTTAAAAATCAAAAACCCAAAAAGATTTTCTTTCTTATTTTTATAAAATGTTTATCCAAAAATCCAAAAATATTCATCTTTACCCTCTTACCCTTTTTGATTCTTTATCCCTTTACCCTCTATCCATTTGATTCTAACTTCTTCTATTCTCATGGAATCTCTTGACTACGACGAATTCTGGGACGAAGTTGAAAAACTTCAGACTTTATCACAAATGTCAAGAATTCGTGTTGTTCGTGATGATCCATTAATTCTGCGTAGGGAAATGGAACGAGAAACCGGGGTGACAAAGGACCAGGTACTTCCCTCTGATAATGGAAGTGCTAAAAACGTCCAACCTACGGTTATCCAAAGATCTAACCCCTCGATTGCTCCTAAGCCGTCTAAAATTGATCCTAAACTTTCACGATTTACGGTTAAAAGCAATCATGCAAAATTTAGACCGGTGACTAGCAAGAATGACTTGCCTAATCTTCACGTTTCTCAAAAACCAGAACCGGAGACCATAACGGAAGTGGTGGAAATTGCTAGCTCTCAGAGCACACCACTTGTCCCACCTCCGGATTTTTCAAAATGTTCTTCGAGACTTGATAGTCATTCGGATCACCATGTTGGTTTTGTTGATTCTTTGAATAAACTGATTCCTTCTCGTAACTCTCAAATGAAATCGTTTATTCCTTGTGTCGGTTGTGGTGAGCCTCTTTTTGGTTCACCCTGTCGTTGGTGTACATGTGTACAGTGTGGTAATGATATTCGTAACGGGAGTTGTTTGTTTTGTGGTTCGAGGAATTCATTTGATTATAATCCTACTCCGAACTCATTTAACGACCCCTCAAACTTTTCCAATTACCCACCACAGCCCGACTTATCTTCATATAATCAACATAACTGCTGTGAATTTTGTGGAGGTCCTCACCAAGGATTTGAGTGTCAATCGGGAAACACATTTGTCTGTAAACAGTTTTCCGGTGATGCTCAGAACTTTGGTTATGACCAATATCCATATAATTCGCCAGTCCAGACTCAGCAGTTTTACTGTTGTGAGTACTGTGGAGGTCCCCACTTCAGCTCTGATTGTCAAATAGGGATTCCATTTCCTTGTAACAATCATGACTCTCACAGGTTTGACAATTTCCAACCTCCACAGCACCATACGGTTCAAACTCCACCTGAGCCGTTGCCTAAAGAAATTTCCCAAGATTTTGAAACCTCAATAAAAACACTTGATAATATGATTCAAAACTTTAAGAATCAAGTGAGTGGTGAGAAAACCATGGGAGAATTGCTAGCCGAAGAACGAGAGGCTCGCAAATCTAGGGAAGAATTATTAGTCCTAGAGCAAGCAGCTCTAAGGCGTTCCCAATTTCTTAAGGCAGCTATGTATGATGATGACGAGGAGAGTATTTCTTTTAAGAATATTATTTCTCAACTCCCTCAGTCAGTTGATATCCCAGCAGTTGAGATTCCATCTCAAACAACTGCTATCACACCCGAAGCTCCCACTCACTCTCTGAACATGGGGGACGAGCATCTTGACACTGTTCCTGAAAAGGAATCGGACGAATTCATAAAGTCTAGTGTTGAGAACCTTGTCCCAATCCCGAGAGAGTCACAGGGAACTTCTGATCATATGTGTGATTCTCTTTCCCCTCTTGAGTGTTCAAAAGATCATTTTGAAACTTTCTCCGATGTTAGCGACGATTGTACTTCTTATGGAAACATCGAGTATGTTGAGGCATCACTCCCACAGTCTGATGCTGATCATCATCTTGAGGAGTTCACCGATGAACTCACTCACATCAATCCACTTTCATCGGAAAGTAATGATAGTCTTTTTGATTTCAAAGCCGATCTGGGAGAGACTGAAAGTCTCCTTGATAATGATCGTTCACTCACTTCTCACCCTAACAGTCCAATAGAGAATGTTGATCACTTTGTTCCTCAAGCATTCAAAACAACTCTCACCAATCCTCTATTTGAATTCGACTCTGAATTCACCTTAATTTATGAGAATCCACTCTTTGATACTCAGATTGAGGATAGTGATGAGTCTACAGTGGAACAAGAATTCACAGATTTACATCTTGTGATTGATTCTCTTCACGAGGAGTTCGCCGGTGAACTCACTCATATCATATCTCCGCCGGAGTATGATAATTTCTACTTTGATCTAGACATTCCCATAATATGTCTTGATCAAGCGAGCTTAACTGATGAGATTCATGAAACTATGAATTCTCCTATTGAGGATGAAGAGTTAGTCATGATTTTTATCATGATTTTCTTTCTTTTCTTCATATATTATGTCACTTCTCCTGTTCTTCACTCATTCGGGAATGAAGACATTATCTTTGATCCCGGCATTTCCATGTACCATTTGTGAGCCGGGTCTGTCTATGTATATCTCGTCGGTGTGGAACTTTCACGTACTTCAATGTTTATACAAACATCTTGAATGAAAGTCCGATGGAGATTGTCTCTTCCACTTACTTCCCCATGAACAAATTAATTCGGGGTCGAGTCAAGCTAGCGACTCGGTAATCAAAAACAGTAGTTAAACATGGGTTTTCACCCGTGTGTACCACTCTAGTGTGGGGGAGATACTCCACATGTTGTATATAGATCTTAAAAATAAATGAAAATTGTAAATATTAAAAAAAAAAGAGAATAATTGTTGTGTTTCTACACTTAGCTAGTAATGTTATCTTTTTACGTTCTAAGTTTCGACATAACAACCGGTACTTTGAATATTGAGGACAATATTCATTTCTAAGTGTGGGGGGGAAATTCTGGCGAATTTGATCATAAATGTACCCTTTTAGTCCCTTTTTCCCCCAAAATGGCTAAATTTTAAAATTTTTTTTTAGTGGAAGTACTATGTACTAAACACAACAAATGGTAATCAGTCCACCATGTCTAACCCACATAAGGACTGGCTAATCCAGGAGCAAACGGCTCTTGGTAAAGATATCTCAAATCCGTTGACGGCTTGCAATTTGCCCAAAATTGTATGGTATTCAGCTCACCATATCCTTAAAAGTGAAGAGTTGGCTAGCCCGCAAGTTTATGGCTTGTGGTAAAGGCAGTTGGAAATCCATAATTGGTAATCAGCTCACCAAAGATATTTTATCTAAGAGTTGGCTAGTCCAGAAGCAAACGGCTTCTGGTAAAGACAAATCAAATCCGTTGAAAGCTGGTGATTTGCTCAAAATCATTTGGTTATCGGTGTACCAAGGTTCTTACTTAAACTAAAACATTTGGCTACTCCAGAAGTAATGGCTTTTGGTAAAGAGATGAAATCCATTAATTTTTCTCAAAACATTGCTAGGGACTAGCAATATCTTAGTGTGGGGGATTGATGAGTGTCTAAATACTCATCATTTTTGTACCATTTAAACTGCAAAAACATCTGAAAACACTCAGAAATGCATCAAAATGATAAAAATATCACAAATAAGTGTTTTATGTGTTTTAAATGCAAAAATATCAAAATCTGGTGAAAAACGTATCAAGTTTGCATAATTGGCAGTTTTAGTCCCCCAAGTTTCAAAAATTGTCAAAAATAGTCCCTGGTAAAACAAAATAAAGAAAAATATCATTTCAAGTCCCTAGGGATTCATGAGTTGTCAAAATTGGTCCTTGAGATTTAAAATTTCAAAATTACAACTTAGGTCCCTAAACTTTCAAAAATGACAAGTTTGGTCCTTGGAAGTTTGAAGATGTCAAAAATGGTCCTTGAATTATTAAAGAATGGCAAGATTGGTCCTTGTGTGAACTTTGAGAAAATGGCAGGTTTGGTCCCTCATCTTTCAGAATTTGCAAAACAAGCCCTTGTAATATTAAACCAAGCCTTGAACCTTTGGACTTGACCCCTGCCATTTACCCTTTTTGGACCCCCTGCCAAAACCTTTTTGGACCCCCAAGTCAAACATCCAGTCAAACCAAACCATCCCGCCCACTGCCTTATCTCTTCTTCTTCTTTCCCACTTGCCTGCAACTCACCTTTCCCATCACCTCAGGCCTTATCCCTTATCCTCTCACCCCATGATCATCACACCTACTCATCCACCCCCCCCAGTTGCAAATTCAGAGCCCCAAGGTAAATATATCCCTTTCCCGCCAAAATGCATCAAACGGCCAAAATCCATCCAAGTAATCCAATGGCCTCAAATACATGTGGGATTTGCTCAGAGAGGTGAGAGAAGCAGAGTTGATGTATAAAAAGGAAGATAGAGAAGCAAGGAAGAGAGTAGTTAGTTTTTCATTTTCAAATGTATGTCGTTTTTCATTAAATTAGCTTAATTAGTGTTTTAAAATGTAATCTTAAGTTTTATTGTATTCAAACTAAGCCACTTAGTCATTTTAATTCATTTCAAGTATTAATTCAAGGTTTCACTTAAATTTCATGTTTTGATGTTCACTGTTGAAAAGTTTAATTTCAAACTCTTACATTCAAGCTTCAAATAGCTTATTGTTAAATTCAAACAAGCTTACTTAAGCTTATTTTAGCTTTTGGTAAGCTTGGAATTCAGTTTCAAGCAACATTGGAATTCGGTCAACAAAAGTCAACTGAAGCATCAAATGGGTTTGGAAATGGAAATTGGGTGTTGCAGAGCTTGGAGTGGGTTGTGTTAGCTTAGGTTAGGGTAGTTATGGTCTTGATTCAAGCCACATTATAACTGGACCAGCTGTGAGTTCCTTACCCCTTTCCTATTTTTTTAGAATCTGCATAATTAGCATACTAGTAAAATTGATAGTATAGTTGCAGTGCTTGCAGCATTTAGGTGTGGTAACAAGATTAGGACCTAAGTTGATGATGGTCAAGGTATAAGGCAGTGGTTAGGAGATTTAAGGATCTTTATAGTCTTGAAAGTAGTGTTTGGGTCAAATGGTTAAACTGAGTTGGAGGTCAGTTCAGTGTCAAAGGTTAGTAGCACTAGTCTTTCACAGATCATTTGCACCATTTCTAGTCTATAGTTTGCATACATAATCCATTAAAGTCAAAATTTCTTCTAAACTGTTCTCATTTCATAACTGTTGAGATTTTGAAAGAGCAAAAGCTTGAATTGTGTTTAGATATCAGTAGCATAGGTTGCATTAGTCTTAGTTTAACATAAAACATCAATCTCAGTCCTTAAATTAGTTGCAAATCTCAAAAAAGTCAACATATCATTTCTGTTAACAAAAGTCAAAAAGCCATAAAACCAGTTTTGCACCAACCTAGATGGATTTTTAATGAATTCATTTCTTGTTCATAGTGGTTGAAACTTTGGACTTTAAAACTTAAGTTGATCTAGTTTCTTAACATGATTTTTATATATTTTTAGAAATTTTGTACAAGCTTAAAAATGGCTTGTCAAGTTGGGCAAAAATGCCCTGTGCACTGACTCAGTCAATGCTGAGTCTGCACAGGGTTTGTGCAGGGCTTGTCAAAAGCTCACAAGAGCTTGTCCAGGTCTGGTTCTTGGTTTACAACTAGCTAGCCAGGTCTTCTTGAGAGTCCAACTTCTAGTTTTGAGTTTCAACTATTTTGAGTAGCTTATTTTTAAGCTTCAAAGTAGGCACAAAACTGTTTTTAGCACTTAATGTCAAATCATCCAATTCTGTTTAGTTTACATTTCAGTGGTTTAGGATAGTTAAAATTAGTTGCATTTGAGTAGTTTCAGCTTATTATAGCTTCTGTAATCAGTTGGTGACCATTTGGTACCTTTTGCTTATTTCAAATGCTTATTTATAAGCACTTGTAACTGCAGTTTCATTTTCTCATACACAAGCTACTGTTTTTATAATTTTCCTAGAATTAGAATATTATTTTAGAGTTTTCCTGAATTTTTCATATTTTTCTAGCACTGTTTGCTATTTTTCTTCATTTAAAACAGTTTTTAGGCATTTTTAAAGAGCTTTTAATACAATTAAATCAGAAAAACTTCAAAAAAATAAGTTTTCATTTTTCCTAGGTTAAGATAAATATAAAAAGTCAAAAAAAATATTTTTCCAGATTTTTCATAGTTTAATTTGTAATTTTTAGTAATTTAATTAGTTTTAAATAGTTTTTAATTCATAGAAAATAGAAAACTAATCAGAAAAATACAAAAATAGTTTTGAAAATTCTCTTTAGTTATTTTAGATTTTTCCAAGTCATAATTTCATTTTTCTAGCTTTATTTTATATTTTCTTGTATTTTAGGGTATAATTAAATAGTTAAAATTAGTTTTTAATTAATAATAATTAGATAAATAGTTTTAAAAATAATTTTCTTTTTCTAAAAATTTTCTCTTATCATTAGGTTTGTAAAAATGTCATTTTTATATTTTTAGGATTAATATTGTTTCAGTTCACATTTTCTTTTGTACGTTACGTAGTTTTTAAGTTAAATTTGTAATCAAAAACATCATTTTGCAAATAGTGATAGCGTTTATTTAATATAATTTATCTTTTTAATTTTCTTTAATTTGCATTTAAGCCCCTGTAGTTTATATACTTTTTCTTTTAGTATAATCAATCACAATCCTTTTCCGTTCAAATCCTCTCGATCACTATTCGTTTGATTATTCTCGCACAGCTCGTTGGGACTTAACGACCTGGGGAAACACTATACTCTCCTGATCTTCATTGCATTGGTATCTGAACTGTTTTAAGTTTCTTACGGTTAGCCATTCACAAGTGGCTAGCTTGTGTGAGATAACTTGACGGTTTGGCACGAATCATGTAGTCTTTAAGAATTCGTTTCGTATCCAAGAGATGTTTGTGCCTGAATAACCAATACATAGATGATATTACCTACTCATTAGCTCTTTGAGAAGATATTTATAAAATGATCTCAAGTACTCATTTTGTTAGATTATATTACTTTCTTCTTTTTATTCTCTTTCACTTCTGAACACATCCAATTATCCAAAGAGATTATTTCACTTAACTTTTTACCGTTTTATGTAAGCTTTATAACAGCTTTTTGAAACTCATCCAACTAAATACAATAATAAGAAGATAAGAAGTAATATAAGAAAAACCAAAGGGCTCTCTAAAGTTGGATATCTGCCTATCACCTTCTAAAATAAGTTGGGTTGTTACAGGAAATAGTTTCAAGATTTTATAGAAGTCAAAATAGCTTGTTTCACTTACAAATTTTCATATAAGCTAATAACTGATAAGGAGTTTTAAGTGCTTGGCTGTTATCTGAAACGACTAATTTTATTACATAATAAGGAGATTTAATCCCAAACAGCTCCATATATACCAGTTGCACTGTATACATACGTCACTTTGACATCCCTTGGAATCACTTCATCCATTTTGCTATGGCACGTACCAATTAAGTTCACCATTTATTTCTGTACATAATCAAAATAATCAAGTATCTTAAGAAGTCAATATTTTGAGTAACTTTCATGAGAGATAAGATGCATCACAGGTCTATACAATATAATAATTAAACATGTTACCTCAAAAACAGATCATCTGCTATTTTATCTATGATCCATACAAAAGTTTAAAACTCATTTAAGATTTACATTACTTACAATTTTTTATCCATTGCGTGACCTGCCCATATTAATGTATTCAATTCTAGTCATACATGTATCCGTCTTGTTTGACTGCGCATGTTTTAATTTTTGTTGCATCACCATCATCAAAGTTTGTTCCAATGACTCGTCGGACCCACCGTCAGCAGATGGTAGACTTGCACCTGGTACTGACTCGTTGTAGGCTGTGTTGGGGTTGGAGTTTATAAATTTTCTTGTGTTTTTTGTTTATGCTATGAAGCTACTGAGTACCACCTGCTAAAAAAACAACGGTTAAAACATTTTACACCTGGCACTGACCAAAAATTCTAAAAACCGTTATATATAGACAAACCCGTATAAGAATTGCAACGACTAACTACCTAGAAACTCCCCACCAAAAACTCGACCGTGTGAGCCTGCAAAGGATGTACTCAATTTGCCTAAGTTGTTGCTGTGGTTACTATTACTGTCTGTGAGCAGGAAAGAGCGCAATAAAGAAACGATCTCAAACCGGCCCAGAAAGTGACATATAAGGTAGCTTACACTTTATGCGGGAGTCGACTGTCATTGTTTTACTACTTTGCAGATGAAAATTTGCAGCTAATGGTCTCATCTTGCAATATATTTTTGACCAAGCCCGTGTTGGTTTACCAAAACAAAGTAGGAAAAAAATCTTGAATCAATGTATTCATGTATCTTGTTAAGAATTTTAGTATTAATAATGGAGATTCCTTAGGTGCATTTTAATCATAACCAATTTAAGGGATATGCTTACATCATATCCATCCTCTTCTTCATCAACATCAGCTCTAAGACTCCCTAATTTCTAAAAATTATCAGTTTATTCATCTTAATTCCAATAAAAAAACACATTAAATTACCATGCTGACCATATTGAGGGTACCATATCAATATATTTGATCCTTTTGTATCTGGTTTTTCAGCGCGAACAGTCTTGAGTGGCTTTTCTTCGTTCTTATTCATAGTAAGGTCTGCAAATAAGGGAAAACCGTAAACAATCGTCGCTTTGTCCGCCATCCGAAGCCGTCGACTTCTTTTTATCCACAACAACATTCAGAATCTAAAAAAACATGGTCACAAATTTATGATTCCTTTGAGACGATAATCAAACGAAAGAAAATTATCTCAATACCTCCAATAATGTCTACCGTGGTACTTAAAGCCCAAGGACCTTCTTGTGATTTGCTACCAATTCAGCTTCAGCTTCAACGCACCTTCGAGCATTTTCTAAAATCAACATAACTCGATTAAATTGTAAACTGAATATAATCAAAATCCAAAGAAAACCGTATCATTAAAAGCAACCAAAAATTCCTTTTGATGTCCATGAATTCCTCCCGGTACTTTGCCCAAACTGAATCTAATGGTGTATAGATCAAACCTGCATGAAGAGTGTTTCGGCCAACCTGACGTATTTCAACCCACGCCAAAAATCACCTACAGTGCATATGCGAATATAAGAATGTATTCCACACCAATGTATCCTTAGTAATTTAGGTTTGCGCCTATTTAGTCTTGATGCTACCTCCTTCCTGCTCAGTAGTTGTAGCACATCTTTGATTTCAGTAATAAAAACTTATTTGACATTATAATTACAAATACAAAGGAATAACTTTATAAGCCATCTAATCTTAGTAAATATAACATATGAAACAGGAAATTTTAAGTAAACTGGTTACCAAACTTAACCTTACCGTGAACAAGTCAAATCGCAAATGGAGTTGCTCAAGTTTAGGAAGTATCGTAAGAGCTTCTTAGACTGGGCACATTTGAAAGCAAGAATGGCAGCTTCTGATGTATACACGTTATCATGTTTTTTTACTTAATATCATCTCCTCTAACTTTAGATTCTTTATATTTTACAAAGAAGCTAAAGTTGTTGGTCTTAAAAGCTACCAACTCAAGCCTATTTTATCCAGCTTTACCAGCCGACACGAAGAATTGAGGAACTACTAAAATGTCACCTTTGTTGACTCTCTCGTCAAACATGGCTACACCATTTTTTGACACGGACTTAACCTTAGCATCGCCACTAAGCACTTACATGATGGTGTGTCTGTTTACTGACCACACTGGAGAGGACAACGCATTATGTAGAAGGAAAATAAGGGCATTAGTTAAATCTGTAATGGGTTAATCTAAACTTTTCAAACCAATCTAATTAGAAAACAAAAATTATAACACGATTGATCTTTTACTTTTAGAAGGTATGCTTTCTCAGCGCTAAGATCCACAGAAAAGAGAATGGGAAGTTTGTATTTGTTAACGTTGTTACATTTTCCTGCTTTTCGGGAAAAAATGTCGACCTCTCTGTGGCTGTCCAAATTAAATAAAAATTTAGCACTACATAACTTTTCTTCTAGACCATTTGATGAATCTCCTTAACCTCCTCGTGGCATGACAAATTGCATCGGTTGTTGAATTCTTACTATGACCCTACGGTCACCAGACTCTTGCATTGCTCTCACAATCCGTGACTCAGTATTGAATGCTTAGCGAAGATATTATTGATGTTGATGCTCCCCTCCTGTCGTTGTTAGCTTCGTTGCCCTCGTTGTTAGCTTCGTTGCCCTTGAGTGTGCTGATCGAGTAAAAATGACTATTGGAAATGAAAACAGTAAAGTGTTTAGCTAGCTGGTTACTAAAGGTTTCTATTGATATGATAGTGAAGAATTAAGTGCATACCCTGTAACATATAGGATTTCACTAACACATCATATCAATAACATATGGGGCGTTCACAATAGTTTAGAGAGAGAAATGGAAGAGAGTTGGGAACTATGTGAAACAAAGAAAAATAGTATAGAAGCTCCAACCCTCTACCTTGAGAGGTAGAGGGTATTTATAGTGTTTTACAAATAAACGCCACCTGCGGGCTGTGGATCAGGCATACAGTGGGTAAAGACCCGTCCGTCCTCCACGGTGTTACTTAACAAACTACTTACTGACATAACATAACTACGACTACGAGCTTTCTCTTGAATGCTTATACTTGAGGTGACCGACTCTTTAACGACTGAATTATCTAATTCCTAACAATCTCCCCCTAAGGGAGGTCACCTCAATTTACAATGAATACAAACAGATATTACATTAGATTGTTCTAGGATTCTTGATTAAGTCCTTTGCTCAGTAGCTCGTAGTCTTTGATTCTTCATTATTGCATGTTTAGGGAATTCCAAGTGGAGGTCATTAACTGATCCACGCGAGAATGAGTTTTGAACCAGTTTTGAGATCATCAGCTGACAAGAAATCTCTGAGATATCCATTGTGGTGTTGGTATTATGTGATGTTGTGACTTTCGGACCGACATGCTCACATTCTGGATCATGAAATATTCTCATCAGAGTAGCGGAAGCTTTCGTTGATTCATGATATTGGCAGCAGCGTAGCAGAAGCATGGAGTGAAAATATCAGAGTCATTGATGCACTAATCATGATTTCTTTTGAGATGAATGTGTTGAGTGAGCATGCGGCTATGGATTGACCGCTTCAGTCTGATCAGCTGCAAACGTAGGGAGTACCTGCATACAACAGTTAGCAATAAATCACACGAAAGTGTCTTTGATCACTTTCGTTGAATTGAGGTACACGGCCCACGGTTCCCCGTTGATCAGTACAAGTACTGCCTGTGATCAGGTATAATTCTGAAGAATTCCTTGACAGGGTTTCGCAGCTGCTCTAGCTGTTCTCAAACCGAAACGTCTCAAAGAAGACAACACGGAGTGAGTGAACCAGCGAATAGAGATTCATTGATTGATGAAAAGAGATTTGAAAAACAATCGTGTATTGCTCAATAGAAATTGTTTTTGCAATACAATGAAGGTTTTAATGAAAATCAATTATCAATCATAAAACACCTTTTGATTTGAAATATTCGTACACGGTCGATGTGCTAAAGAAAAGAGTTTTTAAGCTCAATGACCGGTTTTTCAAAGGTATCCGTCAATCCATAACCTGAACCAGGATTGATTCAAAAGATTGAATCGCCCTATTGTTTCTGTTCAGTTGTCACATGATTGATCTATTGAATAGATCTCACATGCCACCTACCAAGAGCTTGTTAGATGTTGGCTCCAGAAGGCTTTCCATCTTCATTGTGAATATTTTTGCATATCACTCGGATGTTCTGGCAATACCACAAGGATAATGCGTAGGACTCAAGATATAATCTCTCTTTCCACATTGTGTGAAACAGAGAGTCTTCATTGAAAGTGTCCTAATGAGATTTATTGATGATCTCGAGGCTCTAGACTCAATTTGTGCATATTTGGTTCCTGTTCCGGAGACTAGGGAGAGGGTCTCCTTCTTCAATATCAACAATCTCTAAGAGAAAGTCGATAGATTATGTAGGTTCCCCGTGAGAATGAAACAAGCCCTTTTAAGAGGAACTTGAGTGGTTTGGGAAGTTGTAGTGCAGAGCGTCACTGGGTCCATGACATCTTGTCTTCGATACCGATGTTACCATTAGTAGCATATGAATTGTACCCGGTTTCTGCCCTATGGTTGAATAAATGGAGGGCTATTTCTTTTCACCCTTTTCACATTCAATTCTTTTTCATTCTTCAACCCCTTCAGTGCTTACCGAGACTTCATAGCTAGAACCTTGTTGGGTTTATTCCAGTACTAGCTCTGTCTCAGTCCGCACTCTTCCCATATCTCATTTTTCTCCTTTATCATCATACCTAAGGACTTCTACACTAACTAGTGGATTGTCCCTGGGTAGATCCCTCCGGTTCTGGCGGATCATGGGACCATAACCTAACCTTATCATCCTTATATCACCATGCATAAAGTAGGATTGGTCGGTCTTTTGGTATAGTTCTTCCGCCTTGAAACCAATTGAAAACCATTTGAAAATCAATCAAGATACTTGTGATATAACATCAAAGCATTTTGTATCTCAATTGTTTTGATATTTTAGAAATGCTCCCCCTCAACATATGCATATAATTCAGAAATTGTTTTAGCATATGGAGGCAAGAGATCTTTGAAATCGTTAGATTAAGAATGACAGGTCCAATCTTTTGATTAACATTTTCTAAAATGATCATCATCACTTCCCAATCAATTTACTTTAGATAAAACATTTTGAGGAAGGATGAGGTTTTCAAAAGTTTGCTCCCCCTCAATATGTGCCTCGAATTTTGAAAGTGTTTTGCACATATTAGAAGGAACCTGCACATATAGATAATTAAATCACGTTTCAATAATTTAAGGTTTAAAGTAGATTCTCCCCCTCAACATGTACATGGATAATTTGAAATCGTTTGTCACATGCGGGGAGGAGAGCTTATACATCCTTATAAAACCATTTATCGAATTATCAGATTAAATCCAATTTAAATCACAAATTCTCCCCCGATCACAATTATCAAGTCATTTGAGAATTGTGATCTCAGTAGATTTAAATTGAATTTGAAAGCTTTTAAGGAGAATTGTGACTTGATCTTGAGAAACTTTTTAACTGATAAGGATCAAATTTTGAGACTTTAGACTCCAAAGATTAAACATGCTTGAATATCTTTTGAAAACTTAATAATAACCACGGTCTGGTACCATTGCTTGAAAAATACACTTTTTAATTTAATTGAAAAATCATTCTCCCCCTCAATCAATGACATAAGTTGTTGATTGAGAGATAGATATTTATGACAACTGTTAAGTTTAGATGATTTTCAAAAATAGAGTCCAAGTAATTTTTCAAAGCAATTAGTTTTCATTAGATAGTAAGAAATTGTATTTATAGAATCAGAGCATGAGATTTGAAAAACCAGATAAAGCATGGCTCTGTTCTTTCTTTGAAAACGGGTTACTGTCTGAAATAACAATAAACCACCATTTTTCTCCGCCTCATTTTTTTTTAACTATGTACATTCGAAGAACATCTAAAGACCCGTGACATTCTTTGAATATCAACACAAAGTCCGTAGATGACATCGAATATGAAAAAATATGACAAAATAAGATTTTTTTTTTTTTTTTTGAGAATTTTTCAAGATTTTTCTAATTTTTTAGGGATTTTTGAAAGTTTTATATTTTTCTATTTGCTTTTTTGGAGGTTTTGTAATTTTGTATTTTGCTTTTTGAATAAATATATACAAGAGATAGATGAATAAAGACCTTTACTCCTCGTCCTCCTCTTGAAGACGCTTGAGTGTTTCCGGTTGTAAACTCTTTAGACCAAGACGTGGAAGGATAAACTCAAAACGTTCTCTAGGAAGAGCTTTAGTGAAGATGTCTGCTAACTGGTATTCAGTCCTCACAAAATAGAGTTCCACCACACCTTTTTCCACTTGTTCCCTGATGAAATGATGTTGAATGTCGATATGCTTTGCTCTTGAGTGTTGAACGTTGTTGCATGAGAGAGCAATAGCACTTTTATTATCACAGTACAGAGGGATTTTGATGAATTCAAAGCCATAGTCAGATAATTGGGATCTCATCCATAGCATTTGTGTTAGGAATTAGAAAATTCCTTAGTGAAGAGTCGGTCACCCCAAATGTTATCTAGCTTAAGTTAGCTCGTAGACTTGTCGTTATTTACGTTATTTAGTAGTTAATTAGTTAATTTGTAGCGTAGAATAGTGTAGTGCAACACCGTGGAGGAAGGACGGGTCTTTACCCACTGTATGCCTGATCCACAGTCCGATAGGAGGACGTATTTACTTGTAACTATAAATACCCCTTCCATCCATGGAAGGGGTGGTGCTTCTCATAATCTAACATTCAACATTTGTGAACCAAGTCTCTAGCAAGAACACCCTCTCTATCTTTCTCTCTCTAAATATGGCAAACATGTATTTTGATCATCCAAGACCACCCGAATCATCAACACAATAAAAATAACGATCCTACAATTGGTACCAGAGCCATGGTTGTGTTTTGATGATTTATGTATGTTTTCAATATATGTTTTATGCTGTTTTGGTTCTATATTTCTTGGTCGAAAACAATTTTTTTGGGTCTATTAATCTGGTCTAAAACAGTATTTAACGGTTTGTGTGTATTCTTGTTTTGGTCAAAAAAGTCTTAGGTCCATTCTTGTCATATCTGTTTTTTTGTCTTGTCCAAAACAGTACCAAAGTGACTATCTTTTTGTATCACGTTTTATCCGTGAATGAATATGGTCATATCATTGGTCAAAATGGGTCAAAAGAATGCATTTTTATGCTCAGTTTCTGGGTTTCTCATGAACATGGTCGGAATATGGTCGGAAAACTCATCGGAAAATGTCAAATTTCATGGTAGCGACTTATCACTACTTGTCCAGATTCATTGAATCTTGCTAGCGACTTGTATTTACAAGTCGTAGCGATTTGACCATCATATAGCGACTTGGATATTCGTTGACTTTTTTTGAAAGTCAACAGCGACTTATGTCAAAAACTGAAGTAGCGACTTGTCTTTACAAGTCGTAGCGACTTGGCTAGCGACTTGTGACTCATAATGGCTAGCGAATTGACTCAAAGACTTTGACCTAGCGACTTAGACAGAAAAGTAGAAGAAGAGATAACGACTGCTTAAAGACCACGACCTCAACAACCTAATACCAAAGACCTCATCACGACCTCAGTTTTTACTCAACACCTCATCAGTCCATGGTTAAAGAAAACGTGATGAAATGGAACTGATAATCAAATCCGAAACTCAATTCCAAATCACCACAATCATATCCAACCCCACCATCTCTATCACTATCCCATCTCCTTGCCTCTCAAGACTCTAAAAGAAATTGCAAACTAATCTCAGATCGAGACAATTATTTATCTTTAAAAGATTTTCAATTGTCCCTTCATCATCACTGATCTAGAAATGTGAAGCTTTGCTTCGTTTTACATATCCGAAACCCAAAAGAAAAGAGTTATCCCAAGATTGTGATAATCTTTTCCTGTTTCGTTGTCAAACAATTAAACAAAAGTATAAACTCACATCGAAAGTACATCACATAAATCCTTACCCGAGACCCTTTCTAGAGGATCTTGAAGACACGAGTCACGTTCACATATTTATCAAGATTTAAGTAAGAAGGGATTCGTTGCTTTGTTATTCGATTTATCATGAGCGAATCAAGGAAGAAGATTCGTCTGATTTGATATGGATTTGAGAAGGATCAGTTTTGGTTTGATGACTGAGATGCGTTTAGGATAAATGAAATACGTTTCTTTCCCAGATCTGTCTTGGGAGAAAACGTCTTGTGGTAGGCGGATTATCTTGGAGAGTTTGTGGGTTTGAGGTGATAAAGAGGCGGATGTTTTAAGATGAATGTGTTTAGTTTTTGAATGACCTAAAAATTAGGTATCAATGTTTTATAACAGGTTACTTCTTGTGGATATGGATCGGGTTAAAAAATTTGGATCAGATATGACTTGAACTTGGTTCGTGGGTTATCCAGACTTTGGGCTCGTGTGATTTGAATTGGGTATTGGATCATCCTTTGAACGTGGAATGCACAATTAATAGTGAGTTGGGTTTTTTTATCAAATATTATTTACGACTTCTTGGCTTAATGTGTTAGTCAAGAGTTGTAATTAATATTTGGTTTAAAGTGCAGTATTTTTGGTACGTTAAATTTTCACGGGAAGATACACTATTCACGGCTTGAGCTTAATTTTTGAGAAAAAGATTATTAAAGTCGGTGACCTCTCTTGGGCTTTGGTGTTTGAATGGTTAAATCACACTTTTTCATTTGAGGGTTTATATACACTTTGGAAAATTTGTGTGATACTCTTTGGCCCATGAATTATTAATGGCTCGGGTATAGATGTTGTGGCTAAACCAAACTTATTCTCCTATTGATCTTTGATGCAATAATGATGAGATGATTTATTGAGGAGATCAATGAATATTAAGATGGGCTTTGAGGACAAATGAAACAATGTTTGGTCATTAAATTTCAACGAAAAATACATTTGTCTGCGGCTAACGCTTGTATTTCATTTGGTTTAAAAGTTGAGACTTGATATTGAGAATTGATGAGATAATGAGATTTGGTGTGATACGGATTGATACTTTGGTTTATGGACTCACGAAGAATAATGTGTCACGGCTTGAAGTGTTTATTGAAAATGTTAACTACGGGGTGTTCATGTACGGTATTTCACATTTGGATTTGAAGTGAGGTTTTTCCGGGCGCGTTTACGTATTTCGTCTTCTTTCTTTCTACCCTTCCGCGAAGATGACTTGTTTGGGCGTTTATAGAGGGTGATAAAGACTTGGCTATTTAATTACGGTTGTGATTCTTTCTCGTTTAACCCACAACGTAACTATCACTTCGGTGTCTCACTCAGTTGAGAATGTCAAGAGGTTTTGTACATTGGGTACACCGTTTCTTGTTCACGAGGATTAGTACAAGTTTAAGTAACAAATCTGGGAATTTTACTTCATGATCAAGTTTGGTATATCAGGTTTACTTCTCCATGTGGTCACTACATTACCCGACAGAATGCGTGAATGATGTGTTTACCAAAGTATTGATTGGATGGTTGATGATGTTGATGTTGGATAATGAACCGTTGATGAACTGCTGCATGTTCCCCTTAAAACAGAGATTCACTGAAACCAAAGTTGTCATAACACATTCAAGCTGACATTGTTTACGGTTTTGTCTTGATTTTGTAAAATCCCGCGAAAGAACCTATTTCTCGGTTTAAATCATAGACTTGTAAAATCCCGTGACAATGGAAACATCCTGGTATTAGTAGAGTGCATTTCCGGATCTATCTTACGGTTTATTCTTGGTTTTGTAAAATCCCGCGAAAGAAACTATTTCTCGGTTTAAACCATAGAGTTGTAAAATCCCGTAATGATGGAACCATCTTGGAGAAGAGAAAGTGTAATTCTGGATCTTTTGATGCTGGTGCCACGGTTTCTGCTTCGAAGAAGGGATAAAAGGGTGTACTTCATGAATTGGATGTGTGTTTGGATATTCGTCATGGCGGTTTGGTTACTTCAAAGTTTTACGGGGTTATGCTCATTAAACCATGGTCGGGATGAAACCATTATCATAGTTCACTTAATAAGTCAAAGGAGGCTAGATTTGAGCAGTTCAGAAGACGTGACAACGGCGTTAATTCGGTATTATTTATTTGAGGTTGAAGTGAATTATCACGGGCGAGTGTACTTAGTATCTGAAGGTATCGGGGATGGTTGGATGAAGATTCTTCATGATCCTTGTTCAAGCTTATTATTTAAAACGAAGACTTGGAAATCTAGTTATTGTTGAGTGACTTTTACCTTTTCTTTTACCGCTTGGGGGAATTGGGCTCTTATCATCTCAAAATAACTATCACTTTAAGGAGTTACGTTGTAGTACTCAGTGTCACATTCAATTGTGGATTTTCAAGAGGTGATGTACGTCTTATACTTGATGGTTGGTTGGTTGAAGAGTATAGAGTACTTAGAGATTCAAATGGGCATGAAGTCTCAGCACCGCTCTTTGTTACATATGTGCAAGTTTAAGTCACGAGTTCGGGGTAGTCTACTTCAGGGTCAAATTCATCATATTGGGTTTTTCTCCATCAGTTGTCACAACAAAGAGCCTAATGAATGATAATGGGTTGATTACATGTTTTGCTAAGAGAGCTGAAAAGAGAGAGATTATGACGTCTGTTCACATCAGTTCAGGCCTCGTACTCCAAAGAAAAGAAATGTGTACGTTTAGTGCGCATTATCTTCGAAAGAAGAGAAATCTTCTTATGACGTATGAACACTACAGTTCATGCCTCGTTCCTCAAAGAAAAGAAAAGTGTACGTGTCAGTGCACTTTATCTTCGGAAGAAGAGAAATCTTCTCATTAATGACCATTCTCATCAACATGCTTCATGCTTTTTCCGCGCGCTTTCATTTATCAAGTGAACCGGACTACCGATGATTGTTTTCTTATTCCACTTGCTCAACTATGATGACGATGGCAACATCCTGTGCTAATTTTGCGGGGGAGAAGTGTGAATTGACTACATTTGGATGATTTTCACTTGTTTAATCAAGAATGGCATCTCCGTATGCAATTCTTGAGGGGGAGAAGAAGTGTGATAATTTTACATGGTTGATTGATATATGAGAATAAATGGTCAAACGGCTCCAAACTCATGTAAGAACCGAGCTTCTACTGATCGGATCATGGTGTTTCTTCGAAGAGCCGTTGGTTGACATCTTCACTCGGATTGATGAGTTTATCGACAAAGTGCTTTCGGTTAATGCTTCACGTATACATCAACATGATGATTCCGAACAATCTCTCTGTTCTTGTTTGATGTGATTGGTAGTTTGGTGTTACCATCTTGTGTGGTCGTTGAGGCCTGATTGCTGTTTTTCTTGATGAACATCCTTCTGTTCTTGTTTGATTGGGAGGGATTTTAGCTAAGGGGATATGCAAGATGTAAGTTAATTGGGATGCTTTTTGGTGAGATGCTTTTTGGTGTGAGTTGAAGATGTTAATTATCTATTCCCCAACTGGACAATAATGAAGAAGGTCGAGTCTACAGTCTGTTCTACATTTTTCTGCTGCATGTTAGAAGACTAAAGACAAGTTGCATTTGATTATCCAAAGACTTCTTCATATCCCGGGCATTGTCAGTTTAGGGGAGAGCACTAATTGGGGGAAAGTGATATGTCAGATTTAATCCCCAATTAGATTTGCTCACATTGTACTTCAGCAAGTTGATTCCCACAAGAGTTCAAGTGTTCTCCTCAAAAGATTTCAAGTATTTGGGCTTACAAAGAGTTGCTGATTCTGAAGTGTCAAAACCAGCAAGGGGGAAGGAGACAAGCATCTAAACGCGAGTAAACTTGATGAACTTAATACTTCTAAGTAATTGAAGATATCCCGGGAAGACAAATGTTATTACCGCAGAGAAACTCAAGGTTTGACTCATGGCAAGTAAACTTGATGGACTTAATACTTCTAAGTGATTGAAGTTATCCCGGGAAAACAAATGTCATGACCGCAGAGAAACTCAAGGTTTTACTCATCAAAGCGTTTAGTGTTCTTATTTCAACTATGTGGGGGAAGAGATGTTAGAGAATGTTTCTGAAGATATAAGAGGTACACTGGTGTGTGATGATCTCGATGTTATCGCAATCATCAGGGGAGAGAGAATTGTGTACATTGGGGGCGCTCAGCTGTCTCACTTGAGGGCTTAATCTGTGATTCAGAGATATAATCACTTATTCCGGTGTTGACATCCGCAGAGATTGTCACCCGCAGAGATAATCAGTGATTCGGCCTGCTTCTTCAATGTTATCGGTTGTTCTCTCTTTGGGGAATGTGTGTACTTCGGGTCCTTGAGCTTCATACATGATCATCAGGGAAGAAACCCATTGTTTACCACAAACATGGGAAGGTGTTCTTCATTCCCCTCATGAAGTGTATTCGGGAGAGTTCTTGAGCATTAAACTAAGAGACGGACTGCATCATTTCAACTACACGAGGGAAGTGTTCTCTTGACACCGTTTGGAATGGATCGTTTCAGACTTCAGTGGTAATGAAATTTGAGAAGAAATTTAAAGAGTGGGATGAAACGTTGCTGTTCTTCTACTGGATGATATAACCCCGAACGAAGAACCTCGATTATCGTTCTTAAATGGAGCAGCGGGATTTATGATTATGGTGTGCATCTCTGTGCACCTGGCTAAGGAAAGCTTGAAATAGAGCTTCGAATCTGCTCATCCAAAGGATTTTCGGTTTGGGGGGAAGCTGCCAGAGTCTCACTTTCAGATGGTTCAATTTCTTTCTTCGATTCAAGAGCCCTGGAAGCTTTGGTGGTGAATGTTTAAGAGTTGATGACTTCTATCTTCTACGATGTGCTGCTCGATATCCTTATCTCGGTACTCGTATCATCATCTTCTTTAACTATATCATCTACTCTATCCTTGTATATATCTATTAGAAAACAAAATACAAAATTATAAAACCAACAAAATCAAAATAGAAAAATATAAAACCATCAAAAGAAAATAGAAAAATATAAAACCAACAAAAACCCATAAAAATTATAAAATTAGAAAAATACCAAAAATATTGTTTTTCAAGACATGTCTCCTGGTATCGATAACATCTGCGGTCTTAGAAATGTCATTCAATAATGGCACGGGATCATAGATGAAGTTCGAGCAGGAGCTGTAAATATTCTTTTTTTAAACATGTCTCAAAAATGGCTTGCAGTTACTTCTGACTGTAACCCGTGCTTAAACAATGGCTTGCTATTATTTCAGATAGCAACCCGCTCTTCATGGAAGGAAAGTGCTATGCTAAAACAATTTTCAAATATTTCGTGCACTTATCCTAAATACAAATGAGGAAAGTATGTCGAAGGACTGCTGTTCCTACACAAATGTTTTTCCGTCTAAAATTCTTCAGAAAAATATTTGTTGTATTCCAAAATGGTGGTAAAATGAGTTGCTTGAAAAATCAATCAGGATCAGAGTTTTCGTATTAATTCGCAAAAACTCAATCGATGACTTCAGCAGTCTTAAACTTTTCACAAATTGAGTCATTGATTGAGGGGGAGAATGTTTTCAAATCTATATCATCTAACGAGCTTTCTTAATTATCCTACGTGCTTAATTAAAAATGATATTTGCCTGTGTCGAAGGACTAGGAATTTAGGATATGATTGTTAGGTTTAGATGATTAGAGTTTGATTAACACATAAACCCCATGCTTATATGATCTGATTGTTATGTTGAATTGACTTTAATTAGTCGATTGTTGTTTGGGTGATGTCGACCACCATATATATTTGTATGTGTGTTCACTAACATATGCAGGTATATTGGTATATAACAATGTTCCCGATCCGGATCCCACAAATGAACATGATTGGATGCCGCAAGGAAAGGGTAACGATATCTTGGGTTGACAAATGAAGAAACGGAGCTTAATTGGACTTCAATGGAGAGTTGGCATAAATGCAACGTAAGAGGTCTCACTGCATCAGCAGATGGTTTTCTTCTAAGTGATTGAAGAAACGGAGCTTAAATTGGACCTCAGTTGGCATTCAAAATGCAACATAAGAAGAAGTCTCACTGCATATGCAGACGGTTTTTCTTCCAAGCCCTACAGCAACAACAGAAGCTTCTCAACCACCTAACATATCTTTGTGCAGGATAATCGTGATGATACCATTTTTCTAAAAACTTTGAAATATTGTTTTTGAAAATGGAAAAATATTGTTTTGAAAATATATTGGACTAAATTTTGAAAATCACCGGACTTCATTTTATCAAAACTTAAGTCACTCAATCATCGACTACTGTCATGGTTTGAGGGGGAGAGTGATTTTGAATAAAATATTTTCAAACAATATTGCTTCATAAAAGTCCGGATTGTACGAAATAAAGTGGTGATCTAAAGATTTAATGTTATGTCATGGTATGATTTTCTTTAAAACTCAAAGATCTTACAAAATGAAATTTTTTCTGTTCTTGTTTGATTGTGAAACTGTTTTATTTTATTTAAAGATCGTTTAAAAAACTATCATACCTGACACTAACAATCTTTAATGTCTTAAAATGGTCCTTATCTGTCATCTTTCAAAATTGAATCTTGCCACGTCTTTCCCCAAATTTTTCTAAATAATTTAAATCTTTTGGGATTACAAATCTCAAATGGTTTGAAATTTTTGATCGCGGGAGAGATCGTGATTTAAATCTCAAATCTGTTTTAATGGAATTGGTTTTAGTCCTTCAAAGGCACTCCTGCCTCCATGTGCCAAACGATTTCAAATACACAATGCACATGTTGAGGAGGAGGATTTATCCAAAAAACCAGATGAGTATTTAAACAAGGCCACATTTTCTCCCATGTTTTCTAAACCTAATTAAATCACTTGGGATCCAAAATCTCAAAGGGTTTGATATTTTTTGATCGGGGGAGAATTTGTGATTTAATAATGAAATTTGATAAAAAATGATCGTTTTGATTCAGTTGTGCAGGCTGCTCTCTCATATGTGCTAAACGCCTTCGAATCTCGAAGCATATATTGAGGGGGAGCATTTTATAAGAAAAGAAACTATCGAGGTGCAAATGCTTTTATGTTTTAACATAAAGTACCTTGATTGAGTTTTAAAATGGTTTCTTAATGGCGCTTGTGATTGTGGATGTGCTTCAAATTAACTCTTGCCTCTATGTGATAAAAATGATTTCAAAAATCCTATGCACATATTGAGGGGGAGAATTTTACCATGAAAATCAAATGGCTTTTTCGTATGAAAATTGTGATCAAATAAAATATTTCAAAGTCCTCTTGCCTCCTTGTGCTAAACAATTTCTAAATCATACGCACATGTTGAGGGGGAGGTTTTCTAAATGATCAAAACTATTAGGGTACAAAATGCTTTGATCTCGTATCACAAGTACCTTGATTGGTTTTCCAAATGATTTTTCAATTGGTTTCGAGAAGGAATGAACAATACCAAAAGACCGACCAAATTTACTTTATGCATGGTGTTATAAGGATGGTTAGGTTAGGTATTTTTTCCCACGATCCGCCAGAACCGGCGGGATCTTCCCAGGGATAATCCACTAGATAGTGTAGAGTCCTTAGGAATATTGAAAAAAGGAGAAAAATGAGAATATGGGAAGAGTGCGGACTGAGACAGAGCTAGTACTGGAATAAACCCAACAAGGTTCTAGTTATGAAGTCTCGGTAAGCACTGAAGGGGTTGAAGAATGAAAAAGAACTGAATGTGAAAAGGGGTGAAAAGAAATAGCCCTCCATCAATTCAACCTTAGGGCAGTAACCGGGTTCAATACATATGCTACTGGTGGTTACTAAGGTAACGCCGGTATTGAAGACAAGACGTCATGGACCCAGTGATGCACTGCACTAAACTTCCGAAGCCACTCAAGTTCCTCTTAAAAGGGCTTGTTTCATTCTCACGGGGAACCGACATAATCTATCGACTTTCTCTTAGAGATGGTTGATATTGAAGTAGGAGACCCTCTCCCTAGTCTCCGGTACAGGAACCAAATGTGCACTATTGAGTCTAGAGCCAAGAGATCATCCACAATATCTCGTTAGGACACTAAATTCTTGAAGACTTGCTTTTTCACACAATGTGGAAAGTAAGTATATATTAAGAGTCCTACGCATTATCCTTGTGGTATTGCCAGAACATCCGAGTGATATGTAAAATTATTCACAATGAAGATGGAAATCCTTCTAGAGCCAACATCTTACAAGCTCTTGGTGGGTGACATGTGAGATCTTTTCTAAAGATCAAACTTGTGACAACTGGATAGAAACGATGGGGCGATTCACTTGTGAATCAACCTTGGTTCAGGAATGGAATTGACGAATACTTTTGGAAAAACCGTTCGATGTGCAAACCTTCTTTTCTCTAGCACGTCGAATGTGTATTAATTTCAAATTCAAAAAGTATATCTGATTGAAAAATACTTTTAGAAAAACCATTCGATGTGCGAATCTCTTCTTTTCGCAAGCATGTCGAATGTGTACTCATTCTCTAATACAAAAAGTATTTTGTTTGAAAATTGATCTTTCTCATAAAACCTTCGTCGTATTGCAAAACTCTTTCTTCAAGCAGTACGCGATTGTTTTTCAAATCATTTTTCATCAATCAGTGAATCTCAATTCGCTGGTTCACTCACTCCGTGTTGTCTTCTTTGAGACGTTCCGGTTTGAGAACAGCTAGAACAGCTGCGAAACCCTGTCAAGGAGATTCTCAGGAATCCTACCTGATCACAGGCAGTACTTGTACTGATCAACGGGGAACCGTGGGCCGTGTACCTCAATTCAACGAAAGTGATCAAAGACACTTTCGTGCGCTTTATTGCTAACTGTCGTATGCAGGTACACCCCGACGATTGCAGCTGATCAGAATTGAGGAGTCAATCCAAAGCCGCATGTTCACAGCAACCACACTTAATTGAAGAAATCATGACTGGTGCATATCTACATAACCTGGTTCTGATATTTTTATACTATGCTTCTGCTACGCTGCTGCAAATATCATGAACCAGTAAGGCTTCCGCTACTCTGATGGAAAGATGTCATGATTCAAAAGTGTGAGCATGTCGGTCCGAAAGTCACAACTTCACATGATGGCAACACAATAAAGGGTGATCCAGAGATTTACTGTGGCTGATGATCTCAAAGAAAGCTCAAAGATCATCAAGATGTGGATCAGTTCAAAGACCTCCACTCAAAGTACAAAACTATGCGGACTTTGAAGAATCGCTACAAAAGCACAAAGATTGCGGAAATGAAGAATTCATGTCTATGAGCTCAAGAACAAAGTCAAGAATAGAATGCTAGGATTTGAAATGTAAAACATGGGGTGACCTCCCTTAGGGGGAGATTGTTAGGAATTAGAAAATTCCTTAGTGAAGAGTCGGTCACCCCAAATGTTATCTAGCTTAAGTTAGCTCGTAGACTTGTCGTTATTTACGTTATTTAGTAGTTAATTAGTTAATTTGTAGCGTAGAATAGTGTAGTGCAACACCGTGGAGGAAGGACGGGTCTTTACCCACTGTATGCCTGATCCACAGTCCGATAGGAGGACGTATTTACTTGTAACTATAAATACCCCTTCCATCCATGGAAGGGGTGGTGCTTCTCATAATCTAACATTCAACATTTGTGAACCAAGTCTCTAGCAAGAACACCCTCTCTATCTTTCTCTCTCTAAATATGGCAAACATGTATTTTGATCATCCAAGACCACCCGAATCATCAACACAATAAAAATAACGATCCTACAATTTGAGCACAACAAGATGACATGGCTATGTATTCAGCCTCTGTAGAGGAAATAGAAGTACTCATTTGCTCACCTAAGGATTTAGGGCATATTGTAATTAAGCATTCTAGAAGTTCTTGAGATCGTTTGGCATATAAGCATGCATGACCAATTGCATTATCAAGTGGTTTCTCTAACTTATCTTCTTCTACAATCTCACGGAGACATTCTAGACTATCCTTAAGGTAAGAGAAATATGTTTGCATGGCAAGTTTGTTATTCCTAAGGTGAGGAGGAACATATTTCACAGACAAAGCATATTTATTACAACCATGCACCTTTGATGCACCATTCTCCCCATTGGTCATTGGCATTTTCCCTTTTACCTGACTCTTCAGATTCTCAATTTCCTTTTGCAACGAAGTTATTTGTTCATTATTTTTATTACGAGTGACTTTTATTGACTCAAATAACTCATTGAAATGACGTTTAACCTTTTCATTTTCTTCTAGAAAACTCTCATTTTTCTTTTGTAAAGCATTGACCAAGTTTTGAAGATGAAAATTTTGAGAATTCCGAGAATCTAAAGAAGGAGGCATTTGGGAGCCAATCACATTGTTCATTTCACCCTTTAATTGAGAAATTTGGGCTTTCAAGTTTCTGATCGTGTTAGAATGAGCTCGAATCTGTTCATCACGTTTGCTAATTTCAAAAACTGCATCAAATTCAGGAACATCCAAAGATGTCTTGATATTTGAGGCTTTAACATTTTCTTTCTGATGTTGATATTTTAATTGCAAAGCCAGATGCTCAACTTCTAATTTTGAAAACTGTTTTACCAGGTTATCATGATCATCCTGTTCAACTTTATCATGCAGTTTAGAGTTAGTTTTTTCAAGCTCAATGATACGATCATGGGAGACTTTCAGAGCAACAGATAATTCATGAAATCGAGTGGCATTAATGGAACAATTCGTAGCAGTGTAAAACACATCTTGAGTAATACATTCAGAAATAAGAGTCTCATTCAATGTATGCAAGTTCTTCCTCTCAATCTCATTATATTTTAGTGCTCGCTCATAGTCACTAACCTCAACTATCATTACATCAAATTCCTTTTCCATTCCTTTAATATCTGAATCTATCCCCTTTTTAAGACTCTCAAATTGATCTTTTAGTTGTTTAAAGAAAGGCATGACCTCAGTTAGATAGCATTCTTTTGTTTGCTCAAAACCCCTTTCCCCTTCAGTAATCCCAGTGGGCGTGATCCTTTTCTTACAAGTTTTCTCAAAATCGACAAATAGTTGAAAAATAACATATTGACTGATTAAGGTCTTGCTCTTAGTGGCAATAGTTCTAGGAACTAAATGCATTGGTGTATTTGGAGGATACACAGTCGCTGCAGGCATTTTCCTAAGGGGAGGGTCTGTTTCAACAAGATTTTCAGCTTTTTGCTTATCTAAGTCCCTTTTCCAGAATACTTGTTCAGGTGTTAACAACGTTTGAGGCTTAAATTTGTTTAAGGAGATCCAGTTTTCCTTCTTGTAATCATGGGGTTTGATCATTATGTTATTCTTTTTACATTCAGGATCATCTTGCTTCTTATTCATTTTCTCCCTAGATGCATCCTTTAATTTTCTATCTTCCTCAGTGCACTCAACGCAACTTGGTTTTTGTCTAGGCTTAAGGATTTCATTACCATCATAGATTACCTTATGAGCACTTCTAGCCTTTTTAATGACCTCTGGATTTGGTTCCTCAACAAGGGGAGTACTATGCTTATCACTTAAAACTCTGTGCTTAGTGATTAAGTGAGCAGTTTGAATGGTATTTCCTTGTACGTACAACTTATTTTCAAGCTTGTTTTTCAAGGTTTTTAGATTAGAAAAATCATTCAAAAGTTTTGATTCATTAGCATAGAATTCTTGCTTAAGCATTTTAACATTTTCTTGAAGTTCTTGTTTTTGCTTAGCAGTTTTAGAAAGCTTTTCTTGTAAGGAGTTTAACTCTTGTTTTAATATTTCTTCTCTAAACTTACTTTGTGTAAAACCTGAAAATTTAAAATCCAAATAAAGACTAAAATACCCTTGGAACTAAAAATTTTAAAATACGTAAAATATATTAATAACACTTAAAGAAATTAAAAGATTAACTTGCGAATATTTAAAAACCCTAACTAAAATATATTACGTAATTGATTTTGGTACGACGAAGAATTAAAGTTTCGTAAATGATTTGGGCCGTGATTTTTGTGTTCGTGAGCCAAGGGCCGAAGCCCAATGGTGGCGTGGTGATGGTGATTCGGTTGGACCCAAAACCCAAACCCAATTACTTTCCTAGTTTAACTCAAATACTACAACTATATATACCATACATAATCATAAGTTTGGAACCCTAGTTATTTTGCTCTTCTTTTTCTTTTTCTCCCTATTCGGCCGAGCATAGACAAACACCCTTGGTGTCGATTTTGCTCAATCAAGTGAAGGTATATCGTTTATTTGTCTTCCTTTAACGTACTTTGCATGTATATGTCAAGTTATATTTTGTTTCGTCGCGTTTTGTTTCTTTTCTTTTGTGGCCGAGAGGTGTGAACCGAAACAAGAGAAACCCTAACTAAGTTAACCTAGTGACTAATTAAGAGTTGGATATGTAAGATGTAATAATGAATCGAGTTATGTTTGTGTCGTTTTAATAATGGCCGAACCATATGAGTTTTGGACCGAACCATGTTTAGTTTTCGAATAATGAATATAACTTAATAACTTGAATATGTAAAGTAAGAAGATGAGCTAAGACTAGTGTTAAACCCTAATTTGAATCGAGTTACATATAAGATTTGAAGATACATTAATTAAGTAAAGGTTATATTAACGTAAACCCTAGTTTTGACATGTTAATTTAGTAAGTTATGCTAAACCCTAATAGAGTAAATGCGTAAGTAATATGAGTAATAAGTAACTTATATGTCACATAAAATCATAAACGTGTATGGTGAAACATAAAAAGGAAAGAGTATTATGTGACGTGTTAGGTTAAGTAACTAGTCATTAAAAGACGTAACATGTAAGTTAATGCATATTAATGAGACATTAAAGAATGAGAAACCCTAAACTTTAATAAAAGACATATAAACCCTAATTTACGATATTAATATTAAAACATTTAAGTCTCATTTAATTATGGAAACCCTAAAATATTAAAGGATCATTTTGACGATTATGGAATCATTAATAATATACGACATTAATGTATATAGGTTCTGTGAAGAAGGAGTAATTCTTTGTTTCCCTGTTTCGACTTTTGATCTTTTGTTTTCGAATAAGGTACGGATATTCTGACCTTTTCAGTAAAGGTTTCGTATACGTTTTCTTTTCGTTTTCATATTAGGATTTCCTAAGCCTTTGCTATGAACCCTAATGTGTCTATTTGAGCTGTTGCTTATCTGAACTTTGATTTTTGAATCATAAACCATTTGATTTTGAACTATATGATATGAAGACTTTGATTTTGAAAACATGATTAAACGTTTGATAAAATATGATCTATGTCAGTTATGACATTCTTATTTGACCTCTGATAGTTTGACACCCGAGCCAATTATTAACTAGTCATGGGGGTTCCATGTCCGTGTCAGCAAATGCACTTCTGACATGACTCTAGGGCAGTAGAGTGATGTTCTGCCACGTCCCTTATCTGTTATCTGTATGAGCTCAATTTGAATTATATTATGAATATCTGTCTGTGGGGCGTATGGATGCATCCTAGATCTGTTATATGCCATATATTATCTGTTATCTGTTATATGTTATCTGATGATTGATGCTGCGTGCATGCACGTCCTTCATAACTCTGGTAGGTCTCCCCTACAAAAATGTTGCCTTATGTGATTATGATATGTTTCTGATATGGCATATGTGTCTGGGCTCGAGGTAGTTAGCTATAAAACTTATTCGTATATTCTGAATTATCTTTTGAAATGAATATGACTTCACTGTTTTTCTTTCACTTTATTTTGTATTCGTTCTCGTTTCGTATTCGTTTTGCTTGTATATCTGTTCACTGGGCTTTCGAAGCTCAGCCGCACTTTTCTTTTCTTCCGCGGCAGGTATCTAAGCATTGGAGCTGGGTATTGCTTTGGGATGAGTGCTGAGTGGACTTACCTTAGAGATTTTAGCTTTGATCTTATGATGCCATTTAGACTTTATGCTTTAGACATTTCATTTGGAGTTATTTTCCGCTGGGACCTATGTATTGAAGTCATTTGACTTGGATTATTTCCATATTTATGTTGAAGATTTCTTTTGGTTTATATGTTTGCTTTGATATGACACCATTACTTGTGATTCCTTTACCCTTGTGGGGTCGGGGCGTTACACTTTGTCTAATAGTTGTACGCATTTGGTCATCCATCTCCTGCTCACGAGTGGTTAACTCAAACTTAGCTCGTTGTTCATAAATAGCAACACGTTCTTTATAAGCATTAAGTTCAGAGATAATAGACTCATCAGGAGTACATGCAGTGTATTCGTCAAAAGCATAGTCATCATTGACTGCATAAGATACATCACTTGGTACAATCTCACTTTCACTTTGTTTCACATATTGATCATATGGGACAACATCGATATTGCCCATATTTTCATTATCTGACTCAATAATTACAGTTGATTGTACTTCATTGATAAGGTTTTAAAAGGTACCTTTTTGAGGGGTCGTTTAAGCCGTTATTTGATCACTTTTGTATCCGTTATTGCTTAATATCGTTCCTTTTCACTTTTTAGGTCTCTTGAAGGCAAAATGCTGGAATGGCACTTATTTGGACGAAAACGCGCGATTATACGAAGAAAATGGCCAAAGTCAGAATCGAGACACTCAAAGCTGCTGAAAACATAAGGTGACGGCGTCAGGTGTTAAGTGTGACGCCGTCGGAGGATTTATTGTGACGGGACAGAAGCCAAAACTCCCATTTTCAAGTGACGACGTCAAGTTATAAAAGAGTAGGCCGTCGCACTCAGACGGCCTAGATGTAATCCAGACGGCGTCCGAAGCTGAAGAGGATGGCGTCACAAGCATAAGGTGACGCCGTCGCAAGTCTAACTTGGCCAAGACGAAACCCTAATGACGGCGACACGACGGCGTCACAAAACATAAAGTGACGCCGTCGCATGTGTAATATTATATATAGAATCCGAATTTTTCAGTATTTAGTGTGTAGTCTTTTGGAGTAAAAAACCTAAACCGAACCAAGGCTATCTTGTACAGTATTTTAGGGTTCCAAACCCTATCTTACACCAAGATAAGTGTTTTACTTCATTAATACAATTATGTCTTTGAATATTTGTGTGTATGCTTGCATGTTTTCCATGTCCGGCTAATTTACTAGTGTGTTTGCTTAGGGAATATGAAACTTAATTATTGAATATTGATTGGTTGTTTCTTATCTTAGTTGGTTAATGATCTAGTAATGCGATAGGTCATTCGTTGTGTACTTAATGCTTGATTAAATCTTTGTGAACCTTAGAATATGACTCCTTGAGTAGTTGTAAGCTAAACTATCCAAAGAGTGCCTTAGAGTAAGAGTTTATTATCCCTAGTGGGTTTTGTAGACGAGACCCTTTGGTAAGTTCAAAGAGTTAGGGACAAACGCATACCTACAACCTTAGACACACAACGCAACTAGGAATAAGGACGTGACAATTCAACCACCAATAGGAGATAATTAAGGAGTAGTAAAACCTAAGTAAACACATCTTTAAACTATCATACGAGCACACATTAATTAGACATAGACTACATACACCTTAGATTAGATAATTAGATAAGTAGAGTAATCGGTAGCAATACCAACCCCCCCCCCAAATTCAAACCCCGAGATTCGTACCTTTCCTTTCCTAAAAAATATAAAAAGAAAAAAAATAATCTTCCTCAACAACAACCTTAGCGTAGTAACTTCTCACTAGCATTCCTATTCCCCTAGAGAACGATATCAATACTCGTGGCTTACCCTAATACTACACTACAATGATTAGGTTCACTGCCTAGGGTGTTGAAAAACTTGCTCGACGAAAAGGAAGTTACTTTGACCCCGAACGACGCGTGTAGCGTTATCAAGTTTTTGGTGCCGCTTCCGGGGAATAGAATAGCTAGTTAGTAGTCCACCTCGTTTAGGTTTCTTTACTTGATTCCTATCAAGTAAACTTTTTTTCTCATGTTTTAGCTTCCTCTTAGTCTATCCCCCTTCTTCGTGACCTTTGTTCGTAACCCCATCACTTTTCATCATGGAAGGTGATAACCACCCACCATTCATCAACCCACCACCAATTGACCCGCCAAGAGCCCGTACTCTTGGTAAATACTCGAGACCAAGCCACTCAGGCTATAGGAACACCATTGAGCTTCCCGACCAAGCCCAAACTACGTCCCTGCGATCCGACACCATCCGGTTGGTGCAAAACGGATGTGCATTCCATGGACTTCGTTCCGAAGATCCAAATCAGCATCTGAGGGATTTCCTCAAAATTGTCGATTCCATCGACCTTGATGCTACTACTCGGGAGACCACGCGCCTGCGTCTCTTCCAATTCTCTCTACGGGACCAAGCTAGTAATTGGCTTGAGCGACTTCCCGCCAGCTCCATCTCAATTTGGGATGATTTTACCTCTCGCTTCCTTGCTCAATTTTTCCCACCAGGGAGAACCACTAAACTTAGGCGAGACATCTTGACGTTTCAACAACTCCAAGGTGAGTCTCTCTATAAAGCATGGACTAAATTTAAGGACCTACTCCGTAGACTTCCCCATCATGGCATTGATCTTTGGCTTCAAATCCAAATTTTCTATGACTATACCGATTTCATCACTCGACGATCCATTGATCGAGCCGCCGGTGGAAGGCTCAGCGACTTTAATGCAGAGAAATCTTGGGATATTATAGAGGAGCTTGCTGATCAAAGCTACGAAGATTGGAATGAATCTCCTGAAACTCCGGTTAACGTAGTTAATGCCATATCAACTCCTTTTGAATCTTCCGACACCCTCGAGGAGCAAATGAGTGCCATTGAGAGAGGGATTGATTATCTTATGGAAAGGCAAAAAAGGGTCCCCGTACAAATTCCTCGAGAATTTGTCAAATCCGCCAACTCCACCAACCACCCCACACCTTTTTCGGAGTCCCCAAGTCGTAAGCAAAACCCAAATTCCGAAAGACGCTTCCGTTCTACTTCCCCAATACCACTTTCACCAAGCTTCAAGGAACAGATGAGGGAGTACATGGCAGCTCATACGGAGAGATTAGCCAAATTTGAAGAGGAGGTTTATAGGCAGAGAGAGGAAATGCAAGCGAAAATGACAGAAATGATGAATTTGGTAATTGAATTTACCAAAACAAAAGTTCCCGAAAAGGTACTAGTAAGAAGCAACGATTGTCCTCCCACTTCATTTGTTAACGCCGTTTCCATTATGTCCGAGGATACAAGGGTTGAAATAAGGAAAACTGAGGAAAGCAAGAAGGAGGAGTCTGTGCCTAATGATGAGCCTAAGACCATTGAGTACTACCTTAAGCACGAAATTAACAAAAAAACCATTGCAAACCAAGTAAAAAACTTTAGGTACAATGAAGTTCTTAGGGAGGCTCTTGAAGGAAAAATGACAGAAGAAGAGTATGACGCTTTGCCTATGGGACCCCTGTATGAGCTGGTCATAAAAAAACCATTAACAAGAAAACGAGACACCACAGGGAATTTCGTGATACCATGTAGCATAGGTGATATTGATAATATAAATGCCTTAGCTGATCAGGGGACAGATGTGAACATAATGCCATTATCAATCTATAATAAGTTAACTAAGGAGAAACCAACCAAGACCGATCTTAGACTTTCCTTAGCTAATCACACCTATGTCTACCCCATAGGAATCGCGGTGGATGTTCTAATTGAGGTGGCTAATATCGTTTATCCGGTGGATTTCATGATCATTGATGTTGAGGAAGATAAAAATGTGCCTCTCATTCTTGGGACACCATTTCTGGCCACCGCCAAGGAAACCATCAAATGCGCAGAGGGCATCATGATACTCAAAAGCGGAAAGGGGTACGCTAGGATACCCATCATCCCAAGGTATCCTCTTAAGATCATGGAAATGATTACGGTTGGAAATCGAAAAGCCCCTGGCAATAGTGTTAAGAAAAAGATGAATGACTGGGAAAAAGGGCTTAGGGACTTTATGGTTCAAGGATTGTATGCAACGTTGTGGAAACCCGACAAGAAGTTAGTAAATAATCCCACTACGATACCTAAGACACAAAGGAACCCTACGAAATTTCTAAAAGGAGAAAAAGTACTTTTATACAAATCACGGATAAGGGCATTACGAGGTAGAAACAAACCAAGATGGTTTGGACCTTTCACAGTGAAGGAAACCAATTTGAAAGATAAAATCGTTACCATAATAGATAACGTTGGCAAGGAATCCACTGTAAGCATACAACGTCTACACCCTTTCGACGAAGGGAAAGCGAAGGAAAAAGGTGGCGGTAATGAAGTAACGTAGGAGCACGACTTCGAGTCTAGCTACAAGACTCTTAAATAAAGAAAAGCGCTTCGTGGGAGGCAACCCATGCTTAATTGTTTGCTTGTTAGTGTCATATATCTTTTATCGATTGTTTATTCTCATGTTTAAATTTGTAAAAATGCTTTATTTTGTTTTTAACCTCGTCTTAATTGCATATAAAGGTATTTTACATAAGGGATAAGTGTAGGGAGGATTACACACGTTTTCAAGGAAACGTAAACATGAGAATAACAATTCATTAAAAGATATATTTGTGTGTTTGTTCGATTCAAATGCTTGTATCGAGTCATAATGGATGTTTTGCAGAAATCTTTCCAGATTCTAAAGATGTAAGTTTTCCAGAATTTTTTTTCCAGAAAATCGCAGACCAGTTTTTGTCAGGATAACTTGACGGCGTCAGGATCGCAACCTGACGGCGTCAGGAAGGAGTAAAAACAACAAATTACTTTTTTCTCGTTTTCTAAGCTACTAAAAAAAAATTTTGAATTTTCCAGGTCTTAATTTTCCAGAAATTTTGTAAACATCCATTCCACAAGCATTAAATAAATTATTACCGTCGATTTTACGCGAAGGTTTCGTTTGTTTCTTCAAGTGTGCAGGTTTAATTTATCAAGAAGAAGTTACATAAGATTGGAAAGAGCTTTTCACGCATAAATTCTTCTTGGAAAGAATTTAACCACTACTTCACACACGGATCCTACCGAGCTAATCAGGGGAGTACTAGTTTCTTTCGTTTTATTTATTACCTTCCATTATCATAACTTTGATACTTTCGGGGAACATTGGGGACCATGTTCAGTTTAAGTGTAGGGAGGGAAAATAAAATGGGAACTTTGAAACTATGCTTATCCTTGATTATTTGATTTGTCCAATCGTATTTGTGTAATAAACCATGAGAAAATGTCGGTTAGGGTAATTTTGGCACCAAATTTAAAATTTTTCATGACATATAAGAGTGGGCCATTAGTCTTAACAAAAGCGTCTCACGGATAGGAAGTTGCATGACTAGCACAAAAACCCTTTACCACCTAAATTCCACCCAAAATGTGAGGATCGCCCTTAGATTAGTAGGAATTAAAAGCATTCATCTTCAATGCTTAGAGTGTGAACCGGTAGTATATTAGATTCTAGAACTTGTTTTGTGATGCATTCCGAGATCGCAAGTAAGACTACACTTGTGTAGTTAGGAATAACTAAATGATAAGAGGCATTAGGATAACCCTTGTTTGATACCCGTAATATAATTACTTCTTCCACCTCGGTTGAGTAATTCCCCCACACCCTTTGCGTTGTACTCATCTTTAGTACACGATACCCCTAGTTAACCCCTCAGAGCCTATCCTTTTCGCGGTTCTCGTGATGTTTCGGTTTTCCTGGAATATCAATGAAGAGCATTGTTTACACCCCACCCCCAAATGTACACCCAAATCGCCTTAGCCTACCTTGTATGCACTCACTTTTAGTGCATTATTGTTATCACCTTAAACCCTTAGTTCAATTATCTAGTTGCTTGCATGAGTTGCTAAGTCGAGTCATATCCTTTGTATACAGTTTTGGGACGATTGGGATTCATGGAAAAAGTTAAAGTTTATGAAATGATGGGAAGGGAACGTTAAATTCAAATTCCCTTTGTTTGCGTAATAATGTACCCCAAGTGTTTTGATCTTTTCAATTCGGGTCAAATTAGTGTTAGAGTAATAAAAACTCAAGTGTAGGGATGTGCCTATAAATCCCTATCATTTTGATGTTACCGTAGAGGATGGTAGAGTAAAAGTGTATAAAAAAAAAATCGAAAAAAAAATATAGAAAAAGAGAAAAGAAAAGAAAAATAGAGTGTTAAAAAAAATATATACGGGCTACCATCCTACATCTATCCTTTAATTTTATGTTTGTTTATTTCAGTTAGCTAGAGTTTAGAGTGTCTAGTCTTAGCTTAGCAACACCACTCTTCGTATGCTTGTAACATAAAAGATTTTTGACTTACCACCACTATATAGCCTATCCCACCAAACCCTTTGTTTCCCTACCGTAAGCCTAACATTACAACCCTTTAAAGACCTCTTTGATAGTATTTCCAAGGTGCTTACGCCAAAGCGATGGAGGTTTGATCTATTCTCAAGCCTATGGTAATCTATGTACTAGGACCGGTTAATGAGTGTTTATCTTCCATTTCCAATTTGTTATATTTCATATACACCCGAGAGAGATGTGAGTATCCAAACACCCTATGTGAGGTGCTAGTATGTAATTTCCGTGCTTGTTATGACTTTTGCGGGGCTTATATGTGTTGTGGACTGTTTTAAACCAATGCTTCATGATCTCTAACTTATAAATTAATTGGCTAAAAGCACATTTGCTTGAGGACAAGCAAATACCAAGTGTAGGGATATTTGATAAGGTTTTAAAAGGTACCTTTTTGAGGGGTCGTTTAAGCCCTTATTTGATCACTTTTGTATCCGTTATTGCTTAATATCGTTCCTTTTCACTTTTTAGGTCTCTTGAAGGCAAAATGCTGGAATGGCACTTATTTGGACGAAAAGGCGCGATTATACTAAGAAAATGGCCAAAGTCAGAATCGAGACACTCAAAGCTACTGAAAACATAAGGTGACGGCGTCAGGTGTTAAGTGTGACGCCGTCGGAGGATTTATTGTGACGGGACAGAAGCCAAAACTCCCATTTTCAAGTGACGACGTCAAGTTATAAAAGAGTAGGCCGTCGCACTCAGACGGCCTAGATGTAATCCAGACGGCGTCAGAAGCTGAAGAGGACGGCGTCACAAGCATAAGGTGACGCCGTCGCAAGTCTAACGTGGCCAAGACGAAACCTTAATGACGGCGACACGACAGCGTCACAAAACATAAAGTGACGCCGTCGCATGTGTAATATTATATATAGAATCCGAATTTTTCAGTATTTAGTGTGTAGTCTTTTGGAGTAAAAAACCTAAACCGAACCAAGGCTGTCTTGTACAGTATTTTAGGGTTCCAAACCCTATCTTACACCAAGATAAGTGTTTTACTTCATTAATACAATTATGTCTTTGATTATTTGTGTGTATGCTTGCATGTTTTCCATGTCCGGCTAATTTACTTGTGTGTTTGCTTAGGGAATATGAAACTTAATTATTGAATATTGATTGGTTGTTTCTTATCTTAGTTGGTTAATGATCTAGTAATGCGATAGGTCATTCGTTGTGTACTTAATGCTTGATTAAATCTTTGTGAACCTTAGAATATGACTCCTTGAGTAGTTGTAAGCTAAACCATCCAAAGAGTGCCTTAGAGTAAGAGTTTATTATCCCTAGTGGGTTTTGTAGACGAGACCCTTTGGTAAGTTCAAAGAGTTAGGGAGAAATGCATACCCTACAACCTTAGACACACAACGCAACTAGGAATAAGGACGTGACAATTCAACCACCAATAGGAGATAATTAAGGAGTAGTAAAACCTAAGTAAACACATCTTTAAACTATCATACGAGCACACATTAATTAGACATAGACTACATACACCTTAGATTAGATAATTAGATAAGTAGAGTAATCGGTAGCAATACCAACCCCCCCCCCAAATTCAAACCCCGAGATTCGTACCTTTCCTTTCCTAAAAAATATAAAAAGAAAAAAAATAATCTTCCTCAACCACAACTGTTAGGTCACTAGTTTTACAAACACAAGTAATATAGAAAGAGATAAGGCGATTGAACAAGATTTAAGCACACATACACGAAATACAAGACCGGTTATGCATAGATGTATGTGAAAGAAAAGAACTTGAACAACCAACCCTCAAGTGAGGGTTATTACATTGTATTTATAGGCAAGGAGCTAGGGCAACACTCCCTCTCCTTCCCTATTCCTTATTGGGCATGGGCCTTAGCTTATGGGCCTTCTACATAAGCTAGGCCTTAAACAAACATAAAGGCCATATAAAGCTACCTATTACATATGAAATATAAATACTTGAAATACTGTTTAGGAGTGATTCCAACAATCTCCCCCTCAAGTATATATGAATGTAAACGGTGAAGGCGTTGATGTAATAGTAGCTCTGACGTCTCCTGACATTCTTCTTTCTTGTGAGAAGAATTGCCTTGATTCGAACAATCTCCCCAGTGTAGAGAGATAGTTGACTTTGAACAGTTATGCTTTGACGTCATCTATAACTTTGTTCTTGATCATTGCTCTTTGTGGTGAAAGTGATAGTATGTTGTTGTCTGCATCAATTCTGTCTCAGGTCTGCTTCGCTGCTCCAGTGTCTCCATGTCATTCTTCAACACGCTCTTTGACGTTGGAATTCAATACTAATGAAGTTCTTTAAGTCTTTAACTTTGTAGATTCTTTGGCTTGACGAAGAATCATTCTGGCGGTTGTGTTGCTTTTGGATAGAACTTCCATTAGTGATGATGTTGGCGTGAGCATGAGAAGAATCAGCACGATCATTCCGCTCCGGAGCTTCCATAAGAAGAAAACATGTCAAACGGTTAGTAATAAGCGGATTCCGGCACTTACAAGTTTGAACTTCGAGAGTGTTACCAGCATAGTGTGAAAACACAACTCTAATTCTTACAAAGGCCGTTCCTGAACTGGAGTCCCACAAGTGAGATAACGCGATGTACCGAAGTACATCTACAGTTCAGATGAGTCGCTGAGGTACACCGTAGCATCACCTCACGACTGTAGACCGTTTGAGACACACTCCGCGTAATCCACGGGGAGTTACCGAAGTGACCTGCTGTCAGGGCTGTTTGATGTTGACCCTGGCAGGAGTTTCCATTCAATCACTGAGGATCGCATATGTGAACCTCTCATAAATGTTCTCGACAGATTGCTAAGATCTGTGAAGGACTCGATATGAACCACTGATAATCTTATTTGTTGATCATCAAGTGATTAAATGTCAAGTGTTCCTAAGAGATCTTTTGATGAATCTCGTGGCTCTAGACTCAATAGTGCGTTTTGGTTTTCCTGAGCGGAGACTAGGGAGAGGGTCTCCTTCTTCAATACCAGCGATCTCTAAGAGAAAGCCAATAGCTTACGTAGGGTTCCCAGTGAGAATGAAACAAGCTTCTGTTGAGAGAAACTTGAGTGGCTAAGAAGGTTTAGTGCATGCGTCACTGGGTCCATGACGACTTTTAATCTTCAATACCGGTGTCACTAAGTGACAACCAGTAGCATATGAATTGAACCCGGTGTCTGCCCTAAGTTGAGTAATCTGGAGGGCTATTTCTTTTCACCCTTTACATTTCATTTTCTTTTTGATTCTTCAACTCCTTCTTTCTCCGATTCTCATTTTCTCCTTTTTACAATCATTCCTAAGGACTTCTAACACTAACTAATGGTAGTGTCCTTGGGTAGATCCCTCCGGCTCTGGCGGATCATAGGACGGTTATTCCTAACCTTAGTCACCTTATAACTTCATGACTAACCTATGTTGCCATTAAAACCACTGTTTGTGAAAAATCTCTCAAATGGTTTGTAAATGAAGAACATGTTTGAACCACTGTGAGAGATAAGGTTTTGCATAAATACTCCCCCTCCACATGTGCTTAAGAGTTTTAATGGTTTAAGTGCATAGTGAGGAAAGAGCGCGCACATTTTGAATTGATCCACTCGAGATAGACAATCCCCCGCGAGACACGGTTACGTTGCGTAGTTAAAGAGTTACATTGTCAGTTTTTAGGTGACAACTAGCTCTAATAACTACCTTGAAGGTGTAGACAAACCTCGAAAGGTTGTCATACCCGTCAGAGTTCATGTCTACCAAGAGTGTCTCGAATGGTACTTTCTACTTGGACAAGTCCTTTGCGAGACTGTAGTCACCTGGAAAATTTCGCTATTTTAAAACTTCATATTTATGAACTAGACTGTTTATCAAATTTATTTGATCTAAATTGAGCATTTTAGCATGTACATTTCATCTTTTATTGCATAAAATTTATGCCTATCCGAGTAGTCTTATTTAATTATGCCTGATCTTTACTGATTCTAAATCAGTCTCACAAGAAATATTTTCTTGTCTTATGAGTCCGCACGCGTACCAAACTAAAATAGAAGAAAACGCGAGAAATAAAAGCGAACCAATAAAAGTCTGAAATTTTATTATCGCGTCAGTTTAATTAAAACGTGTCCGAAAATATAGACAGTATATTTTCACCGTTACGAATTATATCATTACGAATTAACGACGAAGTACCAAAATACACCTAATACCTAAATAATACACAAATAAAGAAATACATACTACTTTTCATTTACTAATATACAAAAACAAAAATAAAATAACTTTATCCCCACCTCCCCCTTTACCTCACCTATTCTCTGCTTCTGCTCTTCTCTGAAATACGCCCCACCACAACCAACTGCCCCTCCATTTTCGTCTCCCCTTCTTCCCCCTGCACACGCTGCCATGTCCTCCCCAAGAATAGCTACACCTCCAAAAACCTTTCCCAACACCTTATGTAACTTCAATCCAAGATTAGTTTCATCTTTGGCTTATCCCATGAGCAAGTCGACAAAACCAAGAAACCTTGGACCACGGCTGACGACGAAAGCAGAGGAACCACGTGAAGACCCTGAAATCGTTACCCAAGAGAGGTCTTACTTCATCCCCACATTCGATTGACCAAGTCAAGCTACTCTTTTTACTCCTTTAAATACCCCATTGATTCCCACTTGATGCCACAACTCACAACTCAAAAATCAAAAGCTAGAGAGAGATACAAAGTGCTTGTGGTTTCTTGTGGATTCGATTGGTGGGATTGCTTCTACCCCTTGTTTGTTTACCGTTAGACGCTCTCGTTTGTTGTAAGGTTTTCTTGGTTCTCATCTTAGTTTTAGTGATTAATCCTTTTGTATTATTGAATTTGATTATTGAGTAATATTATTAGTTTTGATTTAAACTTGTCTTGGGTCAAAAGTGGTAGAACCCTTGTCGACCCATATCTTGGTGAACATTTTCTTGGTGATCGATTATTTTACTTTTGATTTGGAAAACCATTTTCTGCTTTTGATTCATATTGTAGTCGAATGATATGGACACTTGTTAAAATAATGGGTTGTTGTCACATGAAATGGTAAAAGAAACAAGTACTTATGTTAGAATATGTTGGAATGCATTGGCTCATTAAATCGAAGTGTTTAGGATGGAGTTGCCTGTAGCGTTTTTCTTTTCTTTCTCATCTTATCGAAACTTGAAGTGTCTTTCCCATCATAACGACTCTTTGCTATTGGTAAGGTTACCCTTTTGTTTCGAGTGGCGAAAGTGTTTGATGAAATTCTGTTTTTAAATGGTTATGATGTCGAAAATATAGATAAACTTTGCTAAAGTAATACTACTCAAAACGTTAAGTGTGTTGAGTCTTGATGTCATAACGATTGTTGTTTCTCCTTGTTGTCGTCATCACAAAAACGCCCCTCAAAAACTACTTCTTATAATGTAAAAAGTTGTGTTTTAAACCCGGACCTTCAGCCCCTATCAGGTGCGTTTGGCAACTGATTTCCAGCTCACATGGAGCGCTTTTGTTCACTGTATTTCTGCACCAAATAGGAGTGTTGTTTGCTGCAAATTCAGCCCCAAAGAAAAGGTGCGTTTGGTGCAGTAAAAAGGGGTGCGTCGCTGTCCCCAAACAGGGTGCGTTGCTGCTGATTTTCAGCACCCATTTGGGCGTGCTTGGTTTGTTCTCCTGGTCCAGCCGCAACACAAAAAGGAGTGTTTGTCTCGGCTTATTTTCAGCCGCCCAAAGAGTGTTCCGCTGCTACAACACAGCCACCCAAAGGGTGCGTTAGTTCAGCGATTAGGGTGCGCTAAGTGGACTAAGTGCTACTCATCCAGTGTCTTGGTTACAATACTAATTCCAGTGTCAAATATTTTTTTAAAAACATGTACTTTGTTTACTTTCCTTCACCTATGAGTGCGTTTGGTTTTGGCCCCCATTTGGGTCACGAAGCCACAAGCTTGGCTGGTTTCTTCTTGGGCCTAAATCCACTTCAAGCAACAGTGGAACTAAAACCCATTTAGTGTGTATCCATCATATTCACGTACTGAATTCACAAAAACGTTTATGTTTTCAAGCTCGCTTTTTTTTACTAGAGTTTACAAAGTTAAGAACCAACAAGTAAAGTTTATAACATTGAGCATAACGAAAGTCGTCATCCTAAACATACTACGGCTACTTGTCTTTTTATCTTTCCGCGCCCCGTTCACAACTAGCTCGTCTACCGGTTTAACATAATTACTTTAAATATTCTTTTGCGATACCTCATTTTATAAACTTACGATATAAACAAATAATGACATGCAAGTAACTCTAAATGTTAATGTTTCATATTAAACGAGATTTACTTTAAACAACAATATTTTCCCTACACCGCGTCATCAAATATATTCTAGACATATAAACGAGTCATACTCATTTTTCTAAAGGACGATTATACCATATAAAACGGAATTTGTTTTATTTTTACCATTATAATAAAGCTATTATTTTTCCATTACATATATTTTAAGCGACGTTTTTGTAATTTAAATACGTTTATTATTTATTTGCGATATCTTCCGTACATCATCTTTCAACTACGACAAACCCACGACTCACTCGTTTTAAATACTTTTGTGTGTGTCTAAGCGCTTCCATGAGCCAAAGTTAATCATGTTCAATAATAAACGATACAAATAAATAACTTAAACTTTTGGTGCATATAAATGTTATCAAGTCAAAATACAAACGTATTAATTAAAGTATTGGTACATAAATTATAGGTCGCGTGACGGTACTCGGTGCACCACTTACTTGATTTCTTTACTACTCGGATACTGCTCTACTAAGGTGAGTTCATAGCCTCGCCTTTACTTATTTATTTCAAACCCCGTGAGGGAGATGCATGCTATAAACTAGAACACAAGTCTTTCTTAAACTGTATGCTGCCTGATTATTATTATTATAGCCTAAGTTGCCTGCCATAAGTCCCTTACATCATGAACCATTAATCACTTACGAGTGAGCGCGAATATTGTGGATAGTACTATGGGAATTAACGACCCCGACTCGGTTATCGGAAATAACCGGGGCGCACTATATTTGGTTAACTATGGAATTGGTAATTCCATCTCTGAGGGCAATATTATCACTTACACCAGTAATTAGGTGTATGCAGTTAGTTTGGTGTCATGAGCTTAGTGCATAATAATAATCTATGTTTTCCATGGTGATTGTATTCGGAGCGATTATCATCTTTTACTTGTGTTCAACTAATTATTTAAACCTATGAATATCACTCAACATTTCTGTTGACCTTTTTAAGCATGCTCATCTCAGGTACAAACTAGAATATCATGAAGGCGTGGAGTGGACGTCATGGGACACTTGAAGTGGTGTTATATTTCAATTAAAGTTATCATTTCGTAAAAACTATCTTTTATGTAATCTCAAACATGTGGTATTGTACTTTGTGTTCCCAAAACACTGAGTTTTATGAAATGGTAACAACTTCTTATTTAAAAACGTCTCTTTAGAGTCGTTTTCTATAACTTGTGACTATGATCCTCTAAGTAATACCCCAAATAGTCTTCCGCTGTCACTTTGTGATTTTGGGGGTGTTACAGAGACACGTTTACATTACTAGCGAACTAGCTTGAAATTATTACCCGTCCAGGACAAGTATTTTCGAGTTACAAACAGTTTAGTACCGTCAATTCGTTGGTTAAGTCTGAGGTACACAGATTCATTTGCATTTTGCACAACATATTTCTTATCACACAATTTTCTCCCCCTAAAAAATGGCATATAAAAATGTTATTTTTGAACGTTTGAGAATAAATATGACCATTGCGAGTGTTGCGGGAAGAGTGATCACTGTGAACAATTTGTGAACAAAGTTTTAATTCAAATACTCCCCCTCAACAAGTGATATAAACGGTTGAGGTTTTGAAAATCATACGGGGAAGTACTTGTTCTTTTGAGCAAAACCTTGAATAATGAAAGGTTTGATAGGTTTTACTCAAAAGTAAGAAGCTTTCGCTCCTTTTATAAGGATTGTGGCACTGAAGCGTACCACAGGGTCCTTTCTTGACAATTACGGGTTGTACACTGTTATGTGTGCACAAGCCATAGACATATATAATTATACATCCAAATATGTAATGAAAGAACTAATTCAAGGGGTACCAGGAAGTGCAGTGATGTTCCCAGGAGTGCGCAAAGGGCGTTGAAAGCCGGTTATGTTAATCCTGGGTCGACCACAAACATAGCTCTCCAATCGTCTGAACTGATCCCTTCTGAACAACCTTTCATCAATCATTGTGATGATTCGTCTCACATCCCTCCTTTCCTGAGAATTCCAGCGCTTAGGAGACCCAATTTTCTGGCGTATATCCTTCAACCTGTACGCCAATCCGTCCCTAACCAGCTTCAAAGTATGATCCCCGAATTTCTGAAGTTCACTACACGCCATTAAGCAGTTTCTTTGAAGTTCACTGCGGTAAACAACTCCGAATGGTTTGCTGATGAGCGTATATTGAGTTAGCTGATTGATGTCGGGAAGATCAAGCGTTGGAGGAGTGAGGTTGACACGCGTCTGATAAGATTCAACAGCCAGCTGGATATCTTCTACACGTTCTTTGATCACGATGCGTCTAATGAAGATGAGAATTGACTTGATAAATTCACGTTGAACTTCAGTCGAGAATTGTCTCATACGACCCTGTACTTTGGCAAGGTACATGTCTTCGATGTCGTTGAGGGACAAATACTCAAAGTCAGCTTCGGAGAATGCATAGTCCTGTTCATCTTGTCGTTTGACTATGATATTCTTCAAGAAGGTGTAGTCCCACTTAGACTTGAGATCAACATGTTTGATGGCCACGATGTCCTTAGAACTGTACACTGCGTGTTGAGACTTCTGAACCAGGCAGCTTCTGTAGTAGATTCTTCGGCGTTCAGGCCAATGATGAATCCCATACAATGCATCTCGGTCGTATTCTTGCACGTTGTCAGAAAACAAGCGATTTGCACGTTCCTCGATAGCTATGCAGTTTGAGTAAATAGCCGCTGGGAATGGAAGAGTCAACGATGTAGCGTATTTTCGCAAACCATCGCTACTGTGTAAAAGAAAATCCAGGTCTCTGTTAAAGAAGTATCGAAAGGGAATCCGTGGTTCATCTGTTTGGCCAATGGTCGGTAGGGGTTTGGTCCAATCGGTGTAGTAAGGAGGGTTGTCCCTTTGTGTGAAGTCAATGTTTGCTTCCGGATTGAGCCAATCCATGTTGTTAGACATAGCTCGAGCGATGTTCTCAAGATGATATTCGACCTCGAGGGCGCTTTCAGAGCTGTCTTTTAGAAGTTGAAACGCTTCATTCTTGATTCGCTTCAACTCAGATTTCGTCATTTTCTTCACATGGAACTTTTCTTGCAAAAGTTTTGCGTGCTCCAATGTAGAACCGTCTACCAAGTCTTGACCTTCATCAGGGTAGGAAGTTTGATTGACAAGTGTGGAGAACCATTCAAACTCTTCGGTTTTATCGTCATCTAGCCATGATACGACATCAGGCTGAGTCGTCTTCTTCTTCTTTTTGGAAGGCCTTGATGATGATTCTGGTTTCTGCACTTGTTTGGGTGAGGTGGGTTGTTGGAGGGGCTCAAGGACCTCTTCATCGTCACCACCCGTATACTCAAAGTAATCACCTGTTTTTTGAGTCAGGGGTGGTAACTCGGAATCGTCCTGAGGTTTTTCAGTTGAAGAACGAGGAGGGGACCTTTGTTGAACAGGAGTCCTTTGAGGAGGGGGTGGCATCAAAGAAGATTCACCAGACTGCTTCTGACGTTTAGGTGCAGAGTCTTTATCCTTATCCTTATCTTCATCGTCCCTGGGACGTTTCAGCTTTTCTGCTTCAAATCTACAAGCTTCTTGAAGTTGGTAATCAAGCAATGCTTGATACAATTTTGCTTCTTCAGAGTTGAACATCGCAGATTGTGGCGACATTTGAGTCACAAGCTTGGCTACCAATTCATTATTCGAGAACACGACCGGATCGGTCGGATTGATTGTGACGGTTAAGGGTGTTGATCGAATAGTTTGCTTGGCAATCTGCATCAGATTTGGATAAAGTTTTCTGGTGAACAACTCCTTTGTGACCTTAGGAACGTACTCCAGAAGGTACTTTTTCATGTAGCCTTCGATCATTTCGTTCATTTCCTCCTGACGGTGTTGTTTCATGAATTCCTGAACAAACTCTCTTTCTTTCTGCATCTTGTCTTTCTCATCATTTAAGTACTGTATTTGGTCAGCAAACCAATTCAGTTTTCTGTAGAGCACGTCCTTCTTTCTGACTTGTTGGACAGCTTTCACAATTCTTTGATGAGTCTGAGAGATCCAAGATCGAGGTGGTTTCTTCACAGATTTGGATGATGATTTGGTTGATCTCTTTGATGATGGTGGTGAGGAGTGAGATGATGAGTCTGATGAGGAGGAGACATGAGGAGATTCGGGGTCCTTTGGAGGTACAGAAGTATCCTCCTTGGAACGAGTTGGACTGTTGAGAAGAAAGTCATCATAATCCTCTTCGTCATCTTGTCCAGATTTAACCTTTGCCTCCGTCTGTTCCGTAGCTTCTTCATCAGTTTTCACTTTCTCAGTCTTATCCTTTTTTGGTTCCTCAGTGTGATGTTCAGTAGACACCTCCACAAGCGTTTGTTGTTGCACAAGAGTGGTGGCACCAGATCCCTTATCGGGTCGATTAACCGCATCAGGACCTGGTGAAGAGTGGACAACACCACTTGATCCTCCGGGGCCACCCATTTGTTCTTGTTCAAATTCCTTAGCCTTTTGAAGGTGTCTGACGAATTTAAACTTCTTCCTGTATGATTGATCCATTAGCTCTTCTTCTTCTTCAGAGCTTTCATCATAGGGCACCAATGCAGGAGTCTTCCCTTTATCGGCTTGAGGACTTGGAGGTTTTGGTACGAATGGAGTTTCATCCTTTGCAGTTTCAGAGTAAATAACCTCTTCATCTGATTCAGTACCTTCAGAGCTTTCGTCCAAAAGCTTTCTTTTCGGTTCGAGCTTGGGGACAGGGATGGGGGTAGCTTCCTTAGATGGAACAATCCTCTTTGACGGAGGGTTCCTCTTGGGGAACTTCCTTTGACTATCTGTACTTGTGGCACTTCCAGCACTGCCTCTTCTGGTCCTTCGAGTAGGTGTCCCAGAAGCCTTTTCATCAAGATGTCCAACTTTACCTTCTTTAACGGCTACCAGATACCTTTTGTACGTTTCCAGCTTTTTGATTTCCTCTGTAAGAAGGTGATCGGGTAATTCAGCTCCCTGTTTCTTCGTAGATGTTTCTTTGATTCTGACAGATAGAATGTGCTCAGTCTGGATGTCATGATTATCCGGGTCATTGATTCTCCTGGGGATATCAGGATGAAGTCCAAGAGCTCTCTGAATCAACAGCTTGGTGTATCTGACATAGGGAATTTTGTTGCCAAGCTTCTTCTGAAACAGCATCATGTCTTCCCAAAGCAGTGCTTCGATTATGATGTCCTTCTTGTTGATTAGTGACCAGAAAATCTGCAGTTCCATGAGCTTGGGATGCTCATATCCACTGTCACGACCCGAGACTGATTTGGTGATGATAATATAGAGTGTCCTCCATGGTTGAGGAATATTCTTCAGCTCCACAAGAGAGTGCTTAGTAATGATTCCTGTAGCTTCATCATAACCAATATCTATCAAGAATTGCAGGACAGTCTGTTCAGTAGGGGTGGCAAAGAAGTCGGTTGGAGCGATGTCTGGAATGATGAGAACAGCTCGTAAGTCATCAGGAGTGATAGTGACTTGTTTGTGATTAAGAGTCACATTCACAGCATTTTGACCAGTGATCCTCTGCATGGAATCCCAGAATTGTTGAATGTAAACCTCTGGAACTGTGGCAGAGTGTGAGAGCATGTTTTGGTAGGGATGATTCCTGAGAATATCCACTGCAATGAGACAAGAAGATTCTGAGCATGTGAGTGTGTCAAAGTCAACCCTAAGGTTGTTCTTTCCAAGCTTTCTCGGATAGCCATTTGGGAAGATATCAGCAATTGTAAGAACTTCTTGTGCATCCACGGTCATTTGTTCAGCCATATCTTTATCTGAAATAACATTAGCCAAAAGAACCAACATATCGAAAGACATAATGTTAGTCAACAGAAGGTTTTATTGTCTAGTTATTGAATGAGTAGTGTTAATGATTGTTACGAGTCCTAAGTCACTTGTTTGTCCAATAGTCTAATGATGCTAAGAAATATTTCGTGAGTTAGTTAACTTTAAGGTTTTAAAGTTTATGTTATCACTTATATTTCACAACATATCAAATGTTTTAAGGTTTATTAGTGACATAATTGGCTTCGTGACGTTATGATAAGTTTAATAACAAGTTTGTACACGTAACAATTCATTATGAAGGTCAATCCAGGCTTATGCGTAGCAATGACAAAGTTATGCGTAAGCAAGTGTGTTATACGCGTAGTTATAAGCTTATGCGTAGGATCCCATCTTACGTGTAGAAAATGTTACGCGTAGGAAAAGGGACCTTACGCGTAGAGCTTACGCGTAGGCGTATAAAAACCTTACGTGTAAGGCTTACTCGTAAGAGTAGACCTTATGCGTAGAGGCACTGTTTACGCATATCCTTCACAGGATACGCGTAGTCTCACTGTAGAACCTTACGCGTAGGCATAACTGACTACGCGTAGGGTAGTCCTTATGTGTAGAAATGCAATTGACCTTGATTCTGAATTTTAAGCGTAGCAAGCCTGAAATAAGTTCATCAAGTCATTATCATTAACACAATACTTCATTTTAACAACAATTTATGGCAAGAACAATTATGGAACAGTTATGCGTAGAAAGTCATACGCGTAGGTCAAAACCCTAAGGGTTGAGATTTACGCGTATCACTTTTAGCCATGGAATTTGCACCATACTAATTCTGGTAGTTCTAAGATATGTTGAGAGTCTATAAGCCAAGTTATAACACTTAGTTTGTTGAGAATCAAAAATACCCAAAAGTCATGAACATTAAACCCTAAATACAAATTGTTCACCAATTCGTGTTTCTGGGTGGTTAATAGCAATGGAAATTATTAATTCAACAACTTAAGACTATATCCCAACAATCTTTTATACCAAAACACTTCACATTTGGAAAAACCCAAATCGACACATAAACCCAAATTTTCAAAACTCATTGATAAGTGTTTCTGGGTGGGTTTTGATGGTTAAAAGGATATCCTTGATGTATTTAAAACGTTTTGACACCTTCTTTTTAACCACAAACGTCCACACAATGATTGTGTGTTCATATGCTTATGCGTAGAACACATAATCACGCGTAACATAATTTTTAACCGTAGGATTTGCATGATATTGAAAACCTTAGCTTAAAAACATGTTAAGATCACAAAACAACTTACAAAGTGAAGATCAAAAACACGGATTTCTTGATTAATTCTTAGGCGTAGATGATAAAGGTTGAGTGTAATAAATGAGAGGTGAAGAAGTAGGTGGGGAAGAGTTTTTATTAAAAGTAACTTTAACATTTTGACAGTTTTAGTCCCTCCACCTTTTCCTTTTTCAAACAAAGCCATTTAACTTCCATTTTGGTTACCAAACAAAGATTTTTAGGAAAGAAACATGACGACACTCCCCCTCGACTTGAGAAAATAATGAAAGGTTATTAATTTAAGTCCGAGGAGTGTCATTGTACCAGAAAATTTACCACCATTTGTTAAAAGAAACAACCGAGATATGATAACATGCAAGTACACAGATGTTTTGAGATAGTTAAAGTTTTGATTTCTCCCCCTCAACACTTGATCGGAAAAATACCGAATTTTGAAAGATTAAGGTGTTGACGGAAGAAATGTACTTGCAATGTTGAAAGAAAAAATAGATTAGAAGAATATTTTTGATTTTATCAGGTTTTATATTTTTGTATTTTGTTTTTGAAAAAAATTATTTACAAGAGATGTTTTGGTGTTTGACAGGTTTTTAAGACTGTTTTAAGAGGTCATCCAATTCCTCTTGAGTCAAACACCTCATACCAATCCGGTGGACCAACTCATTAAACCTAGCGGGAGGCAAGGCTTTGGTGAGAAGATCTGCCAATTGGTATTCTGTACCCACAAAGTATAATTCAACGGTACCCTGTTCCACGTGGTCCTTGATGAAATGATAGCGAAGATCGATGTGCTTTGATTTCGAGTGCTGAACTGAGTTGCACGAGATCGCAATGGCACTCCAATTGTCGCAGTACATCGGGATTCTGTCAAATACGTAACCATAGTCTTTGAGTTGTGTTCTCATCCAGATGACTTGAGCACAACACGCAGACATGGCTACATATTCTGCTTCGGTTGATGACAGCGATGTACAATCCTGCTTCTTTGATTGCCAAGACACCAGTTTATCACCGAGAAATTGTAGAGCTCCTGAAGTACTTTTCCTTGAGTCTAAGCATCCTGCGTGATCAGCGTCTGAAAAAGCGATTAGTTCAAAACCAGAATCCTTCGGATACCAGATCCCCAAGTTAATGGTTCCCTTGATGTATCGGAGGATTCTTTTAGCCTCAGAGAGGTGGGTTTCAGTTGGTCGCGACTGATAACGGGAGCATAGATAAACGGAAAAGACAATATCAGGTCTGCTAGCTGTTAGATACATGAGAGACCCAATAATACTTCGGTATTTGGTAGGGTCAACTAATTTCCCATGTAAATCAGCGTCTAGCTTCTTGGTATGAGTCATTGGTGTGGCATAAGTATCACAGGTTTTCATTCCAAATTTGTTTAACAATTCAAGGGCATATTTGGACTGACTCAAGAAAATACCACGGGGTGATTGATGAACTTGCAATCCTAGAAAGAATGTAAGTTCACCCATCATGGACATTTCAAAATTTGTCTTCATTAGTTTTGCAAAAGCGGTTGAAAACTTTTTATGTGTCGACCCAAAAATGATGTCATCCACGTAAATTTGAACAATTAAGATATGTGCCCCGTGATATTGTATAAAAAGAGTTGGGTCAACCGAGCCTTTGATGAAGTTATTGGCAATGAGGAAAGATGATAGCTTATCGTACCATGCCCGAGGGGCTTGTTTGAGACCATAAAGAGCTTTGTTCAGTTTGTATACATGGTTCAGGAACTCAAGATCAACGAATCCATCTGGTTGGCTGACATAGACCATTTCTTTAAGTTGTCCATTGAGAAACGCCGTTTTGACATCCATCTGATAGACCGTCATATTCATATGAGCTGCGAACACGAGAAATATCCGAACAGCCTCAAGACGAGCAACCGGAGCAAAAGATTCTTCAAAGTCTATTCCCTCTTCCTGACGATAACCCTTAGCAACTAGACATGACTTGTTTCGGATGACGTTCCCTTCAGCATCCAATTTGTTTTTCCAAATCCATTTTAGACCAATGACGTAGACCCCTGTTGGTCTTTCAACCAGTTCCCATACTTCAAGACGTTTGAATTGGTTGAGTTCTTCCTGCATGGATTCAATCCAGTTGTCTTTTGTCATTGCGTCTTTAATGTTTTTAGGCTCAGATTGGCAGACAGTGAGTGCATAAATGCAATGTTCACCGTCTGTGTGAAGACGTTGTCTCGTAACGACTGGTTGATTCGGGTTGCCAATAATGTTAGCCAGAGGATGGTCTTTTGTCCATCGGTGTGTAGAGGGTTGATGTTGGTATACATTGTGCAGATTCTGAGGATTCAAATGGTTTGTTGAAGATTCCGCGACATCTGGTGCAGCAGTCTCATTAGCAAACGGGTTGAAGAACGCATTTGGATCAAAATCTGCAGGTGGGGGTACTTCATTAAGAATATCATCAGCTGGTTCATCATTGTTGGAAGCGGTGTGTTCAACTGTTGTGTTGGAGTCAACTGGTGTAGGTGCATCTTCAACAGTAGTTGTTGTAGCAGGTGTATCAGGTATAGGAATATTATCAGGTTATGCAGCGGAAACAGCGGATACACCTGGAGCACGTTCATCAATATCGTCACAGAACAGAGGAGCAAATAACCTTTCCATTTGTTGACGAGTTAGCTGGGGGCTTTGTTCAGCTGATGATGGGGGTTGAGGGAAGTTTAAACGGTTGTGACCGGGTTCTAAGCTGTTATACTCAGAAGCCATTTCCGTGAGTTCATCAAAATGAGCATGAATCGTTTCCATTACCTCCTTAGTTCGACGATTCCAGATTCGGAAACCTTTAGAATTGTCACAGTATCCAATAAAGACTCCAATATCAGCTTTGGCTTTGAGCTTTCCAAAATCATCACGATCATTATTCGGATAGCAAAGGGATCCAAATACATGAAAGTGTTTGAGGTTCGGTTTATAGTTGTGGACAAGCTCGAAAGGTGTTTTGTTGTGGCGTTTTGTGATCATAGAACGGTTTTGAGTATAGCATGCAGTAGATACAGCTTCTGCCCATAAGTAATCTGGAAGTTTAGCATTGATTAACATTGTTCTTGCAGCTTCCACTAACTTTCGGTTTCGTCTTTCAACAACTCCGTTTTGTTCAGGTGTACGTGCAATAGATGTTTGATGCTGAATTCCCACTTTCTCATAGAATTCACGAAGGGTTTTGTTAACAAATTTAGTTCCTTTGTCTGTTCTGATTATCCTGACGGTGTTGCGAAGCTGAACCTGTATTTTTGTGAGAAAGGTTATGATCATTTGTGGAGCTTGGTCTTTGCTTCGAAGAAAGTAGACCCAAGTCCATCGTGAGTAGTCATCAACAATTACTAAGATGTAGCGTTTGCCATTGATCATTTGCACGCGCATTGGGCCACACAAATCCATGTGAAGAAGGTGAAGCACATGCTGAGAGCTGTGTTCCACCTTTGAAGGAAAATGAGCACGAGTGCTTTTCCCTTGTTCACAGGCTGAGCAAAGGTGATCTTTTGAATACCGGAATCGTGGGAGTCCTTCAACTAGTTTGTGTCGAGCAAGGTTGGTGATGGTTTGAAAGTTTAGATGTGAGAGACGACGGTGCCATAGCCAGGATTTTGTAGATGTTGCCTTTGAAAGTAAGCAGATGGGAGAGGAAGCAACCATGTCTTGCATAGAGATAGTGTAGAGACTAGAGTTACGCGAGCCAGACATAAGGTCATTTCCATGTAGATCACGAATGAAACAAGTTTTCTCCCTGAAAGCAACCTCCAAATCTCCATCACAAAATTGACCTACTGAAAACAGATTGTGACCGAGGCCTTCCACATAGTAAACCCTGCTGAGTTCGATGTTCCTATTGACATAATCTCCGTATCCCATAATAGCTGCGAAGTGATCGTTCCCGAACCTGACAGTGCCAATGAACTTTGCAATAAAGTTTGATAACAGTTTAAGGTTGCCTGTCATGTGTCGGGAACATCCGCTATCAACAATCCAGAGAATGATCTGTATCACCTGCATTACACACAGACGACACAGATGGAATAGAAGTAGATGTGGAACCCGAAATGTTAGAGGGTTCCGAAGCAGGTATATTAGACATACTGTAAAACCCTAAAAAATCGTAAACGTGTAAAATGACTATTATGCCCTCAAGCTAATAATTATAAGATTCGTCAAGCTTGTTAAATTCATTTAACACTAAATTAATAAATTATTTACAATGATAATAAAACTTACACTTATGTTATAAAATAAATATAACACAAGACAAAGTTATGTGGACTATATTATGTAAATGTATTAGACATTTAATTAAAAATGTAACTTAAATATGCATGGTAAATATGGTAAAGTGAATAAGTGTGATTTGGTCTAATCCTTTCCCCTATTTCTGCCTAAACCCACGCCCAAAATTAGCTACCCATGATCTCCCATTTATTTTCAACTATCCTCTCATTTGTAACTTACTTTCTCTCATTCAAAATAAACACCTAAAACCCTAGACTAAAAGTGATGGCTTAGCATCCTTTCTCCCATTTTTCATTCGACATCAAGGAGTGCACAAGGATATTCGTAGCATCGTGAACCTGCTGTGATCGGGGTTGGTTCAAAAGGTGGAGGTTTTGGCTCTCGTGTTCCTAGTTTCGTTATAATCATCCGACCAAGGTACCCTCATCCTCCTCTTTTGTCGTTCTATCCATTCGACACACATGTAATGCATATACTCAGAAACTGAAACATATATACAATCATAAATATTTTCTAAGTGCTAAACCTTGGTTTCGTTAAAACTGTGTGCGAATCACAAATATAAAAGCAACATAAAGCCATGAATCTATGAAGCATTATGTGTCGATATTATGTCCGGATATTAAACGTTGGTTTTGACCTCTAAAATATGTACTAAAACCTGAGAATAAAACCAAAAGAATGAAGATGGAGTGTGCATGCGTTTACATAAGAAGTTATGGAATGATATCTTGGGGCGTGAGTTAGTATTTTAGGTGAGATTTGTATGATAACATAGGACTGAACAAAGGGAGTAAAATAAATATGTATGTGTATGAGTTAGGCGTAGGATCCTTAAGGTCTAAATAAGTCATGAAAGTGTATATTAATATATATGATTTTGTAATATGTGTTGGACTCAAATGTGTTTTACGAGAGGTGCATGAATTGTTGTTGAAGAAGTCTTGCTTGATATCTTTTCACATATATACTGATATGTAGGCGTATGTTATCAATGAGTAAAAAAAAACGTTTTATCAAATGAGAATAGTACATGCAAGGTCTTATGGGGTAACTTTGAGGGTGATCGCGGAAGTTTTGTGTCCGTCGTTTGGTATTTTGAAAGGGGGTCGGGGGAGACGGGCATCGTGTTAGTCCGTTAGCATGTTTACCTTGTCGTAATTGTGAATGTTGTGAACCGTGATCAAGTGTAAAGATTATCGAGATTTCTAACAAATAACATGTATTTGAATCCTCTTAAATCTCATGAACGCATGAATCAGATTGTATGCATGTTATAATTAATTTATTTACCTATTAAACCTTGAACTATAATATGTTGACACTTTTAACCCTCATCTTTAGGACATGTCACATGCAAACCTTGGAATTATGAATTGGCATATTATAACCTTAAACTATCATAATGATAATATTAAAGTTTTTAAGTTTAATTACTTATTACAATAAACCATGAATTTTGATAAGTTACACTTTAGACCCTAAATTATAATAAGTTATTATACTTAACTCTAAATTGACTAATTAATTATATGAACCCTAAAGCTATTTAACTAAATATAGAAAGATACCTAAAATGGAAAGTTACTAAATATGGAAACTTGCTAAAAATGGAAAGCCGTCTTAAACGGGTGATTCTGATTCTTATAGAACGTTATCTAATTCGTATAGGTTCCGGGCGACGCGATTGACCTCCTTTCTTGACTTTACTTTCATTGTTGATTACTCCGAATAAGGTACAGATATTCTGACCTTTCTCATAAGGTTTCTCATGATCTCTTTACATCTTTGACCTCTTGCCAATTTGATATTGAACCTTTGCTCTGCTATTGAACTATTGATATTGAATCTTTGCTATTGACCCCTTTTGCTATTGAACCTTTGATATTGATCCTTTGCTATTGAACCTTTGATATTTGAACCATTGACATTGGATTATTGATTTGATTTGTGAACTGCTAATATTGGACCTTTGATATTGATTGACCTCTATACTGTACACTTTGACCTGTCAGTTGATACCCGAGCCATTAACTAGGCATGGGGGTTCCATGTCCGTGTCATTGATGCACCAATGGCATGACTTTAGTGTGGTTGAGTGATGTTCCACACCGTCCCTATATTTGTATTGATTAATGCGCGCTTCAGATATATGTATTGGATTGGCCACTATTTGTTTTGCAGGGGGCGTATGGATGCATCCTAGATTTGTTTTGATTTGTATTTGATATGATATGATATGTTTTGGTGATGCGGTGCGTGTGTGCAATACACCCCCTCACATTTTGGGAGCTAGCTACTCCATTAGTTACTGAGGTCTCCCCTCCTATTGGTTTGGTATTCCGAGGTCACCCCTCTGAATACAATGGCTACTATTGGTTACTTGGCTGCTATTGCCACTATTGATATGGTTTGTTTTGTTGGCTCGGGATAGATATCTGACAGACCTTACACTATTGATACACCTATATTGTACGTTTCGTATTCCCCAACGCCCATATTCTGTATTGATTGTCCTTTATCCAGTACCCTTATGTGACTCACTCTACTATATATATTCCATTGCTTTGATCTATCACACCCTCATTCCGTTACTTCAGACTATGGTTCCATTCATGTACCGGGTTATTATATGTCATTGGATTGATTATGATATTCATGTTTATACGACTACTGATTACTCTGTATGATATGTATGTATGCGATATAAGATTTACCTGTTGTCATCTGATGATATGCTATCTTACTATTATGTGATCCTTTGATTCGTCTGGTAACCGTGCTTGTGTGAAATCGATTGTTGATCTGTTTATCTTTTGTACCTCGTTCGATTACTCACGTAGACTATGACTATCCGTGGTGTCCTTACCTACTTGTTGTTGACCTGCCATGTTTGCATTTCTGTTTATTCTATGGTTTGATTGGGTAAATGGTTCAACTTATGAAGTCTAGCTTGTTAACTTGTTTAATTGCCCTGCTATGTATTTAATTCATTTAATTATAGTGTTCATACTGTATTCCTACTTGTTACGTGTGACTGCCATGTTTTGACTACCGTTATGATACTGATTATGTCTTCAACTAAGGGTTTTGACCTGTGTAAATTGCCATGCTCACTTATTAATTAATTGCTTCCGCTTTCCTGTAGACATTTGTTTGGCTTGTATGTCTCCTGATTCCTGAATTGATTGTATGACATATATGTTGTATGGATGCTATGCCTGCTATGTTTGCTTATGTTTCAGTTCTTGTATGTCTGGTTTGTATGTGCTTGTTTATATGTCTTCGCTGCTTTGCTTTGCTTCTTTCTCCTTGTTATCTGTTCGTTTTGGGTATCTGTATAATTGTGTTCTGCAGGATCCTCATTGACTCATTGTTCTCATTTCGCTGCGACTTTGTTATCCGTTTCCTTTGTTTCTTTTCGCATTTCAGATTTTATTTAGCTTTCGTTTTGTTATATCTGTTCACTGGGCTTTTTAAGCTCAGCCGCATTTCTTTTCCTGCGGCAGGTGTTAGGTTTGAAGATGGGCTTTGATGGGCTGAGAGTTGGATTATTTGAGTGGACCAACCCTAGATACCTTATTATTTGGATTTATTTTGTTGGGCTATTGTTTGGAGATTTCATTTTATTTTAGACTTATTGGATTTTGTATTTTCCTTGTAAGTCATTCGTCTATATGACTTGGTACTTTATTCTTTAAGGCTTTCGCTTGTAAGATTTTATTTGTATGTTCTGATATGACACCAGAATGTGACACTTCTACCCTTGTCGGGTTGGGGTGTTACAATTATGGTATCAGAGCCCAGGTTTCGTCTTGTTGACCATAGGATTGACCTGTGAGGACTTGGGTAGACACTAGGCTTCCGTCTGTTATGATATATTCCGATTCTTTTTGGATTGTCGTTCAGATTTGACTTCGATAATCTTTTGTCTTCACTGATTTGGCCTTCTTCTTTTCGCATCGAACTTTGTTATTTTGTCTTCATACATCCGTTTATCGATCGTTAGGTGGAGACTACTCGTGGAGTCGAAGACGATGGTGCCGACCCTGCGTTGCTGCAACAGCCCCTGAGCTAGAGAGGTTCGTGAAGCAGAAGCCACACCCGACTGCCGTGTTGTTGGAGACATCAGGATGCTGCTGGAGGAAGCTAGACGAATCAACCAAAGACGCAACGACGAAGACAAGATCCAACCAGTGTCTGGGAAGGTTCATCTACTTCATATGATTTGGGCACGACTTGTGTTACTCTGATTCGTTTGTCACGCGTTTTGGGGCGGTTTGATATCTTGCTACGTGATTTTGATCGGCATTACTTTTCTTTGATTCGTTCAGAACTCGGTTTGAATCGTGAAGTTTTATCGTTTAGCATTCTGGTATATCTCAGCTTTTCTTTTTGGACCGACAGTAATGAGTCATGAGGAACCGTTTCATGCAAGTTGGTGGCCTTCTTCTTTGGTGATATGGTAAGTTGTTTGATGTAGTATATGTTGTATGTATGTGATCTGGTCTGCTTTGGTATGTTACTTGATATCTGTATGTGATATGTTTTGTGTGATATTGGCTATGTAGTTCGTCATGACCCGGGACGGAATATGATGACCATAAGGACTTGTTATGTGATGCAAGTATTATGACGCCTGATCAACGTGATAATACCGAGATCATATAATTTGAACTTATTGAAATCATACGATATCT
>BPTQ01000007.1:179106699-179250264 GCA_019973895.1 Chrysanthemum seticuspe | reverse complement strand
CAAGTGAGGGTTATTACATTGTATTTATAGGCAAGGAGCTAGGGCAACACTCCCTCTCCTTCCCTATTCCTTATTGGGCATGGGCCTTAGCTTATGGGCCTTCTACATAAGCTAGGCCTTAAACAAACATAAAGGCCATATAAAGCTACCTATTACATATGAAATATAAATACTTGAAATACTGTTTAGGAGTGATTCCAACAACAACCTTAGCGTAGTAACTTCTCACTAGCATTCCTATTCCCCTAGAGAACGATATCAATACCCGTGGCTTACCCTAATACTACACTACAACGATTAGGTTCACTGCCTAGGGTGTTGAAAAACTTGCTCGACGAAAAGGAAGTTCCTTTGACCCCGAACGACGCGTGTAGCGTTATCATTCATCATGTATCTTTTGCTCATCAACTTCATCGTATAGTTTAAGTACCTCAGAAATGATTTTGTCTTTGGATGGACCAGTTTGTTGTGGTGAAGAAATTTTTGGAGAAACCATAGGTGAGATGCTAGCCATAAAGATTGTTTGAGCAGTAGGTTCATCATCTACATCAGAGTCAAATGCATCACAATCAACTACTTGAAAGGCATTCTGATGATTATGACCAATCTCCTGAATTGGCTGTTCATCAACATCAGCATCATATGTCTTGGCCTTCCCTTCAGCAAGAAACAATAACTCCTCTTCATCCAATGCAGCTCCATTGTCCTGAGCTTGTACTAGCAACATCTTATCCCTGAAGTACTCGGCATTCTGAGGGCGTTTTGGCGATGTGCAGTTCCTTGCAATATGTCCCTCACCACCACAGTTGTAACACTTGATCGGCTTTACTTATCCTTGATTTCCATTCCTTCCCCTATTCTGATTTGCAGCAAAACCTCTACCAACTCCACCTCTTCCTTGTTCATACTGTCTTTCTTGAACAGGTTGTACCATAACCTTTCCGTCTCTGACAGTGGCTTGATTGTGTGGATTAGATGCAGTTCTGAGGTTGTTGTTGGTGTGTGGGAGAGAGTTTATGTTTTGACTGATCATGAGAGCCAGTTGATTAATGAAGTTTCCCACGTGTGCATCAGCATCAACTTGTTTGAACATTGGATCGGGAATGAGTTTGTGATTACCATTACCCATGGGTATGACTTGTGAGGCTTTGGTTGTGATTCCAATGTTAGAGTAGAAGGCAGTTGAATCATTCGAAGAGCTTGTCTCTCCCTGGTTGGTTTTGAACTGATTAAGAATCCTTTTTTCAAACATAGCATGTCTCTCATTCTGAAGAAGGAATGCATAGAGTTGCTCATAGTTTGTATTCTTCAATCCTTTGGTTAGCTTCACAGAAGTGACAAACTTGTGCCATTCGGGATTCATGTTGTTCACAAATTTAGAGTTCAACTGAATGTTTGGCATGGTCATTCTGATGTTCCTCATGTCATTGACAAGCTTGTGGAATCTCACGTAATACTCATAGACACTCTCATCTGGTTTCATCTTGAAGTGCTCAAACTCATCATAGAGTTATGATTCTCTGTCTTCCATAGTTAATTAAGAACCAGACAGAAGCATCTTGACATTATCCCACACTGCCTTGGCTTCGGTGTTGTGATTGATTAGCTTGTAGATATCTTTTGGAAGACCTTGAAGTACGATGTTAGAAGCCCTGATATCATCATCGAATCTCTTTTTCTCCTTATCATCGAGCTCATCATATGTCTTTGGTCTGTCTATTCCATAGATCATTGTTCCATCTGCAGCTGTATCAATTAAGTCTCTAGTAGTCTCAATCTGATAAGGTCCTTCGTCAATTGACTTGAGAATGTTGACTCCGTTTTCTTTTCCCAAACAGTACAATCGGATTCGTTGTGCCAAGAGTCATAATCAGTTCTGTCAAGCATAGGTGGACGTGTATCTGACCCTGCTGCTTGAACGTCCTCAGCTACTGAAGAAATAGTAAGAGCGATGTTTGCCATGATTACAAGTTCTGCGGGATTTTACTATTCTTTGATTAAACCGGGAAATTGATTCTTTCACGGGATTTTACTAAACCAAAAGAACAACCGTAAGAATGTAACACGAAGAAGTAACAAGCCTGAAATAGACAAGTAGCAAAACACACAACTCGCTTAGTTATCAACTCGCTAAACAACCAAGTCGCTCAAGGAGACAACTCGCTTAAGGAATCAACTCGCTAAATAGCCAAGTCGCATTAGCATCAACTCGCAACACTGTCAACACGCTTAATGGAACAAGTCGCTAAATAGCCAACTCGCTTTAGTATCAACTCGCAAGACACACAACTCGCTTAATGAAACAAGTCGCATGAAAATCAACTCGCTAAATAGCCAAGTCGCATATACTAACTCGCACACAGAAACAAAGCAACTCGCTTTGAAGAAAAACAAGTCCGAGACTCAACTCGCTTCGTCCTATGTTCACAAATAACCACTTTATCAATCAAGAACAACCAAACCACAATGATTTAAGCCTTCCAATTCAAAACATAAACACATATGATGATTCTAAGCACAAAAGTACAAGCAAAATTCAAACTTTAACACTAGAATTTGTCCAAATGAATCAAACTCTCCTAAACCTTTAATACCCCAAAAACCTTATGAAATCCACCAAAACAAAGAGCATGAAAGATGAGTGATCAAACCATGGCTCTTGATACCAATTGTAACATATAGGATTTCACTAACACATCATATCAATAACATATGGGGCGTTCACAATAGTTTAGAGAGAGAAAGTTCTAGAGAGAGAAATGGAAGAGAGTTGGGAACTATGTGAAACAAAGAAAAATGGTATAGAAGCTCCAACCCTCTACCTTGAGAGGTAGAGGGTATTTATAGTATCTTACAAATAAACGCCACCTACGGGCTGTGGATCAGGCATACAGTGGGTAAAGACCCGTCCGTCCTCCACAGTGTTACTTAACAAACTACTTACTAACATAACATAACTACGACTACGAGCTTTCTCTTTAATGCTTATACTTGAGGTGACCGACTCTTTAACGACTAAATTATCTAATTCCTAACATACCCTCGGTTGCATGTTGAGTTGGTTAGTGGGGTTATTACTTTCACTAATAATGATTGCAACCACATCTTTGTTCCCATCATTGTAGGACCAGTGGACGGTGTCGACTGTAATGGATATGATGTCTCCTCGTTTAAATCTGTGTACATTGCAGCAATTCTTGTTGTTGAACTACTCCAGTATCAAATGTCTCTGCACACCCTGGGAAGTGTACTCCAATGATTCCTTCTCCTGCAAAAAAAACCATGAATGTATGTATTTTGTTAATTCCTTAAAAGATTTAGATTCGCATGAAAACCTGACCTCGCACACTGGGTGGCAACAGACCCTCCACAATAAATGATGCCATTGATGAGCTGAAAGATATTCAATTAACTAGAGTTAAAATTGATGTTATGATTGGTGAACGCTTTTATTTGTAATGCAAACGAAAGAGGGAATAAGTGAAGAAGATTTCAGATGCCATGTTACTAAACATACAATACCAAGAGTATAGGAGACTAACTCATGTCAATGAACTCTTACCCTTTTCGTCCAACTGAATCGAGTCAAAGAAGACCATTGGAGCATTGAATATCTAAAATAAGATATAATATACTGATTATAATGAAGACCTGAATGTTTATTCTATATGTCATTAGATGAAATGCTCCATTAGGAAGAATAAATGATACTTGTGCAATCACTTTCAAAGCGGGCTAAACGTACAAACCTGTTAAAAGCACCAGCTGTAAGAAACATTCACACATGTTTGGTCACTTATAGAATAGAACTTTAGCAAAGAGGTTATACTCGTTAGCCTTCATGTTCTTCTTAATTCTTGCTAATGGAAGGGTGTGGTTCCTGAAATCATTTTTGTTCTTGTATTGTAGTATGCATCAATCATCCAAGCAACCTGTTCACAGGAAGACGTGTTTAGCAATCTCAAGATCAGTTAACAAAAATTGAGCTAAAGACATAATAGAAAAAAGAAGAAAACCATCTGAGTGAGAATACATAAACACATATAAAGCTTAAATCTAAATATCGCCAAATACATATGTTTAATAACTAAATAAACAGAGTACCTGAGCAAACAACTAACTATAACTAAATAAACATTATTCAAGCAACCTTAGCAAACAACTAACTATAAGTTCATAGACACTCCTTGGTAAAATATACATTCATTAAACATTGGTGATGTTTAAGTAAACTTATTTAAGCAGCTTATTGGCTTATAGAGATTTCAAAACCGCAATATGCTAAAATAAGATCTGATTAGAATAAACATTGAGATTAAAGAGTAGGGACTGAACCTTTTTTTTCCTTCTATGTTGTGACTCTAAACAACATATATTTAACATCCTGCATCAAAAATTCACAAACAACTCATAATACGTGTTCATATATTGTACTAAAGAATAAAAACTATGATCAAGGCTCGATTTCAATACCTTCACTGCGTGGGTTTGTTTTTCTTTTTCGTTTTTTTTCTTTATTTTCTTTTGTGAAACATGCACCCACATGCAGAGTAATTAACTTTAGGGCTTTGAGACTGAATATGATCGATGATGGTTATAAAAACAAATTAGGGTTTGGAAGAATGGATGAAACTCAACACGCCAAATAAGCTTATGCGAATTCTTGCTGAATATACCACAATTGCGTGTTACAGCAACCCTCAAAAGAATGTCAAATAAAACCAATCAAAGATACAGCGTTAAGCCTGAAACATTAAATATTAGCATCTTAGTAATCAGGACAGAGATGAACTCAACAATATGCAATTTACCATTGTTAATTATCATTAAGTTATTTCAAAACAAAAGACATTTATTTTACACTGTAACCTTTACTACAACATATACACAATCAATCACATTTGACCATATCGTACTAAATGCTACATGAAGCTAAAGCAAAAAAGATAACCTTTAAGCGATTTTTCCCAAGAGGTGGCTGCAACTTGCCATATGTTGTAACTAAAACATTCTCTTTTGCTGATTTCCTGTACATTTCAAGCCGAAGTTGTTAATACTTTAGTTCAGACCTCAAAAATCTAGGCTTATAATTAAACATAGCATGACAAAGCCATCAAATGTGAGCAAACGTGACAAGAATGACAAAAGCTAAATTTTATAAAGTTTAAAAAACATAAAACATAATAATTAAAAAAAAACTAAACATGTTGATGACAATATAAAAAACCTACCATTGTCTTGAACATTATTATCTTTGTTTCCTTTGGAAATCCTTGCACTTTGTCTTAACCTGCCTTGATCTTTTTGGGACTCCATCCTTGTATCAGATATCTGTTAACAAAGTAAAAACAATATATGATATCTGATAAAAAAATATGTTAAACTCAAACTCGACAAAAAAAAGGATTCTTCACCTGTAAAACAAAAAAGTCGATCTTCTTCACCTATTAAACTCAAAAGTCTATTATAGTTTTAGGGATAATTATGTTTAGGAATAAGATATTAGGGTGTATTTATACACAAAAAAAATAGGTTAAAAATATATATGGTATATTTATCTTTTAAGTAATATATATCATAATTTATTTTAATTGTTATCTTCAAAAAATACATACCTAAAATAAAAATTCCATAATTTTTTTATAATCTCCTTATTTATATTGATTTGAAAGATATAAATCAAAAAACAATCTACTCTAGTGGTAAGTTGTTTACAAAACACATGAATGACCCAAGTTCAACTCCAACAAATGTCTTCTTTTTAATAAAAAAATTTTAAAATTCAAAAATAAGAAAAAAAAAAATGAAATTTACAATTTATTTAAAAAAAAATTGTACATATATTAATTAAAATGCCACATGTCATTTTAAAAAATTAAAAAAATGCCACATAAATATAATGATGACATGGAAATATGACTTGGCATTATGGGATGCCAAGTGGCATTTTATGTGGCATGCCTCCTCTTATATATAATGTATAGATATATAACATATATATAACAGGATGCACATGATGTCAATAATTACCCGAAATGCCACGTAATGTCAGCTCAATGCCACGTTTTGCCCAGTCAATGCCACGTAATGCCACGTTGGCAATTATTCGTTTGGATTCGTTTGGGTATTGTAACTCAAAAAATATGCGCAGGTGAGGTTTGAACTTGAGTTTGTTTGATAGCATTTAAACGTCTCAAGTAATCAAGCCAACTATGCTAATTTATCTTTTATTTTCATATTCTAAATCATAATCTATATACATAACTGTTTTTCTCTTTTCTGTATTTATCTTCTTAATTATATGTGGATATATATTATGAATATATATGGTGATATATTATAGGCCTATATTTAGGCCCGATTATCAATTTGATTATATGCATGATTCTATAAAATTTTATCTTAAGCTGTAAGCTATATATAATATATTGTATTCGCATTACATACAAACGTATTCAATATTTTTTGAGACAGTATACACACACAATTTATTGAAAGATGCAGCCACAAAGACAATCGAAAAGGCTTACAAGAGTTAAAGATATTAAGAGTGGTACTTCTGTTTCTAAAGGTATTATTGTGATGTTTTATGTTTGTATTGTTTTTGTATTATTGGTTCTGATTGAAAATGTATTATTGTGATGGTTTTGGTCTTTAAAGGTATATATTTTTTTTTCAAACAGAATCACATACCAATAAGAAAGCTAGAACTATCGATGTTGAGATATTGGAATCAGACACATCAAGAAAACCACAAATAGGTATTGTATGTTGTTTTTGTATATGGTTTTGTATGTTTAAAGAATTTTAAATATTAATGTGTGTTTGTTGTTGTTTCAGAAATTGAAGATTAAGATTCACCAAATCACCCACAAGGTATTTTTTGACTATTTAATTGTTTTTTTTTTCCGTAGTTTTGTGTTTTATATTTGAACATATGTTTTTGGTTGCTTTTCTATCAGAAGCTGCTAAAACTGGACATCTACAAACACATGTGATGGGTAAAATTATGACTGAAGGTAAACTGAACAAAAGTGACAAATGGTTTTCAAAAGTTATTTTGTTGCTTATTAATCATTCAAAAGTCATTAATTGAAACTATTTTGTTTTTGTAATTGTTTGGTAATTTCGTTAATATGAATCTATTTACAGGAGGTTGTTCTGAAAAGGAAAGCAACCAAAACTCCTATATTGAAAAGTAATACACCAAGAAGACAAGCCTCATATATAATTTTTTAATTTTTTTTAAAGTGGATTTGTTTTATTTGAATTAACAAAAAAAAATTTCTTTATATTTTTAACAACAGCTGTTAAAAGTCACAGTAAGAAAACAATTGGCATGGGTAAAAAAGTGTTTGAAAGTAATACATTAGGAAGGAACTCTCAAAGCCGTTCGCGGAATGGGCCTACAGTATGTGATGGTAAAATCTTTTTACTATTGTGTAATTTATATTGTTATTTAAATATAACTTTAGATACCAGATGCGTATGTTTAATTTAGATTTTTTAGCTTGCCGTGATATACTTTTGTATTAATTTGTAATACTATATTGTTTGATTATAAACTTTAGATGCTCCAATCAGTAATAAGACGTTACAACAGAGTTGTTCATCTTCTGCAACATGTCCATCAGCAAACACTCGATCGACGTTTATGTCTATGCCAATGGTAGAAAGCGACACACCTGGTAATCAGGCTCTAAAATATGGAAAGGAGTTGGGAGGTATTGTTATTTTAATTGTGTTTGTTATGACAACTGTTTAGTAAATATTATATAATTTCCCATTACCTAATAATGTTTAGGAAGAAACAGAAACTCAAAAATGAGTTTTGGTTATCAAACATCTTCTTTACGCCCCCAATCAAGTTCTGGAAAGACCAGAAGCACCATTCATGATTCTAATTTCAAGTATCAAGGTAATAGTTCTAGAGTGAATAACTCTAATCTAGGGAAATCTCAATTTGGTGAAAGAAATATTCAAAAGAAGAGTGCCAATTTCTAAAGCAGTTCACGAGGTATACATATTGTTTATTACTATTAATTATAGCATTGTTTATAAATATATTTACCAACAAATATATGTGTAAATGTTTACAGGAGTAAACATACATGAACAACAAATAACTCCTTTAGAGAATGTTGACCCCATGATTACTAACATGGTAATAAAAGGGATATGTACATCTATTTGGCATTCTCACAAGTTGAAAGAAGAACATGATCCATATAGTTTGGATTTTGTTTTGCAAGATGTGAGGGTAATTTGAATTTATACGCGCATAATTTATATATATTGAAAAGTATTGATCATAAAATCTAACATTTATAACTGTCTAAACAGTCCAATCGAATCCAAGTTTACATAAAAAAAAAAGAGCTGATGTTTAAATTTGAACCACTTTTACAAGAGGGTCAATGTTATATCATCTCAAAATTTGGAGTGGCTAAAAATTGTGGTAGATTACCGTTGTTACCACACAGGTACAAAATTTATTTCTACAAGGGGACTGAAGTGACCAGAGTTGAGCAAATAGATGATAATTATGTTGGTTTTATTTATGAGCCATTCACTCATATCTTGAATACAGATAACGAGTATCATGAACATGATTGCGTAGGTATGTGTTGGTTGCTATAAAATTTTGTAATTTTATATTCAAAAGGTGATGTTTTAATCTTCTTTATTTTTCGATATTGTTGGCAGATGTTATAGGAACAGTAGTAGCTATTGGGAAAATTGTATCAGTCAATAGCCATGGTGGCCGGAAGATCCGCAGGAGTGTTGTGATTGAAGATGCTCAGTATGTTTTATTCATATTTATTTACACAAAATATTATATTAATGGTGTTGTTATAATTTAAATAAACACATATCTATTTCAATTCACACAGGTCTCTCAGGATTGATTGTATATTTTGGGATAAATGGGCATTATTGTGGAATGATTACGAAGAGAAACTTGATCAACTTGGACATATAGACTTTCTATTAGTGTTGGAAAAAGCCAAATATTGGGATAGTAAGTTTTTTTAATTGTTTTATAAATTTAGCGCACCATACTCGCCATTAAAATAAGTATGTTTTTTCATTCATATGATTTCATTAATCTTACACATAACGCAGATACGCCATCTATACATAACGCTTTATTTGGCACAAAGATTTTCATTAACAGGGATCTGCCGCCGTTGGTTTCATTCTGTAAAAGGTTACGTGAATAATACAAGTTTATATAAATAAGTACGTACTTTGTTAAAAGTTAATAAAATTCATACATAATATAGCTACAAGAGGGATGTGACCCTAGGGAATTCAAGATTGAATCATACGACCAGGTCAGCCATGTAGTTACACCAGCGGAATTCATGTAAGGATGTGTGAAAAGATTGGTAGGCATGATTCGCAGTATTGAACCGGTAACTTCGCAAATTTTACTCTGATTATTGATTTAGGTGTTTCCGACTGAAACGTGTCATTGTTTAAAAAACATCAAATTTTGCCTAACATTAATAACAAAAACATGATACATGCTGCGTTGTTTACGCGACAGTTCACAGCATACAGTATGAGAGTGGTTGGACTTACATTGGTTGCAAAGCATGTAATACAAAAGTAACACCAATAATGGGAAAAGGAAGCTCCAGTTCAAAGAATATGAATCAGTTATGGCATTGCAGAACCAACGGACAAACATACGCAGTTGCGTCCATGTATGGAATACAGTCTGTTGAAATATATTGTTATCGCATTTAAAAAACAAAACAGCTTAATCATTAATATATGTGCAGGTTCAAAATCATTGTTCGAATATTCGATGAAAACGGCTCCGCACAAGTGATTATTTTTGACAAAAATGTCCATAAGATGATTGGGATTTCAGCGTGGGAGATAATGGAAAAACAAGGCATGGATACAGATGAATATTTTTCGAATGAGCTTAATGCAATAATAGGGAAACCGTATTTGTTCAAAATCAAATACACCGAATTTAACCACAACAATAACATGCATATATATCGAAGTGAGAAAGTCACGGAAGATGCAAAAATAATCAATCACTTCAAAGATGGTTTCCTAAGTGACGAGGTATAATATATTTTTTGTAAACATAAACTAATGAAAATGATTATAATTTCAAATTAATAAACACTCTTGGAATATTATTTACAAAATAATATTGTTTTATATGTTAAAAAATAGGATTCTGGCGATGATTTGCAAGTTGTTGAAAATGAATTAGAAGATTCCGAATCAGAAAATGAAGATGCAACAGGGGATTCTCAATATAGTGAAGAAGAGACCCCATGTGAAGAAGATGTAGTAAATGAGGATGACGTGGAGACTCACGAGTTTGTGACAAAAGAAACAGAAGATGAATTTACAACAACATTTTCGAATGAAAATGAGGTATGATACATTATGTTTTAAAACAAATTTGAAATAAAAAATTTAATATAATTAGTTATTTTTTCACATAATAAACAATTACCATGAATTTTAATCTAAATTTTGTGAATATGTTGACTAATATTATTACTGGATGTAGAAAATCATAATGCAAGCCCTCCAACTGAAATCTCAAATGTAATTAACGTTGACCTTCTACATATACGGTACACTAATGCATGATCTAAAGACAAAATAACCTAACTTTAAACACAATGACTACAAACAGGAAGGTCAAGTGTGTTTGACACATACAGCCAATGAATCAGAGAGCGGAATCGAAGAATAACATGAAGAAAACTACACACCAAAAAGAATTGCAGCAGCCGCTTTGGAGTAGAGTGTTTTATTATAATAAACAAACAATGTTTCACATATTTTTTCACTTCTTTTCACATGGATTATTGTTTTACAATTGATATTATTTGTTTCTAGAGTATTTGCATTAACAAGTTAATCTAATAGGGCTTTGGAGTAGAGTGTTTTGTTATAATAAACAAGCAATGTTTCACATATTGTTTCACTTCTTTTCATATGGATTATTGTTTTACAATTGATATTATTTGTTTCTTGAGTATTTGCATTAACAAGTTAATCTAATAGGTTTTTACTATTTTCTTATCGGTTATTCTTAAAATGTATATCACTAAATATTAATGCGGGAATAAATATTCGAAAATTTAAAACACATTTTACAAAACCCATTGCATTTATATCATTAACAATTACAATATAATGAAAAATTACACATCAAAATCAAAATCATCATCAGAAAATGCTAAATGTACATTATCATAGTCAAATGTTTCAAGGTCATCTTTTTCAAATTCATCATCGAAATCAGAAGAACTACTTTCATATAGTTTGAGCGGAGGCATCGAAGCAAGTTGGTTAGTATGATCTTCACATAGGCGTTGCCTTATTGACCTTTCAGCTTCGATTTCTTCTTGCTCAGTCAAAAATTTATTAATATCATCCTCAATAGGATAATACCAATAATCAGGAGCCCAAATATCATCCTTCGCAACATTATCATCCTTTTTATTAGTACAATCTACATTTTTTAATATAAGAAATATCAAAATTATTGTTGACAATATCAAACTGAAGTTGTATTCATAATTACCCAACAACTCGACAAATATTATTACACAAAAATAAATCTAACAAAACAAGATTAGTATACCTTGTGTTTCAGACGACTCTATAGCCAATTTTTGTTCCATACATTGTTTTCTAAAAGCATAAACATCTAACACTTAGTTAATCCATACAGATGAAACTAACTAATAAAAATACGAATACAACAAGACAATATAAACATACTTGATAGACTTCTCAAAGATGTTTTCATCTAATTCGGACTGAATTCTTGATCTTTTGTTGCATGCATCCATTTTTTTGGTTTGAAAAAATTATGAAAGGAAATTAATTTTTATTAAGCAACTGAGAATGTTTGGTTGAACTGAAAGGCAATGGTGCCTTATATAATAGATGGAATGAAAATCAAAAGACAATATTGGAAGATTGCATGACATTTCTTATCATTGTATATTTTCAATAAAGATATTCACACATATTTAGTTTATAATTATTGCGATCTACAAATCTAAAACTAAAATTAATAACACCAACAATTAATGTAAAAAAAATACAATTATAATTACAAAACTAACACTTATATTTTATCATCACTATTTCCATGCAAGAGATAATATCGTAAAATTCAAATTTAAAATAGATAAAAAATCATCTACAAAATTAAAAATATATTACCAAATCACTCTTATATTTTATTATTATTATCTTTATATAAGAAATAATAACTTAAAATTCAAATATAAAATAGATAAACAAATCATATACATAATTAAAATTATATTTCCAATTTTTCTAAATTAATACTAACCAATATCCACATATACACTTTAAATTTTAAAAACATATCAAAATAATATTCCAAATAAGTATAAGATAATTACGTATATTGTAATAGTCATGAAATTCATCCAAAAAATCTTTAATCGATATATGAAACATATCTAATCCAAAAATAATATGCTATGTAAACTGTATAAATATTGGTTTTACCATAAAACCTATTCATATTAAACTCTAATAAAGCAAAACAAAAATCGCAAAGCATGGTTAAGCCAAAACGCACAAAGGTATGTCAGTTTAAATTAATTCAAAGATTTCAATATCCGTATATTACTACTACTCTAATTGCATACAAAACATTAACAATCTAAAGGCAAATATGCAGGTAATAAAAAGCACAACAGCATTAAAGCCAAAAGCTACTCAGACCAAGGATCTTGATGAAGTCAACCAGCATATTATTATATCAGAAGATGAAGAGGTAATATTAACATCTTCTTTAAAAAAAAACATAATCCAACTAACAAGTAACGTTAATAATTGTATAATAACTGCAGAGTGTTCATGTGACCCGTAGAAGACGTCGGTTAAACAGAAACGGCTACTTTGTTAACCATCCAAAAAGTAATCATGATACAAAAACTGATGATCAAAGAGTTGCTACAAACACAGAAAAGAAAAAGACAAATACTGAGAATAACATACATGTTATTGAGGTGAGTATTTTCAAATATAAACTATATGTATTTTTTTTAAACTATATATATAATAATGTATTGCGCAATTTAGATATCTGATGATGAGGAACCACTATTGTTTAAGGGTACAAAAACAAGTTCAAATGCATTACCATCGTCTATTAAAAATAACTATATGATATACGATGAAGAAGACGATACAAAAGGTGATGAACAAAGAGTAGCTACAAACACACAAAATAAAACCTCCGATACTCAGCATGACATACATGTTATTGAGGTGAGTATTTTTAAATATAAACTATATGTATTTTTTAAATAAACAATATATATAATGTGCTTATTACTTTATATTGAACAATTTAGATATCCGATGATGACCAACCACTATTCTTTAGGCGTACAAAAACAAGATCATCATCTGCATCATTTTTTAAAAAGAACTATATGCTATATGATGAAGAAGAAGAAGAAGAAGATGACGAAGTTACTAGCAAACAAAACAACACTGACGATGGCATCTAGGTTAATATCAATGATCTAGAAGAACCTTTTTACAATTTAAAAGTTTATAACCAAAAATATATTATTCCAGATGAAGAAATACATGAACATTCATCAACAGGTATTCCAATTCAAAAAGCTTCCAAAGATTTCTTCTTAAATTTTATGACCAATATATACTTTTAAATTAAAAAAATTAAAATTAAGGGCCCGTTTGGTATATAGGTGGGTTTAGGTTTTGGTTTTGGATTTGGATTTAAATTTGGATTAGGATTTGGATTTGGATTTGATGTAAGAGAGAGAGAGAAAAAATTGGGGTAAAAGAAAATAATATAATTAAATTAAAAAAGAATATTTTAATAATTAATAAAGATATTTAAAATTAATTTATTAATATATAATCTTTAAAAAAATGAACATAGAGAGAGTGTTTAAAACTGACCCCACAATGTGTCAGGAAACCAACCTTCTACCCCTACATTTCAAATAGTGCAACTGTTTAGATTTAAATCCTAAATTCTAAAATGGATTTATCAACCAAACAACTGATTGGTGTCATTTCAAATGAAAACCTCGCCTAAAGAGCTAACCAAACGGCTCCTAAGTATATTATGTAGGTGATTACAAATATACAGTTATTGACGAAGATAACGATAAAGATACGTTACACAAACATAACATGAGTGACGACGAGATGTGGAATGATATGCTTGACATTGATGGAAAATTGAATGGCAAAGATGTGGTTAATAGCTTCAGCGAAGACGAAGCATGGGAGGTCGATTCAGATGCATACAATGACTGTTCTGTATCTTCTAATGACAATATATGCCATTTTATAAATGACGAAACAACTGATTATGAGACCACCGACAACGAAGATTCCGATGAAGATTTCTGAACAATTTCCTTTACCTTTCTTTTGTTTATTAGGTTTCATGTTGCTGAATTAAATAAATTTTTATTAATAAATGCTGTGTTTGTTGAAAAACACTCATGTTGACATTTATATTATATGTTTTTGTTCTTTGTTTAATGTATAATTTCAGTTTATAAACTTGAAACTAAAACTTTAATCTAAACATGTTGAAAATTCAGGATAAATATGTTTTAAAAAATAAAAGGCCTTGATAATGAATATCCATTTGTTAATTACAATTTATACCCGAAAATTAAAATTAAACAATCCAAAGTGATAAAATCCTAATAATAATTGTCATTAAATTATTTTAAAATATACAAATATAGTATTTTCAGAAATACACTAACCATATATATATATACTAAAATTAAAATAAAACAATCCAAAGTAATAATATGTTTATGAAAATAAAATATTCATTTACTAAATTAACAAACCCTACTAATAATGATCTATTCCTTTATTATTTTCAAAAATACACAAACAATATATATATATATATATATATATATATATATATATATATATATATATACTAGTGTCAAAACCCGTCCGATAGACGGGTATGACTTGTGGTTTTTATTTTTATGATTTTTTGGATCAAATATATACTAAAAAGTAATTAAAAGCAATACTAATAATAAATGTTTATAATATTATTAAATGTAAAAGATGTTCATGATTAATATTGTTTAGAACAAAATGTTAGAAAGTAGTTACCTCCTTTTAGTCGTTTTATGGATTTTGGTAACATCAATTATAGTTCTTAACCGTTTAATTTAACTTTTAATAACTTTTTAGTATGTGATTATTCTTTGATTGTATTGCGTTAGAAATAGCAAGATTTATGAATAATATGATTCTTTATTGTGTGTTTTGACGGTAGGTGTATATTCATATTATGATAATATGAATGTCCATTGGTGCTTATGGATGCCATGTGTTGTCTATTTTCTTTGAATTTATTAGTTTATGAGTAGTTTGTTTGAACTATTATGTGTGACACTTCCACGAAAAGAAAAAGTTCGTAAAAGTAATTAACATGTATATGCATTGATAGTACATGACAACCTTTGTAATTGTATTTTTAAGTGTATTATACATTTCAAACATATTAGTAATACACTGAATTACTTTAAATCCTAATGTGACAATTAGAAAATATTACTCCATACTTGCATATGAATATATGATACCACGTGAGCTAAAAAATGCTAGATATAGAAAGGTTAATGTTTAGCATTATTTTAAAGTGTAGGAAGATGTAATTGTTTCACACTATTTATTAAAAAATATACATTTTCAGTTGCAGTTAGTAGTATGTGCCAAGGTTGTTACGATGTATGTAGAAGGATTTGTGTTTAGTTGTTATTCATAAGAGAGATATGATGTGTGAGCTGTTTATATTGTACTCCAGCTTTAATTTTGTAGTTGCATGGAGGAGGATTTGTCTTGGGTGTTCTTTGACAAAGAGTACATCAGAAAATAGTGTTACTCGTTTAAGGCAATGAAATGGAATAAACTTGGCTACATCTGGTAAGTGATAAACTTGGCTACATCATGCTCTAATCCCAAATGCTTCCATGTCCATTCATATAAAAATCATAATACTTTTATTACTTATAAGAACATGTAATGAAAAGATGAAAATTGTGTAGGCAAGTGTACATAAGTACACCTACAGTAATTGACACCTAGATTGCCAACAATCGCAGAATGGTCTGATATGATGTTGCACTAATGCGCAAGTTCGAATTAATAGCGCATAAGGACAAACTGGTCCATAAAACATATATGGAAAATTAAAAAAAAAAACACGTCATCAAAAAAATAAAGAAGCAATATTCTTAAAATGGACGATAAACTAATTGTCATGTCAATCATATGAATTGAAATTAGTTTTATAAAGTTTATGCAAAAAGATACTTGTTCGATCAAAGCGGCAAAAGTTTTTCCATAATCGATACTTAGTTCCTTGTCAATTGACATAAAAGAAAGATTTCAGCAAACTTTTTAAGTGGCAAATACTTTTCGGGTATTCTGTCTTTCTCCTCAACATCCAACTATACCCGCCAATATTATTCTTTTAGCTCCTCTTAGAGTGTGTTTTCATTTAACATTTACATTCTCGTTATCATAATCGTGATCACTGTCGGAGCTATCATCCATTGAGTTGACAGGAGAGCAGGAGGTGAGTCCCGAAACTTTCACAAAGGTAAGCAATTTAGCTAAAGAAATGCTTAACTTGTTAGTAGTATCAAAAGGCAACTTTTCAAATACGTTTACCCAAACACCCTAATATTACTAACTACAGTATATTAATTTACATAACTAAGTCAATTTGAGCTTGAAATGTTTTAAAGTAAAATTAGAATGATTTAATTCACCTGAATCACCTTTAGGAGCTTAGGAGCAAAAACACAAGCCTTGAAGCCTCTTAATTAGAACAACCTACATACGCATATGAATGAATAGAATTTTGTGAAGTATCTTTCACATGATCATGCATAATAAGTATTATGAAATTTTATTGGAGTGTTTAACTACTATTGTACACGATTCCGTTAACATATCTCACAAATAGTTGCTACAAAAAAACAGATCTAACAAATGAATGAGAAAATTATTCATAGCATTATCGACCATTCGCCTCGATAACTTGTTTTGAATCATTACTCAACCCGTCGACTGGCTTTGAGACCCAAAAGTCTTTATGATGGAAAGAATGTCTGTCATAGATGACATGGCACTCAATGAAGCTTACAAAAAGTCTCGAGAACTACCTGGTTTCACAATTGTTCTTACCTATAGAAATTGAGAGAAACATTAACCACTATGTTAACAAAGAAGTAAAAAATTAAAACTCAAGACACTAATTGTCCCCTTCAATTAATAAATGATATTAGTCTCAAAATGATATGGATCATGATTCTTTTTGTTAAGTCACACGCAACAATTCTAGTCTCTAAACCCATACCATTGAACAACTATACTCTATGACTTACATGTCCATTTTCTTAAAAATACACCCTAAAAGTAGTTAAAGAAACAATAAAAATAGTTACCTGTAAATATTGTCCGAGAGTCAAGATGTCAGCATCTATGGAATGTAAATCAACCATGGCTTCCTTTAACTCATCATCAGTCAAGATGTCAACATCTATGGCACGTAAATCAGCCATGGCTTCTTTTTAACTTACCATCAGTTTCTTCATGCCTCAACAATATAGAAGTCTTGGTGATCATTCCTTCCTTCCTTGCTAAGTTTTGAATGTTTTAAGACTGATTAACTCAAACTTTCTATCTTAGCTTTTAATAAGAATTGTCGGCTAATCACTTTTTCATATAATGCAGTTTTCATAGGCATCCAGTACCAAAACAAATCAACAAAAATGAAATAAATTTAACTGCGCATCCAGTTCGAGGATCTCTTACAATTCCCTGGAGGCGTTTAACTGTCTATTTTATGAGCATAAACGAATTATGTAACAACGCATTATGTGACTGTGACTAATCTATATTAGACACAATCTTCTGCGGCCCATTTTGTAACAACGAATTATGTAACTGTGACTAATCTATATCAGAATATATACATTTCAAAATGCAATGCCATTGACTAATAAATCCCCTTAGCACTAACTGCTACAAATATCCATTTTATAGTAATCACAAAAGTAAATTTCTTACACTTTTTCATTTCCTCCGAAAACAAATATTGAGTGTGTAGAGTAATCTGTTGCAAGAACTTCACATAATCCGCCGAGTGAAACTGACCTAGCTAGACCGGATACACCTTATGTGGCCTCTGTATCATATACAACACATACTACATTAGCACTATAATAAAGCAACCTCATAATCGAAACAAAAAAAGCTAAAAGAAAAAACTAACATAGATTTCCAGCTTCTTGTGAATATCATACGAACCATTGGGTGCATTTTGCAAATGGAAACATTACAGCCATACCTCTTTGAGATGGGTTCAATGAAGTCCATATCCATAAGTTCTTGAAACAAATCCACAAGTAAACCATCAACCTTCTACTTATAATTGCATTTTCAGGGAATACCGAAAAACACAGCGAACAAAGCTTTAGTTCACTTCTGAGGGAGTCATAACGTTGTTGTATGGTTCTACAAAATGGAGTCTCATTTGTTATGAAACTGAGGCATTTGTTTCAGCAATTTAGAGGAAATGACATTTCTAGCATCAAACTGGCGGTCTTTATCTTCCTTGTTTTCTTCATATGTCCTGTATTTTGCATGGATCTGAAGCTTTAGTTTGGTTACAATCATCTTCATATCTTTGAGTTCCTTGAGCTCACAAGGTTCACCTTTTAACTTTTTAAACTTGAGCAAGACTTGTCACTTTCTTTCTTTATATGGTCTTGGGTTTTCCTAGTTTTGGACAAGTGTTTGACACAAAGTCAAGTTCTTGCAACTTACTCTTGAAGCTGATCAATAGAAGTTTTCAACTTCTTTTCGAGGACACCAATTCTTTCTTCATAAGCTGAGCTCTCACCCTGTGGAAAATAGAATTTAAAAAGATAAGAAGTTGGTATTTTCGGGCACAACTTGAGAATATTGAAGCCGATATCAGTAAGTGATATCAGAAAGTGGTAAGAAGTAATAATAAAAGGGTGTAAGGAGGTGCTGAAAAAGAGGCGCTGAAGACAGTGGGTGTGGTTTAAATATGGTTTTCAGGCTAAGCCAGTGATTCAAGATAGAATCAGGCAAGAAGATCGTGTATGGGCGTGTTGCAATATTCAGGGAGTGATAAGGGAGTAGTAACAATCAAAAGATGTTTGTTACTCAGTGGGGATAGATAGCCTGTACCAAAGAACCGAGGAATCACCGATTCGGATTAGTGAAAGGAAAGAATCAGTTTGTATAGAGCATAAATCACAAAGTGTTAAATGTGTCTTCGAGCTAAGTTGTTGCAACTCAGGGAGTATTAATAAGTCGTTAAGACTGAACCTAAGTAGAACACTGAATTTGAACTCCTTGAAGAATAAACCAAAGATAAACTTGTAATACCCCTGATGAGTATCAGGGAGTGTATAAATCAGAAATATACACAACGGTCGTAAGTCAGGGAGAGTCACGGTGAAAATAGGTCATTCAATTTTATGATCCAAACACCCCTTTATTGTGCAGTGGTCTGATAAATTCTTATTTTCATGTTTGAGTTTATGTTCCAAACACTCCTCACTCCTATACCAATCTACGTGATATAATACATTTGAGTCAACACTGCAAGTACAACCTTAGTGCTAATTCAGGTGCTGGAACATATGAAAGCGTTGTCTGACATTTAAAAGAAATCAATGTTATTAACCTAAGGGTAAATGACAAGAAATAAAAGCTACATGAAATAAATCCCTTGTTTGAAGCAATAATTGATATATTATGGATGGTAGGTTAAAAAATGCTATCATGCATCACAATTTCAAAACAAATGCATCCAAGAAGAGAGACTTTGGACATAATAATAAATATGAAGTGGTACTCTAGAGGCTATTCAAGAGAATTTGGTACCTACTACCAGTAGCTAGTCATGTAATATGTATTATACTATCCAGATTCAAGAGATATACTTCACATAATTATTAAGGCATTATGTATAGAATTTTACAGCTCTTGAAACTTTATAATCACAGGATTGAATTGAATGGTTAGCTTTCAAGTATGAAGAACCAATGACTACCTTCATATATTTTAGGCACCGATATGTCAGCCACGTGTATATCGAGTCCACGCAGGCTCATGACAGGCTCACACACACCTATTTCTAATCGAATATTTTTTGTTTATTCATAGGACGCTGTTGAGCAAGCATTTGAAAACCGTCGATAGAGCTGTCGTGGCTGTAAGCTTAGGTAGCTTGCCCACCGTTGATCGTGTTTTGAACACGAACAATCATCACTGTACTGAACAACAATCAACAGTAATCAGACAATGTTGCACCACAGCACTAACGAAAGGTTTCAATGGGCTAAACACCAATTCTGTTATTTCTGTAAGTAGCAACCGTTATGTTGCCATGACTTTTGAGCTGAACTAATTAGAAGGTGCATAAACATGGAGGTAGTTAATAGGTAGTGTACAGCTAATTGTGGTGAAATAAATGATTAGGCTCAGAATGTATATAGAGGTCGCGTCACGGAAGTGCCCGTATCAAAGCATAGCTCGTTAGATGGGCGAGCAAGCCTTATAAATATTTTCTATCCATCTTTATATCTTGAATCACCTCCACATATAAAAAGTAATCATGATAAGTTAACGATTCATCATACTAAGCTTTCTAATCGTTCATCAATTTTAACATTTGTTTATATGCAATGTGTCATGAGTATATGCAAACGAAATATTAATAGCTAAACATACGAATTCCTAGTAAAAAAAATACTCTTTGATTCCACAAAAGGTGTAAATTGGCGGGAACACCCTGACCCCGGGTGCCTTTGCTCTGCATACCGCCATGTAGACGACACTAACAACAGAAGGCACAACTACAAGAGGGTTTGTGAAATGATTTTGAGCAAGCAAAACCCCGAGTGCATAGCTCGGCATAGATTAATACACAATATATAACAAAAAACGTTTCGCTAGTGGGTCCTAGACATATTCCATTTAACATATATTTTTCCATGGTATTATGAAAAAACTATTTACTGTATAGAGCATGAGGTAGCAAATGTGGCCACCTAGTACATCACTTGCCCCATAATATACGATGCTTATTGTTTTTCAGCTTTAAGATGTTGAGAAAAGATCCTATTTTTTCTGGTAGCCAATTAGTCTTATGAAGTTAGGTTCATATATCCAACCTAATCTTTATTACCCTGCATGATTTAGTGAAAGACGATTATAGTGGATACTCATTCTCGTAGTCAGTTTCAGCTAATGATTTTATAATCATAATTTTCATGTTGCTTAATAGAATCTACTTGATAACGGAAGTGGTTGTTTGTGAAACCTAACTGCGTTGTGCAGAAGCTGTGTGATAGGAGGGTTATTTTTTTATGTTCATTTTCTTATTTTTAGGCTTAGTTAATTTAGTAATGTTATGATAGGTAAGTAATTTAAGGTGTAGAGAGATAGATAGTTTGTTGCAATGCTGCGTATACTAATAATATATAATCATTTATACATGTTTTATAGCTAGTGTGGATATGCTAGCAAAACCAGTTTCTATTGTATTTGTTGAAAGTTTAGAAGTACTAATATTTGCTCCAAATTGCTTCTTGCAGCGGTAATAGTTTGGTCTATGAGTAAATGTGTTTTTTTGAGTTGTTGAAGGTGTATGTAGTAATGAAACTGATGTATTCTTGGTTTAATGTTGTTTAGATATAGCTAGTGTTCCATTGAGTTTTGAAATTGTTAATTAATCTAGAGACTTATCTCGTTTGAGTTTTGAAATTGTTTTAAGACTTGAAATTCAAGCCCTCGTGCTACTTTGCTTTTATAATTTCAACCCCATTTATGAAAATGGGTCAATTCTGCTTATAATTGTATTTATCTAGTATCAAACCGTAAGATAAATGTGGCTGACAAACTCAGAAACTGTTCCATAGTGACCCATTACGCAGCCTTATGACCCGCCCAATAGCTGCCTATACTTTTGTTTCCATGGGTGTATGAAGAGAACTAACCATTTTTATTCTTTCTGAATTCAGTAAGGACGGGATATATGTTCTCGAATGCAGTATAAGTCTCGCTTTTACCTGAATGGTCAATAGATGAGGATTAAATTCAACATTGAAAACGACATATGGAATCAGACGTTCTAAAGGGGGTTCACGTGTCATTACACACCTTGGCTCCCGTGAGAACAATCTTTCCAGATATAAAAATAAGCAGAACGATTTTCAGTTGTTTCATTCGATATATCAGTCCCGAAACAGTTCTGGTTCATACTGTAGAAGAAAGAAAAAAAGTGAGTGTAAAACATAATAATTCACAAATAATCGACTGATTTTGGTCTGCTTATTAACGCTTGCAACATCGATTGACAAATTGGGCATGTTGCCCAAAAACAGAAATAAAAGGCAATATCCACTCACCCAACAAAACGCTGAAAAGCACATTCCGACGTACAACCATGGCACCAAAACACCAGATATATCACTGATCGCATATTAGTTATTGGACCACTCGGGGTAGAAGTTGTTGTTGTATATCTCCAAAAACATACATCAGATACACTATTTTTCTTTGCGTTGCTCTTTCACTCAATCACCACAATTATTGATTAGAAACACAGTCACAAAGACCCCTACTTTCAATCCACTAAGAAAATATTCTGACACAAAGTTGGCACAAGTATGAGCCTATTTGCTTCATAGATGACATAGATTATAATAATCTAACCAATCACACAAGAACCCAAGAAGGTCCATTCACAAATTTTAGTCTATATCAACATGTGGTCCCAACCATACGGCCTCACTAAGGTAATACAACAAATAAAATATGCCCTGTAGCGAGAAAAATGACATAGTTGAGACTTGTTTCTTTCGTCACCTTCAGACACAAATTTGGTAATAAGACACCAAACTTGCTGTGTTAGTGACATTTAGGGTGTTTGGATGACCTTATGGGCTTATCAGCTTGTTCATATTCGTAAAAATCAATAAGCTCTATCTTTCAAGCTAACATGCAAATCACCTAGAACATAAACTAATCCAAACACCCTTTTATATATCAGCTCATTTTCATTCCAATCACTTTTATTTAAGGTGTTTAAAAAATATAAGCAAAGCCAAACACCCTCTAGCATAACTTATTAACATATACTAATCAAACAGTTAAACCAATATAAGTAACATCAAGTGTAGTAGAATATCATATAAATCTGCTATATTAACAGCAAGATCCTCAGTTAAACTAACAGAATACCACGTGCATGTTTCTACTTGTGTCCTAAACGGTTTAGCTAGTCAATTTTAAGCTTGTTTCGATATGTTAGAAAAACTACCTTGCCTTTTGTATGTCGGAAGTTAAGTAATCTCTGTTAAACTGCGTATTGTTGATCAATTTTAGTAAACTAAAGTGTTGTAGTTTCTGAAAGTAGGCCAAGTGATCAAACTGATGTCTTATAAGTTAATGTTGTTATCTATCGACGATATATGTCTTTTATTAAGTTCACGATTTATAAATTTTGGCACTCATATCAATCTGAGTCTGGTGATGTTTGCTCATGTTCTGCAGGAATACTTTAGATGTCGGACATAGTAGTATTAACTTGAGTTGTAATAAAAATAGTTTGTCAAATGGAAGAGATAAGGAGAGCTCGCTATCTGGCTTTCCAAGGATGCAAAATGTGATTGATTTAGACGAAACTGCTGGTGAAGGGGATAAAAGACATCCTTTGCTTGTAGATAGTGAAGGTGATATAACAGGGCCAGAAACTCCAGGTACACGACCATTGGTTACACGTTTGAAGCGAGTTCAAGAGGATGGTTTCAACTTTGGGTCAGCTACGACTCATTCTTCTATAGACAATACTAAAAGAGTAAGGTTTTCTCATGATTTATGGGCTGAAGGTAAGAAAGATGGAGTGGCATCTGAAATTAGCAAAAGAGTGACGTTTTCTCTTGATTCACCAGCTGAAAAGAAGAAACCGGAACTGTCATCTGACAATAGCAAGAGAGTAACGTTTTCTCATGATTTATTGGCTGAAGGTAAGAAAGACGGAGTGGCATCTGAAATTAGCAAAAGAGTGACGTTTTCTCTTGATTCAACAGCTGAAAATAAGAAGCCGGAACTGTCATCTGACAATAGCAAAAGAGGGAAGTTTTCTTATGATTTACCGGCTGAAATTAAGAAACCAGAACTGACATCTGACTACATCAAAAGATCGAAGTTTTTTCAGAATTTATCAGCTGAAATTAAGAAACCGGAACTGGCATCTGACAATAGCAAAAGATCGTAGTATTTTAATGATTTACCGGCTGAAATTAAGAAAGAAAAACTGGCATCTGACATGGGTAGTAAGTTTGATTGGCTTCATCCCTCAAAAATTAAAGATGGTAATGGAAGAAGGCCAGGCAATCCTCTTTATGATAAAAGAACACTTTATGCCTGATGTTTTGAGAAAAATGTCAGCATCTCAGAAACAGTACTGGAGTGTCAAGAGTGAATATATGGACGTTCTTATTTTCTTTAAAGTGGTAGGTTTTTTATTTATATGAACATGCTTTAAAATGGTCATTAACTTTGAAGAGCATCCCAAATAATACTATTATAGATGCATGCCATTTGGGCTCTGGCTATGTGTTTATGCTACAATGTTTTTCAATTGATTAACGCGCTACTTAGTCTGCACTAATGAAATTAGTAGTAGAACATTATCATCTTCAATAAGATGTTAACTCAGTTTTTTTCAAATATCGTCTTCCAAGATAAAACATTTGGTGACTTTTGGATATAACTTGTGATTAGTCACATTATCATTCAGCCCTACGCATGCTACACTTATGAATCAATACAGTCTTTGCTTAATCTAGTTGTTAGATGGCTTAAAATGTGTTTCTTATCTGATGTCAAATCTAACTGATCTGATAATTGAGAGCATGTGCTGAGTTTTTCGGATTTCCTTCTCATCAGTATTCATTTTCAACAAACTTAGCTAATGTGACCATATGCCCATGTTGAACAAAATTAGTCCACTAAGGTTTTCACTGTTTTGCTTCTAAGAATATCCAAATTAAGTGCAGTGTGTAATAGCATAATTTCAAATACATACATACTTAGAGTCACATAACTATAGACATAATTAACGCGGTAGTACAAAAACAATTCAGGTCCGAAGGAGAAGGGTAAATCTTTGCTCACCATGTTTGCATCATCAGTTTCCTATATGGCTTTTGGTCATAAGAAGGTCTAACTTGCCACACCTTTAAACCAAAGAATATATAAGGTTAATATTATATTTTTTTGTCATTCAGACTGTTCACTTTTTACACTTATCAAATGGTCATATCCTAGTCGGGACGAATTCACACAGAGTCTGTCAATCATTCACAATGTTGTTGTATCAAACATGAGCTAAGAGGGCATTTGGATTTAATTATCTAAACAGCTTAACTGCTTCAAAAATAAGTTGCTTATGTTCAGGTGCATATTATATACTCCGGTTAAGCAGATAAACGGTAAACAAAATACTTAAGACACCTTAACTCCTTGAAATTTGATGCGGATAAGTACTTAAGAAGCAATCCCATACACCCTATAAGATTATAAATATTCAAGATCCTAGACATTTTAATACATTGAGGAATAAGCGTAAAAAAATACTTACTTCACAACTGAGACCAAATAATATAATCTGCAAGCGCACGCCAAAAAAACTCCCCCACTGACAAGCACCAGTCTCAAGTGACGATGTTCTTGACACCTTGTTGTGCATTGTACAAAACTCGAGGGACCGCAGTGTTTGGTTTGTGTGAACTGGCTGGACTCACACCTTCATCTTTGTAGTCAAACTACAGTTTCATCATATGATAAGCTAAAATATGCCATAAGAGTAAAAGTTACTACTCAAACCTTTTAGATTCTGTCAACAAAAACACCCAAAAAGTCCTTAAAACTGCAGTTTTAACTGCAAACTAAAACACCCCATAAAACGACCCCAAACACCCCTTTAATCTTCACTTTTGCAGCAGCACCAAATAAAATCATTAAAACGACCCAAACACCCTTAAAACTGTAGTTATGCAGCAGACATAAGCACCCAATAAAAAGACCAAAGACCCTTTTAAAGCTAAACTTTTGAAACATCCCCATCAATCCCAAACACTCCCTTAGAAACATTTGATTCTTATAACAGTAGAGTATATATCTAATACAGTGTATCTCCCAGTGTTTATACATAGGTTAAATCTGTCGATATATTTTATATATCAAATTCTTGCACTTTGTCTTAATTTCAAACCTTGCACTTTGTCTTAACCTGGATTGTTTTTTTTGTGCCTCCATCACTATATCCGATATCTGCTTAGAGTGTAAAATTAAAAAATCAACAAAACCTGTTAAACACAAAAATTAGGGATTATTAACCTGTAAAACTAAAAAGTCGATAAAACTTGTTAGGGATTGTTATAATATAATAGGGTGTATTTATGAAAAAAAAAAAATAGGTTAAAAATATATAAGGAATAATTATCTTGTAAGTAATATATATCATATTTTTTTTAAAATTGTTATCTTCATAATATAGATTCCTAAAATAAAAATTGCAGGATTTTTTCAGCATCTCTTTATTTGTATTGATTTGAAAGATATAAATCAAAAAACAATTTACTCTAGTGGTAAGTTGTTTACAAAACTCATGAATAACCCAAGTTCAAATCCAATACATGTCTTATTTTTAATTAAACAATTTTATAATTAAAAAATAACAAATAAAAAATGAATTTTAATATTAAAAAAAATTTGTACATATATTAAATAAAATGCCACATGTCAAAAAAATTATACATATATTAAATAAAATGCCACATGTCATTAAAAAAATTAAAAAAAAATGCCACATAAATACATTGATGACATGGAAATATGACTTGGCATTATGGGATGCCAAGTGGCATTTTATGTGGCATGCCTCCTCTTATATATAATGTATAGATATATATATATATATATATATATATATATATAGAGTTAGGATCAAATGAGAAGAAAAATAAAAATAAGAATGGTAAGAAGAAACCACAACCACACATTTCAGATGCACCTACAAAAATAGATGCATCTCCCCTTAAAAATCTCCCCCTTATTTGAAATGTGTGGCTAGAAATCCTTCTTATTCTTCTCATTTTAGTTTTTCTTCTTACTGGATCCCTTCCCTATATATATATATATATATATATATATATATATATATATATATACTAGATTTCAAAGCCCGCCCAATGGGCGGGCATGACTTATAAATATTTGTTTGCTGTTTTTTTGTTAACTTAAATAAATTTTTTAAAATTGTAAAACAATATTAAGAAAAAACAATGGAACTTAATTGCACGTTTCAGTTTATATGTTATGATCATTGAATAAGTGGTTTAAATCAAAATTTTGAAAAATCATATACTTAGTTGTGAGTTAACGTGGCTATACTCTATCATCGATTAGTGAAGGCGAGACACCATAAAACTTGCCAAAAAATAACACGAGTCATACACCCACAAGTATGCATAAAAATGTTTCAAAATTCTTCAAAAATTGTTTGTTTCAAAGCCTTGCGTTGGTTTTCTGATACTATAAGACTAACGATGTTAGCAAGTTTCCAAAAGTTCAAAACTTAGATGTCTATTTGCAGAGCCTCTATATTGACATTGCACCTACTGTATGGTTCCAAATTACAAAAATAGAGTTTTACGTTTAGATTGCTAAAATAATAATTTTTATAAAGGAACAAAAGGTACTAATGGTTAGAGCATCCACCACTATGCATGGTTGTTTAAGAATAGGTCCAAGAAATTATGAAGAGGTTTAAAACTTTGTGTACCATAGTGAGAAACTATTTCAAGTCTAGGTGGCATGAAAAGGTCTAGCATTTAAAAGAGGTTTATAAATTAATACATTGCATGAGTTGACAATTTTATAAACCTACTAAAAGCTTTATCTATAGTGGCAATAGGTTTATAGTATGAAAAAGGTTTATAAATTAATGACATTTCATGAAATGACAATCTTATAAACCTTTTAATAGGTTCATCATAGTGGATGCCCTTAGAGAGATGCATATGTATTTTACCATCATTTAATATTTTCACTATGCATTTATTGTACACTATTTTGTTAATTTGCATTTGCTCAAGACTTCAAGTGCTAAAACCATGTTTTAGTTTTTCTATAAGAGTCTTATAGAATTTTAAGTGAGAATCATTAGAATAATGTAATGTGTCGATAGTAAAAGTTTCACAATTGACATAGATTTCCATGCTTCAAGAACTACCTGATACATAACCTTTAAATTATTTGTATTGTGGGATATATAAAATGGTGAAATGTTATGGTAATATATCATTTCAAGGTTAGTTTTCTTCTACAACAACCTTACCTAGCAAAACTCATGACCTCATCTACGCAGCAAAAACTAAAGAAGCTCATGATCATTTATTCGATCTAGGGAAGGAAAATACATGGAGTTGACGACTATAATGGTTGAGAAAGAGGCTGAAAAATGTTTCAAGAAACTCCTAGGTTGTTTTATCCAAAGATTTAAAAAAAAGCAATCTAATCAACCCCTGACCCATCTCATTTTGACCCACTTTTTAACATATCAAACGTTTAAACGCGAAACAATTTTGACTTGATAGTCAGCCTGTCAACCATAATTTTAAACAGTGGCAAGTTCAATATAATACCAAAATGCTTGATAGAACAGTTATTTCACCTGCAAGATCGCGCACGTTCTTGATTAGGTTGCTCTCTTTCTAACCTTGCTCTTTGTCTTTCTACAGGTTCACCTTCAACTTCTTGGAACAGTGCAGATGTTGAAGCAGCTTTTGGAAAGAAAAGGTAATTAGAAAGCGGTAACAACAAAAACTCAGTCATAAATTAGCTCAGAACAAATATAAGTACCAAGTGAATCTTGGTACGCTTGAAAAGTCATAAAGTATATTTTAAACATAAAATAATAAAGTATCTACATTACCGAGATGGTCAGGCCGGCAACGTCTGTTTTGTGGAAAAGGGGGAGGAGGTGGTCTCTGCAGTGTTGTGACTATAAAAAAGCAAAAGAAGATATCACTATCTGAACCTAAATGATGATGCCATCACCACAGATGAGGCTCAGTCAATAACGTAGAAAAATGAGATGTGAAAGATACAGAACCAAAGTATTTTCACCTAAACACGGCGCTATTCACCAGTACCACCAGCATTTCTAGTTGAACTGCTTGTTGCTACGTCGTTCATATTTATTGTATCTAAGATGTTACAAATGCACCACATATAACCATCATTGAATAAAACACACAAATGACATTTTAAAGATACAATAACAAAAAATTTACATTGCCCCAAAATAGAATACAATAAAGTCTTTATTTGAATATTCATACATGTACTTTTCTGGGAAAGCCTGACTACTAGAGGTTGCTCATAGTTTCTGTAGCATCATTAGCTTCTCCTTTCAGATTCTCATTATTCATAATCTTGTTTAAACCCACATGGCCACTTTTCATTAATCTTCCCCTAGAAGAAGAAAAAAAAAACGGGTAGTATTATGAAAATTTAATCTAATTTGTTAATAAGCTTTGTAACATGTTCAGGCCACAAGGGTATACTTTACAAATAAACACTAATTCAACGATTAAATAATTCAAAATTATAGTAACTACAAATATATAAGTATACGTACTGAGTCTTTAAAGATTGTCTTTGGAGCTCAGTAAATTACTTTCAGTTTTAGAAGAAACCATATCTGCAAAACACTACACAAATGCAAGGCCATAAGATAACCATCAATAAGCAGTAGTTAAAAAAACAATGCTATCAACTCTCTGATCTTCTTCTGTTAAGAGGTTGAACTAACTTTCATGTAGCCTACAAAAAATCAATAGATATTAGGGTTTTGAGAATTAGGTCGTATAGCTTTCTATTTGAGCGTGATTTTGTGGCTTTCCACCTAAAAATCATTGCATGGGAGTCAACACTTGAGGGTTTTGAGAATTAGATCATAATGCATCCATAATCAAAGCATTGTGTATCTTGTCAGGTGATAATTTAGGCCTGAGTTTAACAGACTGTCGAAGATTAAGATTCAATTTCAGAGTCCAATCTTCTACAGACTCGTCGTCCTGCTCATTGTCAATTGCAAGATTTATCAAGTCCAAATCATCCTGCGTTGCTTCATCTAATTGAACCTCATTATATCTGAATGTGCTACCAATCTGTTCTGCAATGGCTGAAACTTGTATCTTAATTTTCAGAAAATCTACAAAGGAAAAAAAAGCAAGTTAAAATCTGAATTATGAGTCTTGATGCCTAAAGAAAAAACACATGTAAATTTCTCCTACAGAACCACATGACGCTCATCGCCCTGTGGATCTGAATAATACTCCCCTTAATCATTCCATTCACAACTATATCTTCAACACGACAAATCTGCCAAACGTTCAAATGTAAGTCACAAAATTAGGACAATGTTCATCCAGTTAAATAGTAAAAGCTTGCAATCTATAATATGTTGATTTATTAATGCATATCCCAGAAAGTTTAAAATTATTCTTACTTGTAGTGAAAACAAAAGTGTGTCGTTATAATGACAATCATCAGGTGGATAGATCAAATCTATTGGGCATGTTAGATTCTCACAATGAGATTTGGTTACGCTGCCATAGAGGGTATTAGATAGGTTGATACACAGATGGTGTTACCAGCACCTTAGTAAGCGAAAAGTAAAAAGAAAAACACTACATCTTTATACTCACATGGTTCTGCTCTGATCATCATCTATCGGGGCTTCAAGCAAAGAACCTGGCCCAATCTGCAAATAGTAGGTAGTTATATAAGAAATTCTCCAAGCAGACTTCAAGGAAAAAGCATATGAACATAAAAGAACTTGGTAAACAAACATATATATTTTCAGAGAAGACCTTACAGTTATGTTATAGAACTTTAATTGAGTCACCCTGACCAGACAACCTCGGAAGTCCTTGGCCATAAACAGCCAAGTTTGTATTTGAGTTGATGCTCGAGTTCTCCTGCTAAAACAGATGCAGTTACAATCAATCTCAGAAACTTCATGCTAGACACGCATCCAAACGATATATATCCTGAAACTTGTGTTATTACAACTTCATACGCAGTCATGAATTACATGTAGCGCTATGAAAAGTGAATTCTTAGCATTATCAAGAAATTCACAACAGAAAAAAATCATCATATGAAACTGTACCGAGAGGAAATATTTCACCCATATGACTATGGAAAACGTTGTCAAGGTTAATCAAATATATGCACAGAAGTATAAAATGTTAACGCATAATTACAGTTGTCTCAAGAAGATAGACTGTCATGCCTTAACGTTAGATGGCAATGTAATAATAGTAGATGTGGCAATATGGGGCGGGTGGGTTTTCTTATATTCAAATTTATTACCAATAAAGTGATCTATTTGTTAAAGGAGATGTATTGTCATAAAACTATTTGAACTATTTAATATAGCGATTTTAGGGGTATTAAGCATTAAAATACACTTTGGATGACTTACAACCTGTTTCCATTTTAGTTGCATCTTTTAGCTTATTTTTTTTATCAGTTTAAGATAAACATAACTTAAATCGACCCATTATAGCTAAAAAAAGGATTGAAATTGCCACCTCCCGAAATAGTCTAGATTACCACACACCTTGTATGCATATTTCTGAACAGGTAGGACTCCATCGATTGAGCTTGACTCGGTCCTCAATGCCACTGTGTGCATTACTTTCACAGCTTTCAGCGGACACCTGTATTACATGTAACAATTATTGCAAAAAATGTGAATTTTAAGTGGATAATAGAATAACTAATGACAACATGAATACTATATAAGGAAAACAAATAAACAAAAATTCGTTGATCCGTTAAACTTACTTGCCATGAGTTGTTTCTCCGGAAAGCATGATAGCATCAGCACCTTGTTTTACACCTATATATAGATGGGCATCACACCATGGTAAAACATGAGTCTTTGCTTAACTCGTTTTCTGCACAAACCATCAGCTCATGACATGCATTAATGACAAATAATGCTATAATGGTAAGAATGGAACAATATTAATGACCAATAAAGGTAAGAATGAGCATGAAATGGTTGTACTCACTTATTTGTGAAGGCAAGTTAAATCAAGTACCTGATTTTCATTTATCGTGTTATCTCCATAAGCTCCAATACTTTTCGTCTCAACAACAGAGAAATCAACAACAGTGCCTTCTATTACTTTACCAAGGTTTGGATATAATTTTGTTTATGAATATTTTTTATCATTTCTAAAACTAATTTGAACTAATACAGTTCAAACTAAAATAATAATTTTCTATAGGGACAATATCATAAATTAATTACAAACCTCAAGAAGTAACAACGTAACTCTGAAAAGGTAAAATACACATTTTCTAAAAGTTTATGGGTTCGGGATAACTCTAGCGAATCACAAACCATCTGCATTACCAAATTTTTTAGGTATAGGCATATTTGAGCACACCCAAATCACCTCCTTGGCCGTTTGGGTTCCACCTGAAATACATACATAATCATTATCAGATGTTTTCAAGACATCTATTATGCATAACAACTCCATATCTTATAATATCATTAGGCAATTATTCACAACTGCCCTTAATTTAGTATAAAGTATTGTACCCAATCCAAATTGCACTACTACCACACATAAATAATAAATAAAAAAACTAAATCGGTTAAAATTTGGCGGTCTCATACCATGTCAGAATCAGCAGATGCAGAGTTTTGGTTGTGAGGTCTCTTACCATCTAAGCATTGCTCACGATCACATGTAAAGTTATCAGCTAGTTGCTTAGCCTCGTCCATAGTCATATTTAGGCAAGCATGGTGATACCTGCAAATACACGAAGGAATGATATACAATTACCAACCACACTGAATATTGCATATACTCATATTATACGATCATGTGGCATAAAGCGGAGCTAAAGATTAAAAATAAATAAATAAATAATAAATAAATAAATAAAATTACTCCCTACAAATTTGTCTTCTAGAAAGTGTTTGAATGCTTTTTATACATGAACCAGCAGGTGATTGTTTTAACTAAAATGACCCAGAATTGCTTTGGAGTGTAAAAATATTATATATAGAGTTTTCTCAATCAAGTATTAAACATGATTATAAACGACAACATATCAAATACGCTTACAGATGCAGATGCCCAAATCCATGCCTTGAAGCTCATATAATGTGGCTTAAACATCAGTTCTTCCATAACGGTCTTAGCAATTTCCCACTCCATTTTCGCCTTCTCCAATGCCTTTTCTGCAGCCCAAATAGCATCATCCAACTGTCATTCGAGGAAGTTGATTCTTTATATACTAAAACATAAACAAATAAAACATCAAACAAATATATTCTTAATTGCAAAGCTTACATCTCAAACTCGTCGAAACTTGCCAAGACATCATAATTAGTTGTAAACTGTGTCAAATACGGATACCACCAAGAACGCTTTCCCTTGGCCACTTCATTCAGCAATGCAACGGTCAATATCTGCTCTAAAAACACGTTTATTATTAATTGTAGCATAAACTTTGAATCATACTATTCAGCCTAATGGCCTCGCAAGATCAGTTGGTTACCCATCTTTGCTACCAGAATGGAGTTTAATTGGTATAATTTGTAACTGAAATACATTGTTTAGAATTGTCAAACAACGGAAAAATTATAATTAAGAGTTTTAATGTGACCTAATAAAACATACTGGAAATTCGCACCAATAAATGTAGAATTTCAAACACAAATAGAAATATAGGCCAATATTCTCAAAGACACTTCCAAACCATCAACCAAAAACTGCAGACCATGCCTTTTGCAGCCGCAAAGGCTACTGCTGTTTTTAGGAGGTCGCTCTTCTCCGCCAGCACCAGTGCTTGGGACGCCACCCTTCTGCAGTTCAGATATAGTTAGCAACTTGTACAACAATCTTATACTCAATTCAAAGACTGTAGGAAAAAAAACCACATGTGGCATAATGGGAGGGTCAATAAGATGTGATAAGTGACTTTGCACCCATGTCAGCATTTTTTGAATCTTCAGAGAGAATTTGCTCTTCGTCAGGTGCAGCATAATTGAAAAAGTCACCGACAGGACAAAAACAACCAGCAGCATCACAAGGAATATGCATTGTGCGGGAAGATATCTTCACACCAAGGTGAAAAATATCATTATATCTCATTCAAGTATTAAACATGATTATAAACGACAACATGTCAAATACGCTTACAGATGCAGATGCCCAAATCCATGCCTTGAAGCTCATATAATGTGGCTTAAACATCAGTTCTTCCATAACGTTCTTAGCACTTTCCCACTCCATTTTCGCCTTCTCCAATGCCTTTTCTACAGCCCAAATAGCATCATCCAGCTGTCATTCGAGGAAGTTGACTCTTTATATACTATGATAAGGTTTTAAAAGGTACCTTTTTGAGGGGTCATTTAAGCCCTTATTCGATCACTTTTGTATCCGTTATTGCTTAATATCGTTCCTTTTCACTTTTTAGGTCTCTTGAAGGCAAAATGCTGGAATGATGCTTATTTGGACGAAAAGGCGCGAATATACGAAGAAAATGGCCAAAGTCAGAATCGAGACACTCAAAGCTGCTGAAACATAAGGCGACGGCGTCACTGCATATCTGCGACGCCGTCGGTAAGGCATTTTGCGACGGCTCAGAGGCGAAATTGCATGTTTTCAAGGGACGACGTCAGGTTCTAAAGGAATAGGCCGTCGCTACTCAGACGGCCTAGATGCAGCCAAGACGGCGTCAGAGCTGAAGGGGACGGCGTCACAGTCATAAGGTGACGCCGTCGCAAGGTTTACGTGGCCAAGACGAAACCCTAATGACGGCGACACGACGGCGTCACGAACCATAAGGTGACGCCGTCGCAGATGTAATCTTATATATAGAATCCGAATTTTTCAGTTTTTGTGTGTAGTCTTTTGGAGTAAAAACCTAAAACCGAACCAAGGCTTTCTTGTGCAGTATTTTAGGGTTCTAAACCCTATTATACATCAATATAAGTATTTACTTCATTAATTTAATTATGTCTTTGATTATTTGTGTGTATGCTTGCATGTTCTCCATGTCCGGCTAATTTATTTGTGTGTTTGCTTAGGGAATATGAAACTTAATTATTGAATATTGATTGGTTGATACTTATCTTAGTTGACTAATGATCTAGAGTGCGCTAGATTATTCGTTGTGTACTTAATGCTTGACTTTTCTTTGTGAACTTTAGAATATAATTATCTAGGTAATTGTAGGATAAAGTATTCAAGGACAACCGTAGAGTAGGCGTCTATAAATCACTAGAGGATTTGTAAACAAGACCCTTTGGTAATTTCAAAGAGTTAGGGAAACAAGCACGCCCTATAGCCTTAGAATCACAACGCAACTAGGAATAAGGACGTGACAAATCAACCATCAATAGGAGATAATTAAGGAGTAGTAAAACCTAAGTAAACACATCTTTAAACTATCATACGAGTACACATCAATTAGACATAGACTATCACAACCTTAGCTTAGATAATTAGATAATAGTTGAGTAATCGGTAGCAATACCAACCCCCCAAATCCAATACCCGAGATTCGTACCTTTTCAATTTCTAAAAAAACATAAAAAGATAAAAAATAATCTTCCTCAACCTCAACCTTAGCGTAGTAACTTCTCACTAGCATTCCTATTCCCCTAGAGAACGATATCAATACCCGTGGCTTACCCTAATTACTACACTACAACGATTAGGTTCACTGCCTAGGGTGTTATAAAACTTGCTCGAAGAAAAGGAAGTTTCCTTGACCCCGAACGACGCGTGTAGCGTTATCAAGTTTTTGGCGCCGCTGCCGGGGAATAGAATAGCTAGTTAGTAGTCCACCTCGTTTAGGTTTCTTTGCTTGATTCCTATCAAGTAAATTTTTTTCTTTTTATTAGCTTCCTTGTAGTCTATCCCCCTTCTTTGTGTTTGTGTTCGTAAAACCCTTTTCATTTGTCGTTATGGCAAGTGAAGTTGCATTTGAATCATTAACAAATGAGGAGCAATTGAATTTTGCTGATTGGTTTAGTTTTTATTGTTCTGATAAATTTGTGAGTGATCTTAAAGATATCCAAAAGAACAAGGGTGTAAGATTGGATGGATTTGATATATTTTGTGTTTGTGTAGCTTCTATTCAACGATCGTTGTCAAGATCAACTCCTTTTAGTGATACCATCTTTAGAATTTTTCAGAAAAGCCTCCTATGCATAAACCTTCAGTTGTTACAACTTGAGGAAATGGATAAGAAGGATTTATCTAACCTTAGGAATCATGATCAAAAAGACCTAGTTTTTAAGAACATGAAACCTAAACCCAAACAAGATTGTGAGATGGTTGAAGCTAAAGTACCTAGTTGCATGTGTGGGATAGATTTCAAACATTTAGGAGATCTAGATATAATGGAGAAAAAGGTGGAAACTCCAAGCCCACAAGCCCTACCATCACTTGAGGAACACACATCACCTATAACTTACCCGGAAGAAGTAGAAGAGACTATAGGAGTCCCAATTGATAGAGAACCTTTGGACCAAACACCACTAGAGAATGTAGGTTTAGATGCTTGTTGTCATGACCTCTCTCTTAGTCCTAGGGAAGTTCCTAATTTTGATGAACCGGAGCCTCAACCAAAAACCGTACCCAATGTTCTGTCTTTAGATGTGAATCTTGGAATTGAATTAGGCCCCAATCCACCCATCAAAATAAATAGTCCGGGTAGTTGCTTGATAAAGGTGGTAGATTCTAGGCCATGTAGAGTGGAAGCTAATATAGGAGTAACCCATGACCTTACACACTTATATCACCCATTCATGGTTGATAACAAGAAACACTATGGGTTTAAACCGGGTTTATTAGGTCAAGATGGATCCTTAACTAAGAATTTTTTGAAGTTTATGGAAGATGATCCATTTTTAGGAGGGAGATTTGATTCACCCGCTACACTAATAGACTTAGGTAAGGTTATAATGAATGGAGCACACTCCTTTGAGCATATAAATCACCCATCACCCTCTCCTCACGTAGCAAATTTCCACCCTAAGGGTGTGTATTGCTACTATCACCCGCACTTAAACTTAAGTGTAGGAAAAACTTCCCCTCTATCTGTTAAATAAGGGTAGAGTCATGCTCGTGACTCGAACAAAAACAAGCGCTTCTTGGGAGGCAACCCATGTGTATTTGTTTTTTTTATTTTCATTTGTGTGTCGTATATCTTTTATTAATTGTTTATTCTCATGTTTAAATTTGTAAAAATGCTTTATTTTGTTTTTAACCTCGTCTTAATTACATATAAAGGTATTTTACATAAAAGATAAGTGTAGGGAGGATTACACACGTTTTCATAAGAAACGTGAACATGAGAATAACAATTAATTAAAAGATATATATGTTTGTTTGTTCGAGTCAAATGCTTGTATCGAGTCATAATGGATGTTTTTGCAGAATTTTTTCCAGATTCTAAAGATGTAAATTTTCCAGAATTTTTTCCAGAAAATCGCAGACCAGTTTTTGTCAGGATAACCTGACGGCGTCAGGATTGCAACTTGACGACGTCAGGAAGGAATAAAAACATCAGCTTACTTTTTCTCGTTTTCTGAGCTACTTGTAAAATTTTGGAATTTTCCAGATCTTAACTTTCAAAACAAATTCTGTAAACATCCATTCCACAAGCATTATATCCTAGTTTAAATCGAGTCTTATGTATATTATTACCGCCGATTTTACGCGAAGGTTTCGTTTGTTTTCTTCTAGTGTGCAGGTTTAGTTTGTCAAGAAGAAGTTACACAAGTTTGGAAGGAGCCTTTCACGCAAAAACTCTTCTTGGAAAAGATTTAACCACCACTTTTCACGGATCCTACCGAGCTAATCAGGGGAGTATTAGTTTCTTTCGTTTTTAATTACCTTCTATTATCATAACTTTGATACTTTCGGGGAACATTGGGGACAATGTTCAGTTTAAGTGTAGGGAGGGAAAAAAAAACGGGAACTTTGAAACTATGCTTATCCTTGACTGTTTGCTTTGTCCAAGTGTATTTGTGTAATAAACCATGAGAAAATGTAGGTTAGGGTAATTTTAGCCAAATTTAAAATTTTTCATGACGTATAGGAGTGGGCCATTAGTCTTAACAAAAGCGTCTCATGGATAGGAAGTTGCATGACTAGCACAAAAACCCTTTACCACCTAAATTCCACCCAAAATGTGAGGATCGCCCTTAGATTAGTAGGAATTAAAGCATTCATCTTTAATGCTTAGAGTGTGAACCGGTAGTATATTAGATTCTAGAACTTGTTTTGTGATGCATTCCAAGATCGCTAGTGAGACTACACTTGTGTAGTTAGGAATAACTAAATGATAACAGGCATTAGGATAAACCCTTGTTTAATACCTGTAATATAATTACTTCTTCCATATCGGTTGAGTAATTCCCCCACACCCTTTGCGTTGTACTCATCTTTAGTACACGATACCCCTAGTTAACCCCTCAGAGCCTATCCTTTTCGCGGTTCTCGTGATGTTTCGGTTTTTCCGGAATATCAATGAAGAGCATTGTTTTACACCCCACCCCCAAATATACACCCAAATCGCCTTAGCCTACCCTTTATTGCACTCACTTTTAGTGCAAATTTATGTTATCACCCAAAACCCTTAGTTCAATTATCTGGTTGCTTGCATGAGTTGCTAAGTCGAGTCATATCCTTTGTATACAGTTTTGGGATGATTGGGATTCATGGGAAAAGTTAAAGTTTATGAAATATAAGGAAGAGAACGTTAAACTCAAATTCCCTTTGTTTGCATAATAATGTACTCCAAGTGTTTTGATCTTTTCAATTCGGGTCAAATTAGTGTTAGAGTAATAAAAACTCAAGTGTAGGGATATGTCTATAAATCCCTATCATTTTGATGTACCGTAGAGGATGGTAGAGTAAAAGTGTATGAAAAAAAAAAAAAAAAAAAAAAAAAAAAAAAAAAAAAAAAAAAAAAAAAAAAAAATATATAAAAAAAAAAAAAAAAAAAAAAAAAAAAAAAAAAAAAAAAAAAAAAAAAAAAACACCATACGGGCTACCATCCTACATCTATCTTTTAAATTATGCTTGTTTATTTTCGTTGCCTAGAGTTTTAGAGTGTCGAGTCTTGGCTTAGCAAGGCCATTCTTCGTATACTTGCAACATAGAGATTTTTGACTATCCACCACTAAATAGCCTATCCCACCAAACCCTTCATTTCCCTACCGTAAGCCTAACGTTACAACCCTTTAAAAGACCTCTTTGATAGTCTTTCCTAGGTGCTTACGCCAAAGCGACGGAGGTTTGATCTATTCTCAAGCCTATGGTAATCTATGTACTAGGACCGGTTAATGAGTGTTTATCTTCCATTTCCGATTTGTTATATTTCATATATACACCCGAGAGAGATGTGAGTATCCAAACACCCCATGTGAGGTGCTAGTATGTAATTTCCGTGCTTGTTATGACTTTTGCGGGGCTTATATGTGTTGTGGACCGTTTTGAATGGATGCTTCATGACCCCTAACTTATAAATTAATTGGCTAAAAGCACATTTGCTTGAGGACAAGCAAATACCAAGTGTAGGGATATTTGATAAGGTTTTAAAAGGTACCTTTTTGAGGGGTCATTTAAGCCCTTATTCGATCACTTTTGTATCCGTTATTGCTTAATATCGTTCCTTTTCACTTTTTAGGTCTCTTGAAGGCAAAATGCTGGAATGATGCTTATTTGGACGAAAAGGCGCGAATATACGAAGAAAATGGCCAAAGTCAGAATCGAGACACTCAAAGCTGCTGAAACATAAGGCGATGGCGTCACTGCATATCTGCGACGCCGTCGGTAAGGCATTTTGCGACGGCTCAGAGGCGAAATTGCATGTTTTCAAGGGACGACGTCAGGTTCTAAAGGAATAGGCCGTCGCTACTCAGACGGCCTAGATGCAGCCAAGACGGCGTCAGAGCTGAAGGGGACGGCGTCACAGTCATAAGGTGACGCCGTCGCAAGGTTTACGTGGCCAAGACGAAACCCTAATGACGGCGACACGACGGCGTCACGAACCATAAGGTGACGCCGTTGCAGATGTAATCTTATATATAGAATCCGAATTTTTCAGTTTTTGTGTGTAGTCTTTTGGAGTAAAAACCTAAAACCGAACCAAGGCTTTCTTGTGCAGTATTTTAGGGTTCTAAACCCTATTATACATCAAGATAAGTATTTACTTCATTAATTTAATTATGTCTTTGATTATTTGTGTGTATGCTTGCATGTTCTCCATGTCCGGCTAATTTATTTGTGTGTTTGCTTAGGGAATATGAAACTTAATTATTGAATATTGATTGGTTGATACTTATCTTAGTTGACTAATGATCTAGAGTGCGCTAGATTATTCGTTGTGTACTTAATGCTTGACTTTTCTTTGTGAACTTTAGAATATAATTATCTAGGTAATTGTAGGATAAAGTATTCAAGGACAACCGTAGAGTAGGCGTCTATAAATCACTAGAGGATTTGTAAACAAGACCCTTTGGTAATTTCAAAGAGTTAGGGAAACAAGCACGCCCTATAGCCTTAGAATCACAACGCAACTAGGAATAAGGACGTGACAAATCAACCATCAATAGGAGATAATTAAGGAGTAGTAAAACCTAAGTAAACACATCTTTAAACTATCATACGAGTACACATCAATTAGACATAGACTATCACAACCTTAGCTTAGATAATTAGATAATAGTTGAGTAATCGGTAGCAATACCAACCCCCCAAATCCAATACCCGAGATTCGTACCTTTTCAATTTCTAAAAAAACATAAAAAGATAAAAAATAATCTTCCTCAACCTCAACCTTAGCGTAGTAACTTCTCACTAGCATTCCTATTCCCCTAGAGAACGATATCAATACCCGTGGCTTACCCTAATTACTACACTACAACGATTAGGTTCACTGCCTAGGGTGTTATAAAACTTGCTCGAAGAAAAGGAAGTTTCCTTGACCCCGAACGACGCGTGTAGCGTTATCATACTAAAACATAAACAATCAAACAAATATATTCTTACTTGCAAAGCTTGCATCTCAAACTCGTCGAAACTTGCCAAGACATCATAATTAGTAGTAAACTGTGTCAAATACGGATACCACCAAGAACGCTTTAGCTTGGCCACTTCATTCAGCAATGCAACGGTCAATATCTGCTCTAAAAACACGTTTATTATTAATTGTATCATAAACTTTGAATCATACTATTCAGCCTAATGGCCTCGCAAGATCAGTTGGTTACCCATCTTTGCTACATTCACGACGACTCTTCCTGTGATAACACCGTTTGTCTTGCATTGGTTGTATACGTACCTAAAGAGATGGACACATTTGCATGAATATGGAAGTAAAACAATTAAGCACGGATAAATATCCTTCCACACTCACATATCTCATCACATAAAAATGTACATGCACCAAAAAAACTATGAATCAATACCATACCTCAGGGTTCCGTCCTAGTCCTAAACGGCTCACTATCACATGGCTACCCTTTGGTATGTAGTATCCAGCAACAGTAGAATCAGCGGTAGTCATGTGAGTAAGGTTGAAAGGTCCGACCGGGTGCAGCCTAAAAGCCTCCCGCACACATGCTTTGATATATCTGAGGTTTCATATATCAGATTCTTGCACCAATCTATCCGTTCCCACCACACAATCAAGCTCGTGCACTGCTTTATCCAAGAGCCTTGGTTGATTTATCATTTCTGCAATTGCCCATTCAATACTATTTGATGGATATGATACGAAAAAAGAAAAGTTCACATTTTGACAGAATTTTTGTTAATCTTACAACGCATTGTGCTTTTATCTGATCTGTGGTTAGTCGAGGATTATCATGGTTGATTAGAACGTCAAGCAAGTCGTCTTCTACATTTCTAATACCATCTTTCCACTGTTGAATCCTTTCATCAATCAAAGGATCTTGATACTTTCTTGTGGCATGAATAGCCTCTGTTAAGACTTTCTCGTGCCCATCAAAGTCAGTTATCCAACGCAACCATGGAATGTAATCAGTAACACATAATGCGTAAAGGTGATCAAGAATTATACAAAGTGAATATACATGTTCGATCTCCTCGTCCCCAGGTCCACCATCTGCACTCCCTTTGCCCAAATACATATTACCAAATATGAGCTTCCTTATTGTTGCGTGATCGTCCTTACATTCACGACTACTCTTCCTGTGATCACACCGTTTGTCTTGCATCGGTTGTATACGTACCTAAAGAGATGGACACATTTGCATGAATATGGAAGTAAAGCAATTAAGCACGGATAAATAAAAATGGAAAAAGAAAATACGTATAGGGGTCGCTGTTCAGGTCTAAAAGTTAGTAAATAAACTGATAAAAACAAATCCATATTCAAACATCAAATATCATAAACATAGGTATAAAAAACAAATAAAAGTTGACTAAATATAATAAACAACATACCTGATTTAATCAATCTACAAAAAACTGAAGCTTTTAGCAACATGCCAAGATATTCAATATATGCAAATATGTGTTTAAAGAAGATGACTAACTTGCAAAGAAGATGTCTAACAGGCAAAAACCATCAACATATGCATACACAGTAACAAAGGTTCAACATTAGGGTTTTGAAGTATGTTGATGTGTGTCTGAGTTTTTTGGAATCGCATGAACGCGACGAATTCTTACCAACTGAGTGATACAAAATATGATCGATTACTTTTTGCATTTGTGGTTGCGATTCACTGTTGGTGGCATGCGTACCGCTAAACCTTTTTTTGATTGAACAGTGACGTGTGTAGGGCGTGGTTATAATAATACATGTACATCAACAGTAACGCAAAAACAAAGCAAATCAAGAGCTCAACATATATCACAGACCAACCAAAGAGCAGGAGAAAACAAACCAAATCAACCTGTAACAGCAGCAGCCAAAAAAAAAACCAAATAAAAGAGTCGACAAAAAAAAAATGGTTAGAACCGAATTTTATATTAGGGTTCTAAATTAAGAAAAAAATATATATGTATAAAAAGTTTTAAAAAAAGATAATTACTTAATATAATTTTTGTAGATAAATTGTATTTAGTATAGGATTTCAATATAATTATAGCCATTTATATATTATAATATGCAACATAATTATCAAAATAACTTGTTGCCTATGAAAAACAATTACTGGGCATTGAGGTGGCATTGAGATGGCATTAATGGCAACAATGTGATGACATGGCTAATAATGAATTACTGGGCAATGAGGTGGCGTTTACGTGGCATTATCTACGTGTAACGCCTCCTGTTATATATATATATATATATATATATATATATATATATATATATATATATATATATATATATATATATATATATATATATATATATATATATATATATATATATATATATATATATATATATATATATATATACTAGGCGAGTACCCGTGCCTAGCGGCATCGGTTTCTAGCGGCAGGCAATGTCTAGTTTTCGACAATAGTTATAAGATGCGATTAATTTTATTTCGACAAACGGTATTTGTAGGGTTACATAATCTTGTACGGTATTTGTAGGGTTACATAATCTTGCATCGGTTTCTAGCGACAGAGTACCCGCACCTAGCGGCAGCGGTACTTAGTTTTTTGACAAAATTTTGGCGGCTTGTAAGTTTTTTTCTGAAAGACTATAATTTTAGCATTAGTGAATTCTTTTTGAATAACTGTATTTTTGGGCCATGGTTGAATACCGGCGGTTATGTATAGTTTTTAGGAAATTCTTTAACGTCAATCTATTTGCGGTGTATCGTTTTCGAAGATATACGTGTGCGGTTTCTTCTCTCTACATAGGGTATAAATGTAATTGTCACAACAGTTAAGCATAATTTTAGTTGTTACGATTAAAGGTGGCAAAATCTGTCCATATGCAAAATTTGTAAAGTTAAGCTTTCACTTTTGTTCAATCAATGTTTTTAACTTTGTAAAGCGTATATATGGAGACATAACTTCTTTGCTCGTTTCAATTTTTATAGCTTTTTTTTTTATGTGATTTTAGAAATAAAGTTTAGTTTAATAGTTATGGTTGATAGATGAACATGAGATATTTCTTTTTTAAACTACTTTCAATAATTTAAAGCCGCTTATTTTATCCCGTATCCATTTAGCTCGTGCACGTTTGACCCGTACACGTTAGGACCCAAGCCCGTTTGGTCTGTTGCCCGAGCCGCCTAACTCGCCCATCTTACCACATGTAGTTACGTTGATGTATGGTTATGTTATATAATACTAATAACATGACGCATGTCAATTCATGGTTTAATACGTGGTTTTATTTTAATTTTCCAACAATGTGAAAGTTATCAAATTTCATACTCGTTTTTTTATGTTTGTAAGTATAAAAATCTAATTATAATTCATAACAATGTTTTTATCGTTGTCATGCTTTTACCTATAAATTATAAGAATTGATACTTACACCACATTTTTTTATGGATACACCACAATTAGTGCATTACAGTTTGTACCGTACAATAATGTAATGCACAAATTTTGGTGCATTCATTAAAAAAAATATGATATGAATATCACCCCTTATAAATTATACACATCCTTTTTGCATTTGCACATGCACTGGCGAAAAGCCCAGAACTCATTATACCCTTTTGAACCTGTTTTGAGCAAAAAGCTGAATCGAGAACCTGAAACTCAGTCAAGTCAACTAAAGACCCAATATCCAAACGTTGCAATTTGATTTATATGAGTACTATTAGTTTTAAAGCCAAAATATAACATTTAATAGCATTAAATGAAAATATAAGAAGAGAAATGTACGAGTAATATTTGTTTTGAAAGCAAACTGTAACATTTAATAGCATTAAATGAAATATAAGAATAGAAATGTAAGCTTATCAAAGGCCATGTATTCATATGTATGAATCATTTTTATGACAATAATGTAAGGACATGTGATGGGAGTATCTTTCATATATACCAATGAAATTCAAACATTAAATCTAGTTTGAGTCTCGAGACACAGACTGAAAAAGCCACATGGGGCATCTACCTTTTTGGAAAACCTTTAATGACAACATTTTCGAAATCAATGTTAGACTCGGTTTTCTTTGTGAAAGAAATTTTCCTTTTCTTTAAGTTAGTAACAATGGTTTTCTTTTTTAAAGCAACAAATTAGGACAAAAATACAAATAATTCAAATAACGAAAATCACAAATAAACTTATAACAAATCTGATAAAATAAATTACACAACAAAGTATACAAATATAATTACACAACAAAATAACAATAAATTACAACAAAATTTATCAAAGAAAATTTAAAAAAAAAATAATCAAAGTTTAAATTTTATTAAAAAAACGAATTTATAACTTTTTTAACATTTTTCCATCTTTTTCAAAATATTAAAAAAGTAAAAAATTTCCAACTTTTCCTACTTTTCCAACTTTTCCTACTTTTTCAAACTTTTTCCAACTTTTTCCTACTTTTTCCAACTTTTTCAAAATATTAAAAAATTTCCAACTTTTTCAAAATAATTTTTAAAACTATTTCAATTATTTCAAATTAAAAAAAAAAATCAAAGTCAATAATTCTAAATTTTAAAAAAATTCAAATTTCAAAAAAAAAATCAAAGTTTAAAATTTTATTAAAAAAACGAATTTTTAAAATTCTTGAATTTCACTAATTAAAAATTTCAAAATATTTGAAATTTCAAAAAGATTTGAAATATTTCAAACTTTTAAAATTTCAAATCTCATACAATTTCAAAATATTTCAAGTTTCTAAAAATTTCAAAATACATCAAAGTTCTAAGTTTAAACTTTCAAAAAATTCCAAAAAATTTGAATTTCAACTATTTTATATCCACATTTATACAATAAACTTTATAACAAATTTACGCAATAAAGCATATAACAAAATTTATACAATAAACTTTATAACAAATTTACACAATAAACATTATAACAAATCTACATAATAAACTTTATAACTAAGTTTACACTAAAAGCTTGTAACAAAATTTTACACCATAAACATTATAACAAAATTTACATTATAAATTTTACAACATATTTACATCATAAACTTTAAAACAAAGTTTACACTACAAACTTGTAACAACATTTACACTCTATACTTTATGACAACATTTACGTCATAAATTTTATAAAAAAGTTTACATAATAAACTTCATGACAAATTTATGCTATAAACTTCATATCAATATTTACACTATAAAATTAATAACGAATCTACTCAATAAACTTTATAACAAAATTTAAGACGTAAACTTTATTATAACTAAATTTACACAATAAATATTAAAAACAATTTACATATGATAGTGATATTAACATTAACAATAACCATTATAAGAAATATTAACAACAATTTAAAAAATAAAGCATACTATTTCCGGCAATAAATATGATTCCGGCTATTGTTCCGGATACTTGTCCGGCAAGAGTGGCGGCTGCAAAAAAATATAAAAAATGTTAGATCTTACAAACTTAAAATCATTAGATCTACAAAAAAAATCGGATCTATAGAATAAAAAACTTATGGATCTTTATAAAAAATTAAAAAAATACGGATATTTAAATAAAATTACGGATAAAAAATTTAAAAAATACGGATTTTTACAAATAAAAATATATCTAAAAAAACTTTAAAAAAAATAGATTTGTCAAAAAAAAAATACGGATATTTAAATAAAAATAGATCTACAAAAAAATCAATAAATATACAAATAAAACATTAGATCTAAAAAATTACGGTTATTTGAAAAATAGTAATTAAATAAATACGTATTTTAAAAAAAGAGATCTAGAAAAAATTTGGATCTTTAAAAAAAATTAAAACTTACGGTTGTATAAAAAAAATAAAAATAAAATACGGATTTTTTTTAAAAAACTTAAAAAATACGAAACTTTTAAAAAAATAGATCTATAAAAAATCAATAGATCTAATAATAAAATCGGATATTTATGAAAATAAAAATAGATCTACACAAAAAAATATAGATTTAAAAAAAAGCTACAAAACGCATATTTATGGGAAAAAAATTACGTAACTATTTTTTTATCACAAAAAAACGCGTATTTATTAAAAATAAAATACGGATCTATTATTTAAGACCAAAAAACACGTATTTAACAAAAAAAAAGTTGCGGATCTATTATTTTTAAGACCAAAAAACGCGTATTTAACGAAATAAATTACGGATCTATTTTTTTAAAGACCAAAAAACGCGTATTTAACAAAAACAATTACGGATCTATTTTTTTAAATACAAAAAAACGCATATTTATCAAAAGAATATTTTAAAAAAAACGTATTTATTAAAAAACACGTATTTATTAAAAAAAAATACGGATCTAATATTTTTAAGACCAAAAAACACGTATTTAACAAAATAAATTACGGATCTATTTTTTTAAAGACCAAAAAAACGCGAATTTAACAAAAAAAATTACGGATCTATTTTTTTAAAGACCAAAAAAACGCGTATTTAACAAAAAAAACGTACCAAAAAGCCGGTAGGGTGGTGGCGCCGGTATGGTGGTGGCGCCGGTACGTGGTGGCGGCGGCGGTAGAGAGGTGAGAGTAGGGTTTGGTTGGGTGAGAGTTTTTATTGTGTGAGTTTTTTTTTGTGAGTGTAGGTTTTTTTTTGTGAGAGTTTTTATTGTGTGAGTGTTTTGTTTGGTTGGGATTAGAGTTTGGTTGGGAGATGAGAGTGGTGTAAGTGTGTGTTTTTTTAAATAAAAAATATAAAAAGGAAGTAAATAGAAATGGATTGTGGATGTTTGTTTGTATTGGTTTGTTAGGATTGGATGATGGTTGTTTTGGTAATTTTTAGGATCGGATATTGGTTTGGTTGGGGATATGCATGCTTTATAAGTAGTATAGATATATAAATATATATATATATATATATATATATATATATATATATATATATATATATATATATATATATATATATATATATATATATCTATACATTATATATAAGAGGAGGCATACCACATATAATGGCATTTGGCATCCCATAATGCCATGTCATTATTCCATGTCATCATTGAATTTATGTGACATTTTTTTTAATTTTTTTAATCACATGTAGCATTTTTTTTAAATATATGTACAATTTTAATTTTTTTAATTTTAAAATTCGGTTTGTTTTTGTTAATTTTAAATTTCAATTCGGTTTAATTAAAAATAATTTCAATTCGGTTTAATTAAAAATAAGACATATATTGGATTTGAACTTGGGTCATTCATGAGTTTTCAAAACAACTTACCCACTAGACTAAATTTTTTTGATTTATATGTTTGAAATCAATACAAGTAAGGACATGCTAAAAAAATTCTGCAATTTATAATTTAGGAATGTATATTATGAAGATAACAATTAAAAAAAATATGATATATATATATTAATTACAAGATAATTATACCTTATATATCCTTAACAAGTTTTTTTTCGGACCCTTACGGCGGAGCCCGACCATGTATTACACATATCATACCTATTCTTGAATCTTCTTGATCCATCCATCCGAACACACACGCACACGTACATGCTTTGATCTCCAAAACGAGATCACATTCCATAAACATACATGTAAGTGATTCTTCTTAAATCTATAATTTATCTCCAATATCATTTTTTCTATTAGACCAATTGAATGAAGGTTTATTTTTTACGCTTTTAGATTCATGGTGTCAAAATGCAATGACTAGCTAAATAAGCAAAAGGGATCATCAAGAAGATGATTTTTAAAATAATAGTTCTTACAAAGGTACAATCTTTTCTTTATTTTCATTCTATGGATGTTTTTATGTAAACAAACTTTTTTTTTTAAATTGATTGGATTATCTGCTTTTTTATAAGCATTCTGGAGGTAGCTGTGGGACTTGTTGTGAAAAGGACGTGTAAGTTGCATTAGAAGTTGTGAAAATATTTGTATAGCTGTGAAAATATGGTATGGTATACTTTTGTTAATATTTGAGTTGTTTATGGGTTTTTAGGATTTGGGGTTGCTTATTTGTATTGAAGTTCTGATTTTTATCTGTTTTTGAGGAGCAAGTGATATAAATGTGTGATGTTGTCTGACGGTTCAAGGAAGAGTGGTACAAGGGGCATTGATGACGCTTTCATAAATTCTCTTTTTTATGGAAGAAGGTATGAGAGTTGCATTATGCCGTGAAAGATGAAAAAGGACTCCAAATAGTGCTTTAACGTTTTGTTGGCCTCATGCTTTAACGCACTGCAAATCGATGTTTTATCCATGAAGATGCAAAAAGAGCTCCGAAATTGACATGCTGTCCTTCACCTTCATCCTTATTATCAAAGGTAGACACAAAACCAGATAACACTACCAATAAGCTTTTTATTGTTCTTCAATCCAGTCTTACCTATAAATATATGTTGGGTACTGTTAAGTTTGAATGTATATATGATGGCCATTGTTCAGTGTGCATGTGCTGATCTTTACAGGTATTAATTAGGATAAGTTAGCAAGCTACAACTTATATAAAGATGTGTTGACACTAAAGACAATATAAACAAAATATAATTAGTTAAAAAGACGTCAACTATGGTCTATGCCAACTTACAGAAAGAAGAAAAGCATTTGACATTTGACCACCCCCCAAAGATTTCCTTTTACATGCGCTCCATTCTTAGATTTTTAATTTTTTTATCAAACACTTCGTAGTTCATAACTTCATGCAAAAGAATAGTGTGTTAAGCATTACATAGAAGCTTTTTAGTTTTCGAACATTCTACACAGTATAAGACCTTAAAACTTTATAAGTCTTGATATATATTACGACCAATTTACATGGAAACAAAACCAACAACGTTGTAATATATAAAAAGTTGTTGCCATCAGTAGTTATTGAATTCACGTGTCCAATTTACCAGATATCTGATTAGGAGTCCTAAAAAGAACTGCTTACTTTAAAGTATTTCTTTAGGGGTGTTTGTTTAAACTTATTTGGCTGTTGTATAGGCTTACTGAACTTTTTCAAACCACGTAAAGAGTAAGTGGTTTTAAAACCTTATAAAGTGAGGTGTACTAGGTGATTCCCTTTTATGGTTACCTGATATAGTTACCTGATGTACTTATTCACTAACTGGCCCATCCAATATTATAAAGAGTAAGTGGCTTTAAAACCTTATAAAGTCAGGTGCACTAGGTGCAGAGTTAATAAGTATATCAGGTTACTACAGAAATAAGAATAAGTTGTGTTTGGATCATGCTACAATAGAAATTAAGGTGTGTTTGGATCAAGGTACTATAGGAATTAAGAAGAAAGTGTGTTTTGGTAACAAAAGGTATGATTTGGATCAGGTTACTACTTGCTTTTTGGTTTTTCTAATACCACTTGTACATCAGGTATAACCCGAATTGACCCGTTAACGTGATGATATTTATACCTCTAAAATTATGTATTTTACCTTGCTCCAGGGACGACAACATTAGCTCTTTGAGATGTAGAAGGAAAACTAATCGACCCGCTCCCATTCCCGGCCACACTTGAGATCATTATCACATCCTCTTCACAGACTTGGAACCTATCAGCTAAAAGTGAGTTTTATATAACTGATCCTTAATATAGCAATTTCTAAACTGATTTTCCTTCTGAATTTCCTGTTGGGTTTACTCCAATGTTTGCACTAAATTTTTTTAAACCAATATTAATACCATGTGATAAATCTCTTCATAGAGGTTGTTATGCTCCAATTGATTATGTGACATACTCCAGCTTACATCAACATGACTTGGTTGCGATTTGCTTTACCAGTGTGCAATTGGGATCTTTTTGGCTTGATCTGGCAACTTACTCTTATCTCATGTAGTTCTATGGTTTTCATTTTTAGACACATGTTGTCACAGGCTAACTTAATCCGTTGGCAAGCCAACCATTATTAATACACATCTGATAGGTTTTCATTTTTTTCTTTATTTGCAGACAAGAATGGTTCATCACCGTAATTAAAAAGGTTGCCATTGTTGCATCATGAAATTTAATTTCAACATCTAATATTCAAAGGGTGTTTGGAATTGCTTATTGGCTTTTGAAATAAGACGTTTGAGTACTAAATGCTTTTAAATATGAATGTGTTGTTATAATTATACTTAAAGGTATAACGTGTTAAGTAATGGGTCAAAACGGGCTGTTACGGTTACATTTAACTTTTTCCACATAAAATAGCTACCGATTGTAATACTGTAATTTTAATTTTTTTTAAGGAACTGATGTTAACAGGGTGTTTGGTTTAGCTTATTTAACGCTACACTTGATCAGGTGGTGCAACAGGAGATTTACGTGTGTGTTCTTGGAAGACTTGCCAATCATTTATCTAGGCTAAAGGTGAGATCTTTCAACGGTCCCCATTTTATTTCAATTTCTTATAAAATGGGTTGAATCGGGTTCTATATTTGGCTCATACAGAATTGTCGATAACACAAGTCTCGAAGAATCGATAATCAGGTAAAACTACTGATATACCTGCTAACATAAGATTTGTTTCTGCTTTGGTTTACATAAACTCACTCTCCATTGATATACGGTTTCACGTCATTGCAAAACATGCGGGCTGGAAATAGTGGTGCACACGTCCATCTCGGTAAGCAATAATGTCACAATGCCATCGTTGGAAAATACTAAAGTATGAGGGTACACCTAAAGTTGGAAAACGGCCTCCGACGTGGTATGCACTCAAAGCTACACCAATCTAATGAATATTGTTTAAGTATTACATGTTCCTATAAAATTCGTATGATGTTTCATTTCAGGTGTACACACAGACTTATGATCGGAAAAGAAATAAGACAGTTGAGCTATGCAAGGGCTGAAGGTAGGTGTGTTGGTTGAGCTTGGTGACAAACAACTGGCTTAAGCTGAGCAGGATATGCAGTTTAATGGGTTGCAATACCATCCTGAGGTATACCATTACAGATTTTAGTTTTTGTTATACTGAATCATTTGTGATAAAATGTTAGTTTGTGTCATTAAGGGATTTTGGCCTGATTGTTAAAATCTAGGCCGTTGGTTGCTTAATTTTTTATGCTTTTTTTGCAGAACAATGGAGTGTACTTATGGCTTTTATTAAACTACAAAATGAGAGTAGTAAAAAGGCATCCGGAAGCTGTTCAAACCAACCACTGCAGTCACCAAAAATACACTATTGGTTCTCAACACAAGACTTCAGGTATGTTTCTTTGTCCTTCTCTAAGTTGACTAGGCTACGTAAATGACGGTAGCAGAACTTACGTTAGCGATGTTGCAGATTTATGCCTCTTAGATACTCACAATTTCTATGGTTATTTAAAACAACAAAAACCACTAACTATACAACTTAAAGAACATAACTACCTTTTTGAAGAAACAAATATAGTTTCAGATGGTGTAAGAAGGTACAAATATGGTTGTAGAGGATGAAAAAACCTTAAAAGCGTAAATAAATTTTCCAAAAAAGTAAACATAGTAATCAAGGGTATGCTCATGATGTGTTACATGAGATAAATTGGTTTTAATTAGTAGATGTTAAGTGTTTATTAATAACATCTTAATTTGGGAAAAAGATAAACAGTTTAGAGGTGTTTGGGATTGCTTATTATAAGCTACTTATCTGCTTAAAAATAAGTATTGCTACCACAAAACCAATATCGTAGCCTATGTATGTTTTCATTATCTGCAATGCACAGTTATGGTTCTTAAGTGGCAACTTTACAGTAGTTTAGCAGATTCCCATAATTTTGGCAATATGGTTTAGACTTTAGACGCCTAATAAAACGATGAATCTACAATCTTTGTTACTGGCCTATCACGTCTAACATGAAAGCCTGACACCCAAATCAAGTATAATGGCACCCAAAAAAAAAAAAAAAAAAAAAAAAAGGTTCTAATAGAACATCATTGGTAAGCAGAATTGTAAAATGTCGGCTAATGCTTCTATTTCTTTCATTTTCATTTAGTTATTCAAATTGAAAATCAAGTTACGCGAGGAAACTGTTATGTGTCAAGTAGCTATCACTTCTTTTGTATTAATATACAATGTGTTGTTTTCTAGCCATGTCTGTTTATTTCTAAACTCTTTGAAAAACTAACCTGTTGTGCAACTTGGAAACGATGGTTCAAATATTTTGATGAATAGCTTTGAATAGCTTTCATGTGTTTAAATGGATGTTTATTGTGTGATGTTTGTGCAGGTGCCAAGCGTTTAATTGGAAGGAGGTTTTCCGATCCATAAGTGCAAAGTGACATGAAGCAATGGCCATTCAAAGTAGTCCCTGGCCTGGTGAGAAGAAACACAGATATGACGAATGGAAATCACCTGTTGTAAGGTACATAATTCATAGGTGGCATTGTTGCCATGCAAGAAACTGTATTTCGCAAACCTTTTGAGTAAAGTGATCATCTTTGTTTCTCTTAGAGACGATTTACAGTTTTAGAAACATATTCATTGTTTACTCTCATCGATAATAGGGATTCGTAAGATAGGCCTTATGACTTTTGTGGATGACCTTATGAGCTCTGTTGTACTTTTAAGATTGGTTAACAAGTGTGACCAACTTTGTAATTAATGGGGAGTTGACTGCAAATAGACATCGGGTGAGTGTAATTGTAAACATAAGTAATAAGCAGAATCTAAAATTAGTTTACAGATGTAAAATTCCTATTAATTTTTGTTCAAATCTTTTCCGGTACTTGGCTATTAGATACTAGGAACCATCATTCTACGAATGCCACAACAAACATATGACAAAACACTGGCTGCATAAAAAATAGTGGCAAAAAAACAGCCGCAACGCTATTTGCATGTTAAAGCTTATGATTGGGTTGAACCACCGTGCACCAATGATTCAAACAATGTAATATGTATATTTTATTTGCAAATATGGACGCCATGATGTACTAGCTAATTTCTATCAATTCTTTAATGACTTGCCATTTTTTATTCCTGTATTGATGAATGCGCCAACTTACTGTTACAATTGCTATACATTTACTTTAAACCTATTATGACTGCATCCATCTTTAAGAAAACACATCGCGACAACGTGCGGACTCTCCACCTCGTTAGAATTTAAATGTTGGGGTCATTTATGTTGCGTATATGTTTAATTTAATAAAAAAAGGTTGTATGACTTAATCTAAAGTAAAGTAAATTAGTCTCTCTACTCTATAACTAAATATTGTTTTACATGGTTCCGGACTTTGACAGAAGATGAACCCAAGAAGTATCAAACAGCCTTAGTAAGTTTACAAAAAGGTGCATGCTACTAATGGGCTAAATTACTCTCATATTATTTAGGTAAAGCTGTTTTGACGAAATTCAGAATCAATCATGGGATTAAGTTGTTAAATACATGGCTAGAAGGAGAAGAGTTTATTGACTTTGTAAGTATTTTGGATGGAATACATCAATGGTTAAACCTAATCAATTTCTATACGGTAAGACGAATAAAGCTTTACTTATATATTTGATAACATAGAATTACATTGTAAGATCCATTAATATTAGGAAGCTTTTGTTTTATGTCAAGTTATAATTTTATTTAGTAGAAATTTCAATTTAAATTTAAGTTATTCAATTACTTCAATGTTTTGTTTTTTCTCATGCTAATGATGGGAGTTATGTTGATTTATAGCATTTATAATTTCTATGATTTATTTATTTTAATCATCACGGTTGTTCTCCTCCTTTTTTGTTCCTTAACAATATGTAAAGGATCGAAGTGTGGCGCATTAAGAATTGTAAGCCAGTAGCCATTTCATAGTCTTCTCTTAGCAACCATATAGCAGGGGCTCCTACATTATCTTGAAGGTTAGTTCTCTAATCCTACCACCTTTGCGAATTGTTGATTCTTTTCTTTGTAGAGCATTAATGTTGTGTGTGAAAAAGGTAATCTTATTCATAATTGTATGTGTATCTTATGTTGTTAGTTATTACATTATCTTTCGTACAAACACCTATGGGTTTTACTATATGCCTTTTTTTATGTCTAGATAGAATTCGTAAGAGTGAACGCAAACACATATACATTAAAACTTAACCAATAACAAATGGATCCAATGATTAACTAATACTGTTTTGTTTATCGATATTCATATAATTGTATTTTAACTATGCTTTGTGCATGTTTCTTTTAGTTATACATGTTTTGCTTTTGAGAAAACTTCTATAACTTAAAAGGAGATAATTTGTGTACCCAAAACACAATCCCAAACACCACTTCAGCCAAAAAAGAGTGTTTATCCACCATTAAAAGGAGATAATCGACCAACTATCATTTACATAATGCTTTATACACCATTAAAAGGAGTGTTTAAAATTATGTTAACGATAATTCTAAGTCATGACCCAAATCGATTTATAGGTATGTACTTGGCTGTTTGGATGCAATGTGTTCGTTCAGTATTAGTTTCACATTAACCAAGCAACATTAATTTAACAAATTAGTAATTTCAAGTAGCAATCATGAGCCGATGACTTTTAAAGTAATGGAAATGTTTTGGTGAATGTACAATTTCATAAGATAAGATATTTGTGAACAATGGTTTTGTTCAAACACGCTTATATTGCATTATGTTTTGCTATAATAGGTCATCCATGGCTAGAGGAAATAGACAGATGAGACTGAATATATCTACTAACTATGACCGAGAAAGCCGATCTACAATGTGTACTCATTTAACCGTTGAGAAAATGATAATTCAAAGAGCACAAAAGCGGAAAGGGGTTTGAAAATTCTTTGTTGTGATGAAGATGACAGCTACGCGAATCAACAACAAACGTTAAGTTGAGCTATTTCTCTATAGGCCTGTTTTCACCCATGAGCAACTTTATGTGACAGTCTCTAGAGTGAGGATTGGAAATTCTTTGATGTGATAAGGATGGTAATTACGCAAAATCAACAATAACTGTTGTATATAAAGAATCTTTATTCAATGATTGTATTACACAAAATAAAAAGAAGCTTTATTTCGCATTTGAGTTTAAATCATATAATATATTCTTACAAATAACTTTTTATATTTTAATTGTTGAATAAAATTTAACGTTTATCTATTTCATGTGTTAATACATTCTGATGAGTGTCCAAATACTCATCATTTTTGTGTAATCTAAACTGCAAAATCATCTGAAAACGCTCAGAAACACATCAAAATGATTAAAATATCACAAATCAGTGTTTTATGAGTTTTAAATGCAAAAATATCAAAATCAGATGAAAAATGTATCAAGTTTGCAAAATTGGCAGTTTTAGTCCCCCAAGTTTTGAAAGTTGTCAAAACTAGTCCCTGGAATTCAAAAATGTGGAAATTTATCATTCAAGGTCCCTGAAGTATTCTAAGTTGTTTAAAATGATCCTTGAATGAATTTTTGGTCAATTGGCAAGAAAGGTCCTCAAACTTTGGAAAATTACAAAAATCAGTCCTTGGACTTTTAAAATGGAATTTTAGCAAAAAGGGTTCTTGTTTTATCAATGTTGGTCATAATTGGTCCTTGTGAGAAGTTTGAAAAAGTTGCAAGATCAGTCCTTGAAGTTTGGCAAATTTGAAAAATTGGTCCTTGTTGTTATAGCCTAAAACCAAACGGATCCTTTAATATCACAAAGCCCAAATCCAAAAACAAGCCCATTCCCTTTGGCCCTTGACCCCCTTTGGCTGACCCTTGAGCCAGGTCAAATTGCAAAAAGAACCCAGCCACCCCATTTTGACCACCCCGTATTATTAAGCCTACGGTCAACACAAGTCAAACCCAAAGAAAAACCGCCAACACTGTAGACTCTCCTCTTCACCTCTGTATACCCAAAACCAGAGATGGTTTTCACCACATTTTCAACCCCCCTCCATACCATGTCCCCTCCTCCTCTTCTAAACAACAAAATCCTTTAATTGCTCAAACCAAACCTCATTAATTCTCAAACCTGCTTTGAAGAATATTTGGCGCCAAAAATGCAAGGTGGGCGGTTCTGATTATTTTGAGTGATCCAAAGGCTAGAATGTGGTGGGAAACAATCAGAGACATGTGGGAATGTGGAAAAGTCTATAAAGTGGGGAGATGATGCATTGTATCAAGTATCTAGAGTAAATTTTAGTTTATTGTTGTCGTTTTAAGTATTTTTAAGTTTAAGTGTAATTAAAAGCTTTCAAGCATTCTGTTTTGAGTATTTCAGTGTATTGTAAGACTTTTTCAAGTAGCAATTTAAAGTTTTAATCACTTCTCAAGTTTATGCAAAATCTCAAGTTTATGCAAATTCTCATATGTTTCCAATGTTGTTGTTAGATGTTTGTATGAACTGAATTAGATCACTTAAGCTCCCAGAAAGCTCATTGAAGCTTTTAGATATTTTAAAATTCAGTTGAGAGTCAAAAATAGAAAATCACCAAAAATCCAATTAAATAGCTAAAAAAATAAAAAATCACATGGAGATGAAGAAGAAAAGCTGGAGCAGGGTATATTTTTGATGGCCTTGGTTTAGAGCTCTGTGGAGAGCATTTAGGATTGGTTCTCAGTTCCTAGTTCTCAGTTTGTGCCTCAAAGTCATTTGTAAGCTTTTTTGACTAATTTGGCTTTTCACTGTTACAAGTGTTCATTAGTTCTAATTTCTGTTTCTATTTGTGAATTAGATATAGTTAAGTGTGTTTAAACAATAAAATCAATTAGTGGTTCTTTTAAATTTGTAGTTTAGTTAAATCTTATTTTGACAGTTAAACAAGCTTAGGTCTAGATTCTTGGTTTCTAGCTGTTAATGTTGTTGATTTATGTTTCCTTAGTTCTAAAATGTGAAAATACATGGGTTGCAGTCAAGTTAATGGTTGAAATTTGTGAGTTGCTTTGAAAAATTTCAAAACAGCCACATTAAGGGGTGTTTGGTTTGTTGTGTTCAAAGGTGTTCTAGTCATTGGATTTGTTGGAAATATGTTTATCTCTGTTTAAACCACTTATTTCAGTCAAGAAAACAAGCCTTTGTTCATTAAAAGTCAAAAATACATTTGATCTTAATTGGTGCAGTCACTGTTGAGATTTCATGATCCATGAGCATCATTTTGTGTTAGAAAGTTGATAATCTTGCTCAAGTTAGTCTCATTACATCTTAAAATAACATATTAAGTACTTTAGATCAGATCAAAGTTCACTTTGGTCAACTTTTTAGTTTCTGTCAAAAAGTCAAAATCTCAATAGGTCATTTTTGAATAAACTTTGGAATTTCACTAGGGGTTTAATATTAAGATTCAACTTATAAGCTCTGGAGGTATTGTAGTTTAGTTGCTAAAGAAAATTACAAAAATACTAGATCTCCTTGAATCAGCTTTTAAAGTGCTTTTTAGTTAGCTTATTGTGGGATACCTGTTTGCAAATCTGCCCTGTGCACAGAAATTGGTACCAAATTGATAAGCTTGCATTGAGCTTGTTAGTGCTCCAAATCTTGAGTTCTCTAGTTCTTTGGAAAGCCAATCTGGTCCTCTTGGATTGTCAAGTTTGTTTTTTCACTTTTGAGCTTATTAGCTAGGGCTGCTACTAGCTTGTATCTTGTCCCATTTCTGTTTCAATATCAAGTGCTTATTTGTTTGTTCTTAGCTTTTTAGAGTGCTTCTTTAGATATCTTAGCCTCATTTCTGTTCATTTAGCTTGTTTGAATCCACTTTGAGCTTTTGTTTCAGTGTACAAGCTTGTTTGAGCTTATTACACCCAAATAAGCTTATTTAAGCACTGTTGGGCTTTTTAGCCATCAAATCAGCTTATTTGTGTTTTGTAAATTTTTTGTCTTTATTAAAGTTTCATATTATTAGTATATAAGTAGTTTTCAAAAAGAAAATTCACAAAAACATCAATATAAAAATAGTGATAGCGTTTATTTAATATTTTTTAGCTTTTTGATTTTTCTTTTTAACTTATTAATAAGCAAATCTTGTTTTTCTATTTTTCTTAGGTTTCTGTCATCATATAGGATTTTTAGAAAAAGTTTCAGATTTTTCTCTATCTTTTTAGTATTTATTATAATTTTAAATAGTTAAAAATAGTAATTAATTAGTAATAAATATTTAAAAAGCATAAAAAATATATTTTCTGTTTTAAAATTAGTTTTATCATATTTTAGATTTTTCAAAGTTAAAATTTTATTTTTCCAAGTTTATTTTCTATTTTCTAGTATTTAAGTGTATTTTAAATAATAATTAATTAATAATAATTAGATAAAAAGTGTGAAAAATATATTTTTAGTTTTAAAATTAGTTTTATAGTATTTTAGATTTTTCAGAATCATAAGTTTATTTTTCTAGCCTTATTTCCTATTTTCTTTTATTTTAGAGTATTTATTAAATAGTTAAATTAGTTTTTAATTAATAGTAATTAATTAAATAGTGTTAAAAATAATTTTCCTTTTCTAATAATTTTCTTTTATTTTTAGGATTCCAAAAATGTCATTTTTATATTTTTAGGTCTTTTACTTTTTAGTTTTCACTTTTTATTTTGTACGTATACGTAGTTTCTAAAACTTACGTTTACGTTTTTCTCGTCTGATTGTTGTGCTTTCCAATTCTGTGTCCAATTCTATTCAAAATCAATCAGTAGTGTAATTTCTAATCAAAACCTTTACAGATCATTATCCTTAGTGATCATTCCATTATCTGAATCAGTTTTACACACCATTGAGTCTCCTTGAGACTTAACGACCCGGGAATCCACTGTATTCTCCAGGACTTCATTGCATTTGTGTCTGAGCTGTTTTAAGTCTGTTTAGACTTGACTGTTTGGCACAGATCAAAATTTAGATGACATGCCTTTCCGTACACTAGCTTGTATGGAGTACACCCGATGGGTGTTTTGTAAGCTGTACGGAAGGCCCAGAGTGCGTCATCAAGCTTATCCGACCAGGATTCACGATTCTCGCCTACTGTCCTTTCAAGGATTCTTTTAATACCACGGTTTGAAACTTCCACCTGCCCACTTGTTTGGGGGTGGTATGCAGTAGAGAGACGGTGGGTAACACCATACTTTTGCATGACTCTTTCAAATTGGTCATTACAGAAATGTGTACCACGATCACTGATTATCGCTCTCGGAGTTCCAAACCTGGCAAACAGAGATTTCAAAAACTTCACAACAACTCGGGCATCATTGGTGGGTAAAGCTTTTGCTTCAACCCATTTTGACAGATAGTCAACAGCCACGAGTATGTACTTGTTACCACGAGAAGATGGAAATGGCCCCATAAAATCAATACCCCATATGTCAAATATCTCACAAACTTGAATGGCATTTTGTGGCATTTCATTCCTTTGAGATATATTACCATGACGCTGACAAGCGTCACAGGTTTTGACATAATCGTGGGCATCCTTATAGATTGTGGGCCAATAGAACCCGAAATCAAACACCTTTTTGGCGGTGTAATTTGGACTATGATGGCCCCCGGTGGGTCCAGCATGGCAAGCTGTGAGAATGTCAATAGCTTCCTGTCCATAAACACACCGTCGGATGACTTGATCCGCACAGATTTTGAACAAGAAAGGGTCGTCCCAGAAATAATGTTTAACATCTTTGAAGAATTTGTTCTTCTGCTGGGTCGACATCCCTTTCACAATGAAGTTACCCGCATGGTAATTTGCGAAGTCAGCAAACCATGGGGTGGTAGAATTTCCACGAAAAGAAACCGCATTGAGTGTCTCGAGAGGAAATGTTTCATTTATTTCCTTTTTCTCAAAAACATCTTGGTGAGGGTTTTCTAATCTGGACAAATGATCAGCAGCTAGATTCTCAGCTCCTTTTTTTATCACGTATAATGATATCAAATTCTTGGAGGAGGAGAATCCAACGAAGCAATCTCGGCTTTGCATCTTGTTTTGCAAAGAGATATTTAAGAGCCGAGTGATCCGTATACACCACGCATTTGGTCAAGATAAGATACGGCCGAAACTTCTCAAAAGCATACACCACGGCTAATAGCTCTTTTTCTGTGGTGGTGTAATGAGTTTGAGCTTCAGTCATAGTTTTGCTTGCGTAGTGAATAGGCTGAAAATGTTTATTTCTTCGTTGCCCTAGGACTGCACCGATAGCAAAATCACTTGCATCGCACATGAGCTCAAAAGGCAAGTCCCAATCGGGAGCAACGAGAATGGGTGCTTCAGTAAGCTTTTCCTTTAATGTTTCAAAAGCTATGATGCACTCGGGTGAGAAGATAAAAGGAGCATCCTTTTCAAGAAGATGGGTCATAGGCCGGGCGATTTTGGAAAAATCTTGTATGAATCTACGATAGAAACCGGCATGACCTAAAAAACTCCTAATACCCTTGACGGTAGTAGGATGAGGCAGCTTAGCAATGACATCAACTTTTGCTCTATCTACCTCAATCCCGTTCTTTGAAATCTTATGGCCAAGGACAATGCCTTCTTTGACCATAAAGTGACTTTTCTCCCAGTTTAGACAAAGATTGGTGTCTTCACACCTTTGAAGCATTTTATCTAAATGGGAGAGACATGATTGAAAAGAATCCCCAATGACCGAGAAGTCATCCATAAACACTTCCATTGTTTCCCCGATCATGTCGTGGAAAATGGCCATCATACATCGTTGGAACGTGCCAGGAGCATTACATAAGCCAAAAGGCATACGTTTGTAGGCAAAAGTTCCGTATGGGCAAGTGAATGTGGTCTTCTCTTGATCCTGTGGATCAATAGGGATCTGAAAGTAACCCGAGAAACCATCAAGGAAACAATAGTACTCATTCCCTGCTAGTCTCTCAAGCATCTGGTCCATGAAGGGTAGAGGAAAATGGTCTTTACGGGTGGCGTCATTCAACTTAAGATAGTCAATGCACACACGCCATCCCGTAACCAATCGAGTTGGAATTAACTCGTTATCTTCATTTGTGATAACAGTAATGCCACCCTTTTTCGGGACACAATGAATTGGGCTGACCCAAGGACTGTCTGAGATCGGGTAAATCAATCCTGCATCAAGAAGTTTGATAACCTCTTGTTTAATAACATCATGGATTTTTGGATTCACTCGTCTCTGATGTTGAACTGCTGGTTTAAAGTCATCCTCCATCAAGATTTTATGAGTACAGAACTCAGGGTTTATACCTTTGATGTCGGAGAGTTTCCAAGCAATTGCTTGCTTGTGTGACTTCAAGATTTTAATGAGAGCAGCTTTTTCATCTTTACTCAAATCTCGAGCAATAATGACAGGTAATTTATCATCACCCTCAAGGAATGCATACTCGAGATGAGGAGGTAAGTCCTTAAGCTCAACCTCAGGAAATTCTTCAGTTTTCTCAACTGATTTGACTTCCTTGTTATGAAGTTTGATGGGAGGGGGAGGAAGAGAAGTGTCCTGATTTAACACTTTCTTTAGAAGAATATCTCCCTCCAGATTAATCTCATTTTGATTAATCTCAACTGGGATTGAATCACTGGGATGAGGGGTTGATGATGGATCACCATTGAGCAACTTCTCAATAAGAAGTATATCCCCCTCAATATCAATTGGAGCGTGATCAATTTCCCATGGTACAGAATCACTAGCCAAATATGCTTCAATCTCATCTAAGATGAAGTCGCTTCCCTCAAACGGAGTGAGAGAAGGAGTAGAATTGGCTATGATAGGCTGAGAAGATGTGGTGGAATCCCCACTCACAGAATTATGAGAATAACCAAGAACTTCTTGAGAATACTCATCAGAAGCAACATCAATGATATCTATTCGGTTAACCGATTCAGAATCATAATTTGCGGAGTACCTCGAAGTTTGGTCAAGGTTGAAAGTGACAGCTTCATTACCAACACGCAATGTGATTTCTTGCTCAAATACATCTATGAGAGCACGGCCCGTTCTCAGGAATCCTCGACCAACAATGAGAGGAACCCGATGATCGGCATCAAAATCAACAACCACGAAGTCAGCTGGGAAATGGAACTTTCCTACTTTCACAAATACATCCTCAGCAATGCCAAGAGGACGGGATAAGGAACGATCTGCAAGCTCGAGAGTCATGCATGTAGGAGTGAGTTCCGGAAGAGAAAGTTTCTTCCATACTGAATATGGCATAAGATTAATGCTTGCACCAAGATCTGCAAGGGCAAAGCATTCAACCATTCCTGGGAATACACAAGGTAAGAGAAATTTCCCAGGATCTCCAAGCTTTTCAGGAAGCTTCTTCAGGATAACTGCTGAGCAGTTCTCGTTAAGGGGAGTCTTAGCCATTTCAAACAGCTTTTCCTTATTGCTTAACATGTGTTTGAGAGTCGATGCAAACTTGGGCATCAGCATGATAGCATCCGCAAAGCTTATGTCAAAATGTAACTCTTGGAAAATTTGGAAAAATTTATCCATTTGATGACTAGCTTTCTCGCGGAGCTTTTGCTCATTCAAGCGCGATGGGTAAGGAATAGAAGATTTGGATTTTTGTTTCTCAATAGGAGCTACAGGAGGTTCAAAAACAACTCCTTGATTAGACTGGGGTTTCTGGACCACTTGAGGTTGGACTACCGAAGGTAGGACGTGTGCGGTACTTCTTGGGCTTGAATTATGCACTTTGTCCGTAGTATCCTTGGTAACTTGACTCATTGGCACTGGTGGAGGAGGCATTGGAGTCGTAGGTCCATTATGTGTCCTCGGTTCACTGTCCATTACCTTAGGGAGAGAAGAAGAAGTAGAGGTAGTAGGAACAGCAGGTCCAGTATATGAAACACCACTTCGGGTTGTGATCGCCTTGGCATCGCCCCTCGGGTTAGCGATCGTGTTGCTCGGTAAAGTACCTGAGCCCGAGGGTCGATCATTTAAAGACTTCTTCAGATCAGCAATCTGACTGACCAACAACCTGTTCATTTCATCTTGGGATTTCATGAACTGCTTCAGTAACTCATCAGATGATGGTCCTGGAGGAGTAATGACGGGAGGAGCTGGAGGGACAATTTGAGGCCGTATGTTTTGATTATAGCCAAAATTCCCTTGATTAGGATTCATATTCCCATGAAATTGATTCCCTCGATTGAAATTGTTTTGATTAGGGTTTCCTTGATGCTGGAAACCTTGATTGGGTCCAGGATAGAAATTACCTTGGTTTTGATAACCTTGGTTCATTCTTGGTTGGTTCTGATTCCGGTTTTGCATGTTGTGATTTTGGTTAAAACCGGGTGGTGCCTGATTAGTGTTAGCACGGTAGTGTGGTTCATTTTGAGGACGGTATTGATTACCTCCTTGTTGTGAACTACCGGCTAGAGCATTTGCTTCAAAAGGACTACCATCGGTGGCAGTACAATTGTAGTAAGCATGAGGACCACCACAAGTGACACAACTCTCGACTTTCTTCACTTCAGCATGTGTTGGTGGCTGAGTGAAGGAGACTTTCTTCTGGTTAGCAAGAACCAAAGCCTGAACAATGTCTGTGAGTTTATCAATCTTAGCATCGGTGCGAGATGTACTCACGGGGGATGAAGAAGAAGAAGGTCCAGCATTAGACTGATATGTCTTTGCTCTGAAAGGACGGACCTGAGATTTGTTCTCAATGATCTGCAAGGCCTCTTTGGTGGTCTTGCTCAGGAAATTACCTCCCGCGGAGGCATTCAAAGAGTCTTGATTAGCCTGATTGAGACCATTGTAGAAAGTATCCATTTGCATTAACTCGGTAAAACCGTGATGCGGACACTTGCGAAGCAACTCTTTGTAACGATCCCATGCCTCCCCGAATGATTCATCAAATCTCTGAGAAAATTTCATTATCTCATTCTTAAGACTTGTGGTTCGGGATGGAGGATAGAACTCGTTAACGAACTTGGTGACAAGATCTTCCCATGTCTCTATAGAACGAGGGGGTTGTTTCTCAAGCCAATTCCGGGCTTGTCCCTCTAGAGAAAATGGGAACAGAAGAAGCTTTATAGCTTCATGTGGGACATTCTTGTACTTGATGGTAGATGCTATCTTGTTAAACCATCGAATGTGTGCATGAGGATCATCCCGCTCAAAACCATAGAATTGGCTTTGGGTTACTAGATTGAGCAACCCGGTTTTGAGCTCGAAAGTGTCAGCCACGATGGCTGGAACAACAATGGCATCTCCGTAACCCTCGATGGGTGCTTGGAGAAGCTCATTCATGGGTTTGTCTTCTGCCATTTCGACAGGAGGTGGTGGTGGTAGACGTTCCTCAGTCACGGCTGAAGGAGCTGAACGTCCTCTACGTCTTCGAGGAATCTTTCCAAGTTCAGAAAGTGGACTTGTAGAACTGGAAGAACGAGTGCGCATGCACTATGTATAAAAATCAATTTTCAAAACAAATGAGGCAAAACACAAGTGAACTTAACCAATAATCACAGATGAAATGGCTTCTTTGAAAAAGGTACACCAAATCACAAGTGACACAAAGGCAAGTTTTAAATCTGATGTTCGGGAACTTATTAATGGTCGCACCCCCAGTTAGGTAGTGCACTGCCTTGATTTGCGGTGGTTGATTTTTATGTATATATTAAGTACCACTGAAAAGACGTAGGTAAGATTTGTGCAGATGGGTTCAAAAACTTTTGGACAATATTTTTGTTATCGTCCCGTTTAACCAAATCGTATCTCTTTTAAGAATCACCTTAAAAGAGAATACAAAATAGAAAACGTTCCGATTGTTTTGTTGTTTTATATTTTTTTGGTGTTTTAACACTTTAGGAAAAGTGTTAATGAACTTTTTGGTTTTCTTATAACTTTACAAAAAAACTTTTTACAAATGGTGGGTATGTGCAACAATGGATCTGAAAATGGCTAAACACACGCTAAAGCCTCCCCGGCAGCGGCGCCAAAATTTTGATCTGTGCCAAACAGTCAAGTCTAAACAGACTTAAAACAGCTCAGACACAAATGCAATGAAGTCCTGGAGAATACAGTGGATTCCCGGGTCGTTAAGTCCCAAGGAGACTCAATGGTGTGTAAAACTGATTCAGATAATGGAATGATCACTAAGGATAATGATCTGTAAAGGTTTTGATTAGAAATTACACTACTGATTGATTTTGAATAGAATTGGACACAGAATTGGAAAGCACAACAATCAGACGAGAAAAACGTAAACGTAAGTTTTAGAAACTACGTATACGTACAAAATAAAAAGTGAAAACTAAAAAGTAAAAGACCTAAAAATATAAAAATGACATTTTTGGAATCCTAAAAATAAAAGAAAATTATTAGAAAAGGAAAATTATTTTTAACACTATTTAATTAATTACTATTAATTAAAAACTAATTTAACTATTTAATAAATACTCTAAAATAAAAGAAAATAGGAAATAAGGCTAGAAAAATAAACTTATGATTCTGAAAAATCTAAAATACTATAAAACTAATTTTAAAACTAAAAATATATTTTTCACACTTTTTATCTAATTATTATTAATTAATTATTATTTAAAATACACTTAAATACTAGAAAATAGAAAATAAACTTGGAAAAATAAAATTTTAACTTTGAAAAATCTAAAATATGATAAAACTAATTTTAAAACAGAAAATATATTTTTTATGCTTTTTAAATATTTATTACTAATTAATTACTATTTTTAACTATTTAAAATTATAATAAATACTAAAAAGATAGAGAAAAATCTGAAACTTTTTCTAAAAATCCTATATGATGACAGAAACCTAAGAAAAATAGAAAAACAAGATTTGCTTATTAATAAGTTAAAAAGAAAAATAAAAAAGCTAAAAAATATTAAATAAACGCTATCACTATTTTTATATTGATGTTTTTGTGAATTTTCTTTTTGAAAACTACTTATATACTAATAATATGAAACTTTAATAAAGACAAAAAATTTACAAAACACAAATAAGCTGATTTGATGGCTAAAAAGCCCAACAGTGCTTAAATAAGCTTATTTGGGTGTAATAAGCTCAAACAAGCTTGTACACTGAAACAAAAGCTCAAAGAGGATTCAAACAAGCTAAATGAACAGAAATGAGGCTAAGATATCTAAAGAAGCACTCTAAAAAGCTAAGAACAAACAAATAAGCACTTGATATTGAAACAGAAATGGGACAAGATACAAGCTAGTAGCAGCCCTAGCTAATAAGCTCAAAAGTGAAAAAACAAACTTGACAATCCAAGAGGACCAGATTGGCTTTCCAAAGAACTAGAGAACTCAAGATTTGGAGCACTAACAAGCTCAATGCAAGCTTATCAATTTGGTACCAATTTCTGTGCACAGGGCAGATTTGCAAACAGGTATCCCACAATAAGCTAACTAAAAAGCACTTTAAAAGCTGATTCAAGGAGATCTAGTATTTTTGTAATTTTCTTTAGCAACTAAACTACAATACCTCCAGAGCTTATAAGTTGAATCTTAATACTAAACCCCTAGTGAAATTCCAAAGTTTATTCAAAAACGACCTATTGAGATTTTAACTAAGGAAACATAAATCAACAACATTAACAGCTAGAAACCAAGAATCTAGACCTAAGCTTGTTTAACTGTCAAAATAAGATTTAACTAAACTACAAATTTAAAAGAACCACTAATTGATTTTATTGTTTAAACACACTTAACTATATCTAATTCACAAATAGAAACAGAAATTAGAACTAATGAACACTTGTAACAGTGAAAAGCCAAATTAGTCAAAAAAGCTTACAAATGACTTTGAGGCACAAACTGAGAACTAGGAACTGAGAACCAATCCTAAATGCTCTCCACAGAGCTCTAAACCAAGGCCATCAAAAATATACCCTGCTCCAGCTTTTCTTCTTCATCTCCATGTGATTTTTTATTTTTTTAGCTATTTAATTGGATTTTTGGTGATTTTCTATTTTTGACTCTCAACTGAATTTTAAAATATCTAAAAGCTTCAATGAGCTTTCTGGGAGCTTAAGTGATCTAATTCAGTTCATACAAACATCTAACAACAACATTGGAAACATATGAGAATTTGCATAAACTTGAGATTTTGCATAAACTTGAGAAGTGATTAAAACTTTAAATTGCTACTTGAAAAAGTCTTACAATACACTGAAATACTCAAAACAGAATGCTTGAAAGCTTTTAATTACACTTAAACTTAAAAATACTTAAAACGACAACAATAAACTAAAATTTACTCTAGATACTTGATACAATGCATCATCTCCCCACTTTATAGACTTTTCCACATTCCCACATGTCTCTGATTGTTTCCCACCACATTCTAGCCTTTGGATCACTCAAAATAATCAGAACTGTCCACCTTGCATTTTTGGCGCCAAATATTCTTCAAAGCAGGTTTGAGAATTAATGAGGTTTGGTTTGAGCAATTAAAGGATTTTGTTGTTTAGAAGAGGAGGAGGGGACATGGTATGGAGGGGGGTTGAAAATGTGGTGAAAACCATCTCTGGTTTTGGGTATACAGAGGTGAAGAGGAGAGTCTACAGTGTTGGCGGTTTTTCTTTGGGTTTGACTTGTGTTGACCGTAGGCTTAATAATACGGGGTGGTCAAAATGGGGTGGCTGGGTTCTTTTTGCAATTTGACCTGGCTCAAGGGTCAGCCAAAGGGGGTCAAGGGCCAAAGGGAATGGGCTTGTTTTTGGATTTGGGCTTTGTGATATTAAAGGATCCGTTTGGTTTTAGGCTATAACAACAAGGACCAATTTTTCAAATTTGCCAAACTTCAAGGACTGATCTTGCAACTTTTTCAAACTTCTCACAAGGACCAATTATGACCAACATTGATAAAACAAGAACCCTTTTTGCTAAAATTCCATTTTAAAAGTCCAAGGACTGATTTTTGTAATTTTCCAAAGTTTGAGGACCTTTCTTGCCAATTGACCAAAAATTCATTCAAGGATCATTTTAAACAACTTAGAATACTTCAGAAACACATCAAAATGATTAAAATATCACAAATCAGTGTTTTATGAGTTTTAAATGCAAAAATATCAAAATCAGATGAAAAATGTATCAAGTTTGCAAAATTGGCAGTTTTAGTCCCCCAAGTTTTGAAAGTTGTCAAAACTAGTCCCTGGAATTCAAAAATGTGGAAATTTATCATTCAAGGTCCCTGAAGTATTCTAAGTTGTTTAAAATGATCCTTGAATGAATTTTTGGTCAATTGGCAAGAAAGGTCCTCAAACTTTGGAAAATTACAAAAATCAGTCCTTGGACTTTTAAAATGGAATTTTAGCAGAAAGGGTTCTTGTTTTATCAATGTTGGTCATAATTGGTCCTTGTGAGAAGTTTGAAAAAGTTGCAAGATCAGTCCTTGAAGTTTGGCAAATTTGAAAAATTGGTCCTTGTTGTTATAGCCTAAAACCAAACGGATCCTTTAATATCACAAAGCCCAAATCCAAAAACAAGCCCATTCCCTTTGGCCCTTGACCCCCTTTGGCTGACCCTTGAGCCAGGTCAAATTGCAAAAAGAACCCAGCCACCCCATTTTGACCACCCCGTATTATTAAGCCTACGGTCAACACAAGTCAAACCCAAAGAAAAACCGCCAACACTGTAGACTCTCCTCTTCACCTCTGTATACCCAAAACCAGAGATGGTTTTCACCACATTTTCAACCCCCCTCCATACCATGTCCCCTCCTCCTCTTCTAAACAACAAAATCCTTTAATTGCTCAAACCAAACCTCATTAATTCTCAAACCTGCTTTGAAGAATATTTGGCGCCAAAAATGCAAGGTGGACGGTTCTGATTATTTTGAGTGATCCAAAGGCTAGAATGTGGTGGGAAACAATCAGAGACATGTGGGAATGTGGAAAAGTCTATAAAGTGGGGAGATGATGCATTGTATCAAGTATCTAGAGTAAATTTTAGTTTATTGTTGTCGTTTTAAGTATTTTTAAGTTTAAGTGTAATTAAAAGCTTTCAAGCATTCTGTTTTGAGTATTTCAGTGTATTGTAAGACTTTTTCAAGTAGCAATTTAAAGTTTTAATCACTTCTCAAGTTTATGCAAAATCTCAAGTTTATGCAAATTCTCATATGTTTCCAATGTTGTTGTTAGATGTTTGTATGAACTGAATTAGATCACTTAAGCTCCCAGAAAGCTCATTGAAGCTTTTAGATATTTTAAAATTCAGTTGAGAGTCAAAAATAGAAAATCACCAAAAATCCAATTAAATAGCTAAAAAAATAAAAAATCACATGGAGATGAAGAAGAAAAGCTGGAGCAGGGTATATTTTTTATGGCCTTGGTTTAGAGCTCTGTGGAGAGCATTTAGGATTGGTTCTCAGTTCCTAGTTCTCAGTTTGTGCCTCAAAGTCATTTGTAAGCTTTTTTGACTAATTTGGCTTTTCACTGTTACAAGTGTTCATTAGTTCTAATTTCTGTTTCTATTTGTGAATTAGATATAGTTAAGTGTGTTTAAACAATAAAATCAATTAGTGGTTCTTTTAAATTTGTAGTTTAGTTAAATCTTATTTTGACAGTTAAACAAGCTTAGGTCTAGATTCTTGGTTTCTAGCTGTTAATGTTGTTGATTTATGTTTCCTTAGTTCTAAAATGTGAAAATACATGGGTTGCAGTCAAGTTAATGGTTGAAATTTGTGAGTTGCTTTGAAAAATTTCAAAACAGCCACATTAAGGGGTGTTTGGTTTGTTGTGTTCAAAGGTGTTCTAGTCATTGGATTTGTTGGAAATATGTTTATCTCTGTTTAAACCACTTATTTCAGTCAAGAAAACAAGCCTTTGTTCATTAAAAGTCAAAAATACATTTGATCTTAATTGGTGCAGTCACTGTTGAGATTTCATGATCCATGAGCATCATTTTGTGTTAGAAAGTTGATAATCTTGCTCAAGTTAGTCTCATTACATCTTAAAATAACATATTAAGTACTTTAGATCAGATCAAAGTTCACTTTGGTCAACTTTTTAGTTTCTGTCAAAAAGTCAAAATCTCAATAGGTCGTTTTTGAATAAACTTTGGAATTTCACTAGGGGTTTAATATTAAGATTCAACTTATAAGCTCTGGAGGTATTGTAGTTTAGTTGCTAAAGAAAATTACAAAAATACTAGATCTCCTTGAATCAGCTTTTAAAGTGCTTTTTAGTTAGCTTATTGTGGGATACCTGTTTGCAAATCTGCCTTGTGCACAGAAATTGGTACCAAATTGATAAGCTTGCATTGAGCTTGTTAGTGCTCCAAATCTTGAGTTCTCTAGTTCTTTGGAAAGCCAATCTGGTCCTCTTGGATTGTCAAGTTTGTTTTTTCACTTTTGAGCTTATTAGCTAGGGCTGCTACTAGCTTGTATCTTGTCCCATTTCTGTTTCAATATCAAGTGCTTATTTGTTTGTTCTTAGCTTTTTAGAGTGCTTCTTTAGATATCTTAGCCTCATTTCTGTTCATTTAGCTTGTTTGAATCCACTTTGAGCTTTTGTTTCAGTGTACAAGCTTGTTTGAGCTTATTACACCCAAATAAGCTTATTTAAGCACTGTTGGGCTTTTTAGCCATCAAATCAGCTTATTTGTGTTTTGTAAATTTTTTGTCTTTATTAAAGTTTCATATTATTAGTATATAAGTAGTTTTCAAAAAGAAAATTCACAAAAACATCAATATAAAAATAGTGATAGCGTTTATTTAATATTTTTTAGCTTTTTGATTTTTCTTTTTAACTTATTAATAAGCAAATCTTGTTTTTCTATTTTTCTTAGGTTTCTGTCATCATATAGGATTTTTAGAAAAAGTTTCAGATTTTTCTCTATCTTTTAGTATTTATTATAATTTTAAATAGTTAAAAATAGTAATTAATTAGTAATAAATATTTAAAAAGCATAAAAAATATATTTTCTGTTTTAAAATTAGTTTTATCATATTTTAGATTTTTCAAAGTTAAAATTTTATTTTTCCAAGTTTATTTTCTATTTTCTAGTATTTAAGTGTATTTTAAATAATAATTAATTAATAATAATTAGATAAAAAGTGTGAAAAATATATTTTTAGTTTTAAAATTAGTTTTATAGTATTTTAGATTTTTCAGAATCATAAGTTTATTTTTCTAGCCTTATTTCCTATTTTCTTTTATTTTAGAGTATTTATTAAATAGTTAAATTAGTTTTTAATTAATAGTAATTAATTAAATAGTGTTAAAAATAATTTTCCTTTTCTAATAATTTTCTTTTATTTTTAGGATTCCAAAAATGTCATTTTTATATTTTTAGGTCTTTTACTTTTTAGTTTTCACTTTTTATTTTGTACGTATACGTAGTTTCTAAAACTTACGTTTACGTTTTTCTCGTCTGATTGTTGTGCTTTCCAATTCTGTGTCCAATTCTATTCAAAATCAATCAGTAGTGTAATTTCTAATCAAAACCTTTACAGATCATTATCCTTAGTGATCATTCCATTATCTGAATCAGTTTTACACACCATTGAGTCTCCTTGGGACTTAACGACCCGGGAATCCACTGTATTCTCCAGGACTTCATTGCATTTGTGTCTGAGCTGTTTTAAGTCTGTTTAGACTTGACTGTTTGGCACAGATCACATTCACTATAAAAATTGGTACATTTATATCTTATATTTTTATTCGCTATAGAAAATTATGCCATCGATATATTAATAAAAAAACACCATACTTAAATAACAACTTACTGTTAACCAACACCATCAAAAGTAAAATATTAACACATTACCGCCCATCGGGAACAAAAAATACAATTAAACATAAACTAATACATTTTAAACAATAATAAAAAACACCATACTTAAATAACAACTTTCCGTTAACCAACACAATCAAATGTAAACCACAAATCAAAGTACTTACCTGCTTTTTGTCGTTTAATGGATTATGGTAACATCAATTATACATCTTAACCCTTTCATTCAACTTTTAATTACTTTTTAGTATATATTTGATCCACTAAATCATAAAAATAAAAACCACAAGTCATACCCGTCCATCGGACGGGTTTTGACACTAGTATATATATATATATATATATATATATATATATATATATATATATATATATATATATATATATATCAAAATTAAAATAAAATAATCCAAAGTAATAATCGTTTTATAAAAATAGATTATTTATTAACTAAATTAGCTAAAAATGTTGAAAATTTAAGATAAATATGTTTTAAAAACTATATATATCAAAATTAAAATAAAACAATCCAAAGTGATAAACTTTAAAAAAAAATAGATTATTCGTTAACTAAATTATCAAGTCATAAATTTTTAAAAAAAATAGATTATTTGTTAACTAAATTATCAAATCCTAATAATAATTATCTATTCCTTATTTTAAATTTGCGAATTTACTATTTTGAGAAACAGATAAACGAAAATACCATTCAATTTAAAAAAATCACTGAATTGAAAACAAATTATTAAACCATTGTATACATCTTCAAAAACAACTACCAACAAATTCCTGCATTTTCAATAATGCAAAACAACAAAATGGATATTAGTATTCGCCACCTGGGGCGACCATCCATCAATCTGAACAACATTGACATCAGTAACGATGTTCAGGACGCAAACCGTCCATCCAAACGATTGATATAAGTAAACGATGTTCAGGACGCAAACAATCCAGCAAACCAATTGACATAAGTATCAAAAAGGCGGGACGTACGACTGAATCACTTCAAACTTCAACCAAACAAACCAATAACATTGATGTTAGTGTCTGAAGCTCAGGACGACCAACTGAACAAAACAATAATACTGATGTTAGTCTCCAAAAGCCAGGACTACCACTAATACACACTAACCAACCTGTACGCCGTCCTAGGGGTCAACCATGCAAACCTCCAACCGAACCATGTAAGATAACAATGATATAATTTTTTGTTTACATTAATTCAAATGTTACATTGCATCAACCAAACCATGTAAGTGCTAACAACAAAAATTACATTGCAGCAACTATTGAAAGACCCACATATATTGAAGTAACACGAGGTGCTGCAAATTCAACAAAACGCAAATCAGAAAGGCTAAAGCTTAAAACCAGATTAGGCAAACGACAGAGCTCGGAACATTCAAAAACAGATACGTTTGTAGGTATTTCTAATGGTACACTCACAAAATCTTATATTAAAATAAGTGTATTAAACATGCTTTCAACACTTCAAATATTCATAGTTTAAATATTTATGTTCAAACAGATTATCTAGACCATGGCTACCTGATGAGTGTCTAAATACTCATCATTTTTGTACTATTTAAACTGCAAAATCATCTGAAAACACTCAAAAATGCATCAAAATGATGAAAATATCACAAATCAGTGTTTTATGTGTTTTGAATGCAAAAATATCAAAATCAGATGAAAAACGTATCAAATTTGTAAAAATTGCAGTTTTAGTCCCCCAAGTTTCAAAAGTTGTCAAAAACAGTCCCTGAACACATAATTTCAAAAGAAAAATCACCAAAGGTCCTTTTAAAATCATAAGTTGTCAAATTTAGTCCTTTGGTGAAAAATATAAAAAGTTTGAGAAAATTACAAGTTTGGTCCTTCAACTTTTAAATTTGGCAGAAATGGCCCCTGGAAAATTGCAAAATGGCAAGTTTGGCCCTTATACTTTTTAGGGGTGTCACTTTTGGTCCCTTTAAACAAGTTTGATGAATTGGCAGCTTAGGTCCCTCAATTTCAGAAATTTACACAAAGGTCCCTAAGTTATTAATCCTTTTAAACTAATTTTGGACCTTGCCTAGTTTTGACCCCCCCTGTCATAATACACTGTGAACCCCCCTTGTGTTATTACCCTCTGGTCAAACCACAAAACCCGCCAAAAGTCTCACCCTCTCAACTGCTTCCTGCAACAAAGCAACAACCCATTCCCCCTCCTCCATTCCACTCCACCATGTCCCCCCCACCTACAACTAACTTCCAAGGGGCATTAATTGCATCTCCCCCCTCCTCACTCAACCCCAATTGGCAGACAAGAATTTTGGCGCCAAAATCTGTTTAAATGGCTAGGATCACTTTTAAAGCCATCCAATGGCTGAGGATTGCTGGGATACATTCAGAGTAGATAGAGAAGAGGATTGGATTATAAAAGAAAGAGAGAGGAAGCAAACCAAGTAGTAGATTTTAGTTTTAAAATTCTCTTATGTCGTTTTTATTATTATTGTCTTAGTTTCATTCCAAAGTTGTAACATTTTGTTCCTCAATATTAAACTCAAGTTACATTTTCAGTTTATTCAAGTTTTAATCATTAATTTCAAGTTTAATTCAGTTTCATTGTTATGTGCTTACTGTTAAAAATTCAAGTTTCCATTTCATAAGAACAAGCTTCATACAACTTGTTAATCAGTTTCAATAAGCTTATATAAGCTTTTCATAACTTTTTGAAAGCTTAAAATCAAGTTTCAAACAATTTCGTATTCTGGTCAACAAAAGTCAACTGGGGGCCAAAATGGAAATGAAAGAGGAAATGGGTTGATGCAGCATGGAATTGGGTTGTTTCTGAGTTAATGGGTTTATATTTAGGATAGTGGTTCTCTTGGTTACTGTTTTCAAGCCATAGTGGCTATGGATCAATTGTAAGTCATTTTTAAAGTTTCATTTGCATAATCTGTCTTTGAGGTTATAACTAGTTTTAATCTCTTTAAATAGTTGTATTTAGAATATTTAAACTTATTTGGATCAGTATCATGGGTTAGTTAAGAGTTTAGATCAGTTTTGAGTCTTAATCAGTGTATTAAGGAGTGTTTGGTTTTACTGTCATATCTGAATTTAAGGCTTTTGCAGTGGTTAAATTGTGTTGTGTTATGCTTGGTTAGTTTATTTAAGCTCATACCTGTCTTAGTTTGTGCCTGCAAAACACCTAAAGTCAAAATCCTAGTCCTACTGTTTTAACAGATTATCTATTGTGTCTTAGGAAATCAAATCACTTGTGTTGTGTGTAAAATACATAGATATAGGTTGCTTTAGTCTCATTTCAGTCATTAACATCATCATCAGTCCTAGATTTGATCTCAAATCTCACCAAAGTCAAATCTCATAACTGTTCTTAAAAAGTCAAGACCATGTTAACAGCAGTTTTTGCAGAACTTGCAGCAAGGGCACAGTGCTTATTTTAAATAGTTAGGGTCTCATTTTTGGTCTATTTGCAGTTTGCTGGGTGGTCTTGAAGACCACATATCTGGTTTTCACATTTGCTTCTCTGATTAGCTTATAATTCAGCCCAAAGTAGGGGTTAGTTAGCTTTTTAGCTTAAGTGGCAGTTTGCTTAAATCTTTGTAATCTGCTTATTAGGTGTTAGGAGTAGTGTTAATTAGTTGATATTAGCTTATTTTAGCATACATTAGCTTCTGTTATCAGTTGGTGCATTTTATAGCTTATTTGCTTATTCTCTATAGCTTATTTCACATCAGTTTACATTGCAGCTTTTACTTCACTCACATAAGCCCATGTTTTGATATTTTTCATAGATTTAGATTAATAATTTAGAATTTTCCTGAGTTTTTCATAATTTTTTGTCACTGTTCACTATTTTTCTTTATTAAATTTAGTTTTTAGGCATTTTTAAATAGCTTTAATTGCAAATAATTAAGAAAAAGTTCAAAAAAATAATTTTTCAATTTTCTCAGTTTAAGAAAAATATAAAAAGCATAAAAAATATTTTTCCCTATTTTTCCTCTTTTATTTGTTATTTTTCACAATTTAAATTAGATTTAAATAGATTTAAATTCATAGAAAATAGAAAAATAATCAGAAAAATATAAAAATAGTTTTGAAAATTCTATTTTGATATTTTAGATTTTTCTAAGTCTTAATTTTATTTTTCTAGCTTTATTTCCTATTTTCTTGTAATTTAGGTTATTATTAAATAGTTAAAATAGTTTTTAATTAATAATAATTAATTAAATAGTTATAAAAATAATTTTCTTTTTCTATAAATTTTCTTTTATCATTAGGTTTGTAAAAATGTCATTTTCATATTTTTAGGACTTTTATTTCTTAGATCTCACTTTTTATTTTGTACGTTTACGTAATTTTTATTTAAACGTAAGTTTTAAGTTTTAAACGTTCATCAATTTTAAAAATAGTGATAGCGTTTATTTAATGGATTTTATCTTTTTAATTTCCTTTAATTTGCATTTAAGCCGTTGTAATTTGTTGGCTTTTCTTGCAGTTATAATAATCTCAAATCCTTTTTCCGTTCAAATCTCCCGATCACTATTCGTTTGGTAATCCATTGTTAATATTTTTAATCTTTTTAATTTCCTTTAATTTGCATTTAAGCCCTTGTAGTTTATGTCCTTTTTCTGTAGTTATAATAATTCACAATCTCCTTTTCCGTTCAAATCTCTCGATCACTTTACGTTTGATAATCCATTGCATAGCTCGCTGGGACATAACGACCCGGGGAAACACTATACTCCCCAGATCTTCATTGCATTCGTGCTTGAGCAGTTTTAAGCTGATTACGGTCTGCCATTCACAAGTGGCAGGCTTGAGTGATTTAGCTTGACTGTTTGGCACGCATCAAATTTTTGGCGCCGCTGCCGGGGAGCTGTGCTGATTATCTTACGTTTAGTAGATTAGTAATTTGGATATTCACTCTTTGTTCATACCATCCATCTGTATATGTTTATATTTTCTTATCCAAAAAAATCCAAAAACACTCTTCTCATTCCTCTTATTCGTTGATTCTATTTCTCTTACCCCCTCGTACCGTTTGATTATACTCTTCTTTAACCTCAAAACCGTTTAATTCTATTTCTTTAATCCTCTATATGTTTAATTCTTATGTCGACAATCGTCAACATCATCGTCACAAATGTGTGTGAGCGGTGTGGAGGGCCTAGTTCAAGCGAATTTTGCAATTCGTGCGAATTATCCATCAAAAATTCTTTTCAAAGTTATTTCGACCACCCGCCACAACCTGAAATACATTCTAATCTTGACAAACCAATTCAAATGTCGGAGCTACCCCAAGAACCCACCGAGGATTACGAGGACACTTTCTTTGAAGATAGAGTCCGTAATCTAATCGAACAAATTCAAGCCGATGAAAAAAGGTCGAGAATTAGAATTGATTACGATGAACCCGTTCAAACACCGGTGATTAGCAAAAATGACTTGCCTAATCTTCACGTTTCTCAAGAACCAGAACCGGAGACCATAACGGAAGTGGTGGAAATTGCTAGCTCTTAGAGCACACCACTTATCCCACCTCCTGATTTTTCTGAATGTTCTTCGAGACTTGATAGTCATTCGGATCACCATGTTGGTTTTGTTGATTCTTTGAATAAACTGATTCCTCTTCATAACTCTCAAATGCAATCGTTTATTCCTTGTGTCGGTTGTGGTGAGCCTCTCTTTGGTTCACCCTGTCGTTGGTGTACTTGTGTACAATGTGGTAATGATATCCATAACGGGAGTTGTTTGTTTTGTGGTTCGAGGAATTCATTTGATTATGATCCTAATCAGAACTCATTTAACGACCCCTCAAATTTTTCCACTTACCCACCACAGCCCGACTTAACTTCATATAATCAACATATCTGCTGTGAATTTTGTGGAGGTCCTCACCAAGGATTTGAGTGTCAATCTGGAAACACGTTTGTCTATGAACAGTTTTCCGGTGATGCTCAGAGTTTTGGTTATGACCAAAATCCATATGATTCACCATTCCAGACTCAACAGTTTTACTGTTGTGAGTACTGTGGAGGTCCCCATTTCAGCTCTGATTGTCAAATAGGGAACCCAGTTCCTTGTAACAATCATGACTTTCACATGTTTGACAATTTTCAACCTCCACAGCACTATACGGTTCAAACTCCACCTGAGCCGTTATCTCAAGAAATCTCCCAAGATTTTGAAACCACTATGAAAACACTTGATGATATGATTCAAAACTTTAAGAATCAAGTGAGTGGTGAAAAGACCATAGGAGAATTGCTGGCCGAAGAACGAGAAGAACGAGAGGCTCGCAAATCTAGGGAAGAATTATTAATCCTAGAGCAAGCAGCTCTAAGATGTTCCCAATTTCTCAAGGCAGCTCTATATGACGATGACGAGGAGAGTTTTTATCCTTTTAAAGATAATTCGTCTCAACTCCCTCAGTCAGTTGATCTCCCAGCAGTTGAGATTCCATCTCAAACAACTGCTATCACACCCGAGATTCACACTCACTCTCTTATTATGGGGGACGAGCATCTCGACACTGTTCCTGAAAAGGAATCGGACGAATTCATAAAGTCTAGTGTTGAGAACCTTGTCCCAATCCCAAGAGAGTCACAGGGAATTCTTGATCATGTGTGTGATATCCCTCCTCCTCTTGTCTTCCAAAATGATCATGTTGAGATGTTCTCCGATTCTGACGATGACGATTCGTTATCTTGTGGAGACATCGTTTATGTGGAAGATTCACCTTCTGAGCTTGTTAGCTTAGAAGAAGAGAATGATGAAGTCACTGACACTGAAATCAAATATGAAGCTCTTCGAGCAACATTATTGAATGTCAGTCTTCTCATTTCTAAAATCGAGGCTTTCAAAGAGAAACCTATTTCATCTCCTATCCCCATTAAGGGTAGAGACATTCTTTCCGATGATTCTATTCCGGAAATGAAAGCCTTCTGTTTTGATAATATGGGAGAGAAGATTAGTGGCAGTACCACTTCTCGTTCTCATAATTCTCTCCTCGATCATGAATCATTTACTTTTGAGGAGTTCACCAGTGAACCCACTCATATCAATTCTGAATATGATTCATTCACCTTCATGGAGTTCTCAGATGAACTCACTCATATCATATCTCCGCGGGAGTATGATAAATTCTACTTTGATCTAGACACTCCCGAGATTTGTCTTGATCACATAAGCTTAAATGATGAGATTCATAATCCTGAAATTATGGATCCTCCTATAGATGAAGATGAGTTAGTCATGATGTTTATCATGATTTTCTATCTCTTCTTCACCTATCCCGTGACTTCTCCTGTTCTTCACTCCTTCGGGAATGAAGACATTATCTTTGATCCCGGCATTTCCATATATCATTTTTGAGCCGGTTCTATGTATATCTCATCGGTGTGGAACTTTCACGTGCTTCAAATGTTTGTCCAAACATCTTGAATGAAAGTCCGATGGAGACTGTTTCTTCCACTTTGCTTCCCCATGAACCAATTAATACGGGGTCGAGTCAAGCTAGCGACTCGGTAATCAAAAACAATAGCTAAACATGGGTTTTCACCCGTGTGTACCACCTTAGTGTGGGGGAGTTGCCCCACATGTTATATATATATATTAAAAAAAAAAAAAAAAACATCTTTCTAAATAATGGCCGTAGTATTTCCCTTTTACGTTCTTTGTTTCGGCATAACCGCCGGTACTTTGAATATTGAGGGAAATATTCATTTCTAAGTGTGGGGGGGAATTCTCGCGAATTTTATCATATAATTATACCAATTCCCCCGTTTTTGGCCAAAATTTTTTTTTGGAGTAAGTGTTCTACACTTACTCAATTGGTTATCAGTCCGCCATGTCTAATAAACTAAAGGATTGGCTAATCCAGGAGCAAACGGCTCTTGGTAAAGATTTCTCAAATCCGTTTATATGGCTTGCAATTTGCCCAAAATTGCATGGTTCTCAACTCACCATATCCTAAAAAGTGAAGAGTTGGCTAGCCCGCAAGATTATGGCTTGTGGTAAAGGCAGTGGAAAAACCATAATTGGTAATCAGCTCACCAAAGATAATTCTGATAATTTATCTAAGAGTTGGCTAGTCCAGAGCAAACGGCTTCTGGTAAAGACAAAATCAAATCCGTTGGAAGCTGGTGGTTTGCTCAAAATCACATGGTTATCGGTGTACCATGGTTCTTACTTGAACTGAAACATTTGGCTACTCCAGAAGTAATGGCTTTTGGTAAAGAGATTAAAATCCATTATGTTTTCTCAAATCATTGCTAGGGACTAGCAATATCTTAGTGTGGGGGATTGATGAGTGTCTAAATACTCATCATTTTTGTACTATTTAAACTGCAAAATCATCTGAAAACACTCAAAAATGCATCAAAATGATGAAAATATCACAAATCAGTGTTTTATGTGTTTTGAATGCAAAAATATCAAAATCAGATGAAAAACGTATCAAATTTGTAAAAATTGCAGTTTTAGTCCCCCAAGTTTCAAAAGTTGTCAAAAACAGTCCCTGAACACATAATTTCAAAAGAAAAATCACCAAAGGTCCTTTTAAAATCATAAGTTGTCAAATTTAATCCTTTGGTGAAAAATATAAAAAGTTTGAGAAAATTACAAGTTTGGTCCTTCAACTTTTAAATTTGGCAGAAATGGCCCCTGGAAAATTGCAAAATGGCAAGTTTGGCCCTTATACTTTTTGAGGGTGTCACTTTTGGTCCCTTTAAACAAGTTTGATGAATTGGCAGCTTAGGTCCCTCAATTTCAGAAATTTACACAAAGGTCCCTAAGTTATTAATCCTTTTAAACTAATTTTGGACCTTGCCTAGTTTTGACCCCCCCTGTCATAATACACTGTGAACCCCCCTTGTGTTATTACCCTCTGGTCAAACCACAAAACCCGCCAAAAGTCTCACCCTCTCAACTGCTTCCTGCAACAAAGCAACAACCCATTCCCCCTCCTCCATTCCACTCCACCATGTCCCCCCCACCTACAACTAACTTCCAAGGGGCATTAATTGCATCTCCCCCCTCCTCACTCAACCCCAATTGGCAGACAAGAATTTTGGCGCCAAAATCTGTTTAAATGGCTAGGATCACTTTTAAAGCCATCCAATGGCTGAGGATTGCTGGGATACATTCAGAGTAGATAGAGAAGAGGATTGGATTATAAAAGAAAGAGAGAGGAAGCAAACCAAGTAGTAGATTTTAGTTTTAAAATTCTCTTATGTCGTTTTTATTATTATTGTCTTAGTTTGATTCCAAAGTTGTAACATTTTGTTCCTCAATATTAAACTCAAGTTACATTTTCAGTTTATTCAAGTTTTAATCATTAATTTCAAGTTTAATTCAGTTTCATTGTTATGTGCTTACTGTTAAAAATTCAAGTTTCCATTTCATAAGAACAAGCTTCATACAACTTGTTAATCAGTTTCAATAAGCTTATATAAGCTTTTCATAACTTTTTGAAAGCTTAAAATCAAGTTTCAAACAATTTCGTATTCTGGTCAACAAAAGTCAACTGGGGGCCAAAATGGAAATGAAAGAGGAAATGGGTTGATGCAGCATGGAATTGGGTTGTTTCTGAGTTAATGGGTTTATATTTAGGATAGTGGTTCTCTTGGTTACTGTTTTCAAGCCATAGTGGCTATGGATCAATTGTAAGTCATTTTTAAAGTTTCATTTGCATAATCTGTCTTTGAGGTTATAACTAGTTTTAATCTCTTTAAATAGTTGTATTTAGAATATTTAAACTTATTTGGATCAGTATCATGGGTTAGTTAAGAGTTTAGATCAGTTTTGAGTCTTAATCAGTGTATTAAGGAGTGTTTGCTTTTACTGTCATATCTGAATTTAAGGCTTTTGCAGTGGTTAAATTGTGTTGTGTTATGCTTGGTTAGTTTATTTAAGCTCATACCTGTCTTAGTTTGTGCCTGCAAAACACCTAAAGTCAAAATCCTAGTCCTACTATTTTAACAGATTATCTGTTGTGTCTTAGGAAATCAAATCACTTGTGTTGTGTGTAAAATACATAGATATAGGTTGCTTTAGTCTCATTTCAGTCATTAACATCATCATCAGTCCTAGATTTGATCTCAAATCTCACCAAAGTCAAATCTCATAACTGTTCTTAAAAAGTCAAGACCATGTTAACAGCAGTTTTTGCAGAACTTGCAGCAAGGGCACAATGCTTATTTTAAATAGTTAGGGTCTCATTTTTGGTCTATTTGCAGTTTGCTGGGTGGTCTTGAAGACCACATATCTGGTTTTCACATTTGCTTCTCTGATTAGCTTATAATTCAGCCCAAAGTAGGGGTTAGTTAGCTTTTTAGCTTAAGTGGCAGTTTGCTTAAATCTTTGTAATCTGCTTATTAGGTGTTAGGAGTAGTGTTAATTAGTTGATATTAGCTTATTTTAGCATACATTAGCTTCTGTTATCAGTTGGTGCATTTTATAGCTTATTTGCTTATTCTCTATAGCTTATTTCACATCAGTTTACATTGCAGCTTTTACTTCACTCACATAAGCCCATGTTTTGATATTTTTCATAGATTTAGATTAATAATTTAGAATTTTCCTGAGTTTTTCATAATTTTTTGTCACTGTTCACTATTTTTCTTTATTAAATTTAGTTTTTAGGCATTTTTAAATAGCTTTAATTGCAAATAATTAAGAAAAAGTTCAAAAAAATAATTTTTCAATTTTCTCAGTTTAAGAAAAATATAAAAAGCATAAAAAATATTTTTCCCTATTTTTCCTCTTTTATTTGTTATTTTTCACAATTTAAATTAGATTTAAATAGATTTAAATTCATAGAAAATAGAAAAATAATCAGAAAAATATAAAAATAGTTTTGAAAATTCTATTTTGATATTTTAGATTTTTCTAAGTCTTAATTTTATTTTTCTAGCTTTATTTCCTATTTTCTTGTAATTTAGGTTATTATTAAATAGTTAAAATAGTTTTTAATTAATAATAATTAATTAAATAGTTATAAAAATAATTTTCTTTTTCTATAAATTTTCTTTTATCATTAGGTTTGTAAAAATGTCATTTTCATATTTTTAGGACTTTTATTTCTTAGATCTCACTTTTTATTTTGTACGTTTACGTAATTTTTATTTAAACGTAAGTTTTAAGTTTTAAACGTTCATCAATTTTAAAAATAGTGATAGCGTTTATTTAATAGATTTTATCTTTTTAATTTCCTTTAATTTGCATTTAAGCCGTTGTAATTTGTTGGCTTTTCTTGCAGTTATAATAATCTCAAATCCTTTTTCCGTTCAAATCTCCCGATCACTATTCGTTTGGTAATCCATTGTTAATATTTTTAATCTTTTTAATTTCCTTTAATTTGCATTTAAGCCCTTGTAGTTTATGTCCTTTTTCTGTAGTTATAATAATTCACAATCTCCTTTTCCGTTCAAATCTCTCGATCACTTTACGTTTGATAATCCATTGCATAGCTCGCTGGGACATAACGACCCGGGGAAACACTATACTCCCCAGATCTTCATTGCATTCGTGCTTGAGCAGTTTTAAGCTGATTACGGTCTGCCATTCACAAGTGGCAGGCTTGAGTGATTTAGCTTGACTGTTTGGCACGCATCACTACCCAATGTTCGCATGCCAGTCTTGTGATGCATTACTTTGGAATAATGAGAGCATGATAGGAAATACACACACAAACTCAGAGTCATTTTTAATTTGTTGCGGAAGGGGAAAAGTCATATTGGGCGATGAGGTGCTCAATCCACCACCATTATTAAAGAAGCTTATTAATGGTGAGCATCCAAAAAGCAGTACATTCATCGATAATATAAGACGTTATAATTCTATGTTTGCTTTTACTTCCATGGGCGCAAAACAAGACACATCGGTTAATCAAGGATACGGTGCGTTTTGCTATAGGATACACGGTCAAAATTATCACTTGATGGGTTCTTTATTGCCAGAGAAAGACAAAAAACCAATGTTTGCGCAACTATATATCTATGACTCCGAAAATGAAATCCAAAATCGAATAAATAGTTTCAGGTATATTAATTTACGAAAGCACATAAAGATACAAAACATTTACTATTGCTTTTAATATATTATAAATATAAAACCGGTCTCATTCATCACGGTATATCTTTTGCAGTGACACAACAACAACAACAACAACAGACAACCAATTAGTAGACCATAAACTCACGGTTGAATTACGTGACATGCTTGATGAAATCAATCCATTAGTAGAACAGTTTCGAATGGCTGGAGAATGTTATGTGACTTCAAACATACGTAATAATATCAGATTACGTCTTATTGGTACAAGAGAACGCGATGGAAGAAACTACAACCTACCAACAGCTTCTGAAGTTGTAGGTCTGATAGTCGGAGACTTTGACACAACAACAAACAAACGATACATCATTCTCCACATGCAAGAAGGAGGCGTTAGAAGAATTAGTGAATTGCATCCTTCATACCTGGCACTACAATATCCATTACTGTTTCCCTACGCTGAAGATGGTTATAGCACTGACATATACCATGCCGGTATCACAGATCACACATCAACAAATAAAAAAACAAGAGTAACAATGAGGGAGTATTTTGCATATAGATTGCAAGATAGAGCCGGAATTTTTCATATGATTCTCAACTCAAGGAGATTGACACAACAATTTATTGTGGACGCATACACTATGGTTGAATCTGAAAGGTTTTCGTACATACGTAAACAACAAAAAGAGCTAAGGAGTGAAAAGTACTCTAAATTAGTCAAACTGGCAAAGGACGAAAATTCCGGAATAAAGCTACGGAAAAAAAAGTGATATTGCCATCATCTTTTACAGGCAGTCCAAGGTATATGGTGCAAAATTATTTAGACGCCATGACAATTTGCAAGGTTTAGGGATATCCCGATTTGTTTATAACGTTCACATGAAACCCAAACTGGCCAGAAATCACACGTTTTGTGAATGAGAACGGGTTAAAATCAGAAGACAGACCCGATGCAATAACACAAGTATTTAAACAAAAACTTGACTCCCTCATGCACGATTTTAAAGACCGTAGTTATTTCGGCAAGCTCAAAGCAGGTAAGTTTGAAATTTACATTTTATAAACATTATTATTTATTAGAGAATTCAACAATATTTTATGTGTAACACATGACATAATTTATATCATATAGCGGTTTACACAATCGAATTCCAAAAGAGAGGCCTCCCACATGCACACATTTTGCTTTTCCTGGAGGAAAAAAATAAAATGACTACACCAGCACATATAGACCATTTTATTTCTTCAGAGATACCAGACAAAAAAGAGGACCCAGAGCCGTACAAAATTGTTGCAGACCACATGATGCATGGCCCTTGTGGACGGGACCGCCCCAGCTGCCAGTGCACAGTAAAAAACAAATGCACCAAAAAGTTTCCAAAATAATTCAACGATAAGACATTCATTGATGAAACTGGGTATGCAATTTACAAACGAAGAAACGATGGATCTACAATTACCAAAAGCGGAGTAGAACTGCATAATGGGTACGTTGTACCCTACAACCCCGGTTTACTACGACGTTATCAATCCCATATAAATGTCGAATATTGTAATCAAGCAGCGTCTATAAAATACCTCTTCAAGTACCTAAATAAGGGACCAGACAGAGCAACAGTGGCACTTGAAGACGAAGATGTTGATGAAATAAAAAATTACTATGACTGCAGATATCTTTCAGCATGTGAAGCGGCTTGGAGGATTTACGGATTCGACATACACTACAGATTTCCTCCTGTAGAAAGGTTTCCATTTCACTTAAAAGGAGAACAATCAGTTATATTTGATGCCACGGAAAGCAGCAATTACACATTAGAAAAAGCAACGGTGAATGAAAACAAGTTTATAGCATGGATAGAAAGAAACAAGACAGACGAAGAAGCACGGAAGTTGTTTTATCACCAGTTCCCAGAACATTATGTATGGAAGCAAGAAGAAAGAAAATGGCTACCAAGACAAAAAGGTACATGCATTGGAAGAGTGCATCATGTCCCTCCTTCTTCTGGGGAAATCTTCTTTTTACGAGTCTTACTAAACAAGGTCAAAGGTGCACAGGACTGGGATGATTTTAAAAAATACGAGGGTGTCACATATGCTACATACAAAGAAGCTTGCGAAGCTAGAGGTCTACTCGAAGACGACAAGGAATATATAGATGGACTGTTGGAAGCAAGCAGATGGGGGTCAGGAAACTATCTGCAAACATTTTACGTAATGCTTATTATGACAGACATCATGTCTAGACCAGAGGTAGTTTATGAAAAAACATGGCATGTATTGTCGGAAGATGTAGAAAATGTTGAATGCGCCATAAGAAATGATCCAGGTGTGTAATATATATACACTTTAAATTTTTTAACAACAAAACAAATATTCACACATTACAACTAACAATGTTGTTTAAATTTATAGAATTGGTGCTCTCAGATATTCAAAAGAAGAATATATGCCTCACATATATCGAACATATGCTGCTTTGTAACAACAGAAGCCTTAAGAACATAGCAAACATGCCACTACCAAACGAAATGTTCACAATGGCAAATTACAACATATTGGTTTCAAGTGAACTAAAATACAACGTCAATGAATTACGAAACCAGCACACCAAATGGTACGGCACATTGACTCACGAGCAAAAAGATATATACCACACTATCACAGACTGTGTGAATAATGACCAAGGAGGAATGTTCTTTGTATACGGATATGGAGGAACCGGCAAGACATATCTTTACAAAACGTTGTCAGCAGCAATAAGATCACAAGGAGAAATAGTATTAAACGTGACATCAAGTGGAATTGCTTCACTTTTGCTGGAAGGAGGCAGGACAGCCTGTTAATACAAATAAGCCGTAAAAACATTTATTTATATTTTACGATCTTCTAATGTTTTGTCGATAACAAACGTAAAATCATATTAACGAAACAAATAAAATACGTAAATGGTTTGAACTAATAGTTTCTAACTTTTTCACATTTTCACATAAAATACTAAAACAAGTATAAGTGATTTTATGATTTAAGTAATACATATGTACAACAACTAGTGTTTACATATTTGGATAAAATATACACATAACTAGTATGTAGTATATTGGGTAATATAAATGGGTAGAAACTTAAGTATCACAATCCATTGGGCAAATACATTGAATGTAGTTGGGTACAACCCAAAGCCCATAACCCATTGCATGACATCATGCTTAAATCATACATGGATAATATCCATAACCCATGGATCAACCCATACCCAAGTGACCAAGTGCATCGCACTCAAAGATACATTGTATCTAGCCAAAAGATACATGGTTCAACCCATGACCCATGACCCATAACCAAAATACCCATGGGTAAAAGGGAGCGTCCCACGGATCCCTAGCTTAACGCTAGACGGATCCTTTGTGGAAGGGATCCGTGGGATCCGGGGAACAGTAAGATTTTTCCTCTATAAATAGTGAGTCATTTCTTCATTATTTCTCACCCCTTTCCAACACACTTTCTCCCCTGAGTTAAATCTCACTAACCTTAGATCCAAGAGATCTATGTTTGTAGTTTTGTTTTTATGTGATCTTTTAGGTTCCTCTTAAAGGCAAGATCACCACCTTTGAAGTGAAGCAAGCTCAAGTCCATGAGTTGCCAAGCTTCCTCATCATCAAGGCTACTGAAGTCTTCTTGTTGATGATTCCTTTCTTTCTTCAAAAAAGTGTAGTGTTGAAGACATTTGTCTCAAGTGTCAAAACAAAGATATTAGTGAAGGGTATCTATCGTCTATAGCATAAGCACTTGTGGTAGGTGCTTAGAAGTCAAGACAAGGAGCATTAGTGAAAGGTGCTTAGAAGTCAAGACTTGAAGCATTAGTGAAAGGTGCTTAGAAGTGAAGACACAAGACATTAGTGAAAGGTGTCTTGTAGATCTAGTCAAAGGCATTAGTGAAAGGTGCCTTAGATGTACATTCGATATGGTGTGTTTCGATGTACTAGATAGACTAGCATTAGATCCAAGGATATTGATGTCCTTGATGATGTTGTAAAGGAGTAGATCTCCTTTGCGATTAGTCGTTGGTGTAGTGTGGTAGTAGTTCCTCCATTGCAATGGAGCTAGGTGCTTAGCCTAGTACCTAATAAAGGGTAGGCGACATTGTGTAGGTTTGGTTCACCTTGGAGTGAAAGAACCCGGTGGTTAGCCTAGCACCGGAAAAAGGGTAGGCGACCTTGTGAAGGCTTCTCCGCCATAAGGAGATTGGTGTAGTGTTTACGAACTCTCGAGTAGGTGACTCGGGGAGTGGAGTAGGGCAAGGAAGGTGTCCTTGTAGCCGAACCACTATAAATACTCGCGTTGTGGTTTTGTGCTTCTTACTCTTATCTTTTCATTACATATCTTTATATGCTTGTTTATCAACATCCAACACACACAACCAAATTGATTGACATAAGTCGATCTAAATAGTTTAAAAGAAAGTTTTAATTGGTAAAACTATTCAACCCCCCCTTCTAGTTTTCCACACAGCCCATTTCCGATTCGCAATACTAATAAATATAGACTAAGATTCAATGTGTCATATTCCAACAGACAGTGAACTTTGCAGAATTGATAAGGATGTGTAAATTGATAATATGGGATGAAGCTCCAATGACACATAAGCATTGCTATGAGGCATTTGACATGACATTAAGAGATATATGTAGGCAAGATCCAAACAAACCATCTGAAATAGTATTTGGCGGTAAAGTAGTTGTATTTGGTGGAGACTTCAGGTAGATTCTTCCAGTTATTACAAACGGTAGTAGACACACTGTAGTCCATGCAGCATTAAACTCTTCATACTTGTGGCAACGTTGCACAGTTCTTCATCTGACCATCAACATGAGATTAGGAACAAGCACAAACAGTTCAGAGCGGAAAGAAATACAAGATTTTGCATATTGGATACTATCCATTGGTAACGGCACAATTGGTGGTAAGATTCACGGGGAAGCGACTGTGGAATTCCCACGGGACATGTTAATTCCAGATTCAGAAGATCACATTGGGAAAATTATAGAAGAAACTTACCCAGACTTAGTCAGAAACCTTTATAACCCATCTTTCTTTCAAGAAAAGGCAATTCTTGCCCTCACACACAAGATGGTGGATATGATAAATGGCCGTATGTTAACACTTCTCCCAGGAGCCGAACATACATATGAGAGTTCTGACTCAGTCGGTATTGCTGATATGGATACCAATTTCAATGAAGAACTATACACATACGATTTCCTCAACACAATCCACATATCTGGGATTCCACACCACAGCTTAAAGTTGAAAGTAGGCACCCCTGTTATGTGCATGAGAAACATAGACCAAACAGCTGGATTATGCAACGGAACCAGGCTACAAGTCATAAGGATGGGTGTTAATATAATAGAAGCAAAAATTATATCTGGAGGAAGCGTAGGCACAATCTGCGCCATCCCACGTATAAACCTAAGCTCTTCTGATAACAAGATGCCATTTAAATTTAACCGTAGACAATTTCCAGTGTCTATATGTTTCGCAATGACTATTAACAAGAGCCAAGGACAGACATTGACACAAGTTGGAATGTTTCTTCAAAAACCGGTTTTCTCGCACGGACAACTATATGTCGCTGTCTCAAGAGTCAAGAGCAAGAAAGGCTTAAAGATATAATGTTGTGATGAAGATGGAAATTACTCAAAATCAACAACAAACGTAGTGTATAAAGAAATTCTTTTTAGGATTTAATGTTCATGTCTTAAAAATGTTCATGCACAAACAATTAAACACTTCAAAAAAGTTGTTAAGAAGCATATTTAAATAAACAAACAAAATTACACTATGAAATAAACAAGCAATAAATCACAAGTCGTGCCCGCCCTTAGGCGGGCTTAAATGGCTAGTGTGTGTGTGTCTATATATATATATATATATATATATATATATATATATATATATATATATATATATATATATATATATATATATGGAAATATATTAGCTACAATTCTTTGTAGCCAATTGGCTACAATTTTACATGTGTAAATATGGGTCCCTGATTCTTTTTGTGGGTCATGGTTATTTACTGGGGGCCCTGAATCATTGCTTGTGTATTTTATATGAAGGATTGTAGCTAATTGGCTACAAAAATTGTAGCCAAGCTATCCCATCTCTATATTATATATAACAGGAGGCATTTGGCATTAATGTCACCTCAATGCCATCTCAACGCCACCTCAATGCCACGTAATCCAATTTAATGCCACGTAATCATTTGTTGTCCAACTAAGCAATATTTATGTCCACATAAGCACTAATTTTTTAATTTAATTTAATTAGAATTAGATTTTATATAAATTTCGGATTTTTAATTTTTTTTTTAAATTTCGGATTTTTAATAATTATTTTTGAAAATTATTTATGTCCACATAAGCAATATTTTTTAATTTAATTTAATTAGAATTAAATTTTATATAAATTTCGGATTTTTAATTTTTTTTTTAAATTTCGGAATTTTAATAATTATTTTTGAAAATTGTTTATAAAAAAGGAACCTTGTAAGGATTGAACCTTGGTCATTTGGATAAATAACTTGTGTGTTTACCACTTAGGGAACAAGTTATTTTGATAATTATGTTGCATATTATAATCTATAAATGGCTATTGGAATCATATAGTAAATACAATTATTAGAAATCTGTATTCTTATATTTTATATTTATGTTTCTAGCCAATACATAAATATATTTATGTCCATTACCCTAATGCGATCTTTATTCTACTTCACATGCTAAACCCTAATGTGATATTTTCATTCCTGTATAATACAATCCTGATCATAATACAATTATTGTTTTTTGCAGGTTTAGTGTTTTATGTATCCAATCTTATATCTGTTGTGGTGGGTTATGAAGATGTTTTAATGAGGTAAGCTTTCACATGACCACATGTTTTAACTATTGTATTCTCATCTCTATGCCTTAATGTTACATATGTGAACTAATTGTTGAAATTAATACTTGGTTTTTTATACATTGGCCATCGAAATTAGTGTTATTTGTGTATCTTACCTGCATATCAGTGGTCCGGTGTTGATAATGGTATTTGATTCTTGATGCTATTGGTGGAGAGCTTCATGTTTGATCATGTATGTGATGTCTAATATGTCGTTCAAAACTTCACATATACAAATCCAATGATTCCATAGACCTTCTACCTTCTTCTCACACATGCTTCTATAGACTATGAAATATTAAATTTCATTCCTATGACATATGTTTTTCTAATGTATGCCTATAATTGACTGGGCAGAAGGGTTGTTTGATTTGATCTGATCATGGCTGCTGCCTTTGGATTTCAGGTAAGGCCTAACTTTTAATTTTTTAATTTATATATATATATATAAATATATATTTGTACAATAAATCTTATTATTAGTTAGTTTAATTTGTGCTTTCTGATTGTAATATGCAGTGCTCAGTCGCTGTCCCTCTGAACGGCAACGACACCTCACTTCACAAATCAATTTTTAAGGTTTGTTCTTACACTTATTGCAGGGCTAATTTTTTTTAGCCATAAATTTGTTTTCAAAAAGAAATATAGAGAAAACTAATTGTTTTGGATTATTCTATGTTACAATTTCAGTGAATCTTGTATCTAATACAAGAGGCCTTTTAAACTAATGTTTTTCATTGCTCGCCTTAAATGTACATGGTAGGTGGCATGTTAGCCTTCGTGTTAGCCGTTGAGCCGCATAGGCGGAATTTTATGGCACTATATTATAGGATCACTTAAGATGAAGTAGCTCTAACGTTAGTAGGTTTTACATTCGTCAACTTCTGCCTGTACATGCTAGACTAATTCAGGTTACAGAATTGTAATAATCTTATTTGGATCGTGTTTTTGTTTATAATTTTATTCTAAATATTTTATTTTATGGTTAATTTAAATTGGAAATGTCGTTTTGTATGAGGATAAGTAGAGATGGGATGCACAAGATGAAACATAAGTTGACGAAACCTTTGCTTTATACAGTTCTATAATCAATATATGTTGTCAATTTGTCGACTATGATTTCATGCAGAGGTTGATTGTATTCTGGAAGGCCGAATATGTGCACTAAAAGTAAAGAAACAACCCCAAAGCACCACATGAGGCATCGACATCCTGAATTTCTAGGCCTATCGAAAAAGGTTAGCGATAAAGTATTTTGGATAATCCAAAACTTCGGTTAAAAGTACAAATCTATAATTTCCACAATTTTCATTACACTATCTACGTATCAATCGTGCTTTCTCAGTTTCAAACATCGTTATTGATTTGCTTTCTTTGTTGGCTTTTGAAAGCGAGCCTAATTCAGGATCATCTAGAATCCGATATGATGACGTTCATCAGCCACCTTATTCGGAGGTTAGAGTTTTATTGCATTTTCGTTATATCATCATCGGCAATTGTTGGTAATGTGGTTACAAATGTTTGATTTCTGCAACAGGTTCACATACACAATATGGACCGGTCGTGTTAGATTTTGGTGCTGGAATCGTGCTCGAGGATATACTCCTTCTTTGAATACCACGAAGTGTCATCTGCGACCACAGGGTGACACACGATATGGTCAGTATAGCGACAGCAGTGTCGGACCTGCCAACCACATGTACAGAACAACATCCACGCAAGAAGCACACCCACTAGCAGGTAACATGTCTTCGATACTTCTGATCAAGTTCAAAGGTTATGATATGTTGATAGACCATTATGTGCGAAGGTGTGAAAGTTACTTTATTGCATGGTTTGAAGTTGCAGTAGTGAACTCAAGGTCCGCGTACTGAAAAAAAAAAAAAAAAAAAAAAAAAAAAAAAAAAAAAAAACCACCGACAGCTTAACATCAAGTACGAGGACTTTAGGCTTCTGCAGTTTCCGTCACTCTCAATATGTTAGTGCGTCTAATTGTATGATGAGTGCGACTTCCAAATTACAGTTACTCACATGAAGGCACGCATTGTTCTTAAAAAGAGGTTTGACGAAATTCGTGCAGGTTGGTTACAGTATAAACAGATTGTAACCGTATAATTTTTGCTCAATATCGGTTACCAATTTCTTAATCATTTTATTTTATTATCATAATAGGCTCACATGGTTCACAAGCCCGATGTTCATGACCAACTGAAGGACCATCAAACATTCTAGCACCTGCACGACAGCGTAAGTGACACCCCCTTCCGTTTTTATGAATCCAACATACGTGCTTTAAGATCGTTTAATTTAGTTATCAAGAATGTTAGTCACAGAGGTGTATAGATATCAAGTGAGCACTTATCACGTCCCTTATCTTACTGCTGGTGCAGGCATATCAGACTCTCTGATCAAAAGACCAGCAACTGGTGCGCAAATCACAATGATACGACAGGTCGCGACTATGCAGGCAGGCGCTGTTCAGCGCTTAACTCCAACATTTGCGTGCAGAGGCCGGTGTACAGGTGATTCATTGTTTATGTTACCATTTTGTAACCTCCCTGTTTACCCACCCATTGTAAAATATCCTGCAGTGAATGCACAATGTGGAATGTAAATACAGTATCAAATGTGTACGTAGTAAGTGATTTGCAAAATTGTCAATGTAGGTTTTATCGGGAACACGCCATGTGCCTCCAGTAACAACAGCTGCGGAGGCAAGAAGAGGGCCACTGCTGGAACATCACGCCAAGGACAGTGTCCACACATGCAGGTTGGTGATATGCAATGAACCCCTGATTCCGTACATATTAGTAAATAAAAGTAAACAAGTTCAGTTCAGAACTTGAAACTAGATATTTACGCGAAATTGATGAAAAGTTATAAACAAGTTCCATAGTGGTGGTATCTCGTGTTACTATTTGGGAGCATAATATTGTCCCTCGTCAAGTGTTTTGTATGGAAAGAAGATGTGCAGCTTCCATGGTGGGGTTTTCTCTTTGACTTTGCACTAGCTTTTATCATTACACTCCCTATTGGAGTCGTTCAAGCTACCACCAACCAGGTACGATACGATACTACCATGAAGCTTTTTTCATTCATAAGTACTAAAATAGTTAATAACTTTTAATTTTATTAATAATATAGCGCAGCAACCTAGATACGACATCATAACTCAGTTCATATTTGGGTATATTTTGCCTCGAAAGCCAATTGGCAACTTGCTTTTCAAGATATACGGAAGAATCAATACAGTTCATACTCTTTCTTTCTTATCCGACCTTAAGCTAGGCCACTACATGAAGATCCCACCTCGATGCATGTTCACTGCTCAGGTTTGTTTTGTTGCTTCTAATGCATTATGTCTGTTATTTTTGTCGGTAGTCTAAAAGACTAATAATGTTTGTGTATAATGTCAGCTGGTGGCAACTCTATCAGAGTATACCTTTTTATGATTGGGTATCCTCATTTGATTTTTGATTGTGAGAATATGGTTTCACGATTCATCCTTTTAAATGTTAGAAAATATATGTATTAGAATAGAAAATAATTGATTTGCTCATACACAGTTTGCGTTGCTTTGGAAAATTTTGATTAGTATTTTGGAGCCAACCAATAGACTTCCTTCCTTTCAGCTGTTCATGACTCATTATTCATACCATTAAAATTATAGTAATCCGTCTTATACAATCTATTGACATGGAAGTGAAACATAAATTCTAAAGTTTGGGTTTTCTAAGCGAGATGTGGTAGTTTTAAAGCCAGATGGTTTGAATGTTAAGCCTTTTTAAAATAGACTTTTGTTTTAGTTTTAGTGAGACATGGGATTAAAGGCGAGATATGTTAATACATTTGTTCGAGATCAGTTTATTTTTTAGACTATATCTCGATTTTGTTAAACCACATGCACGGATTTTGCAATTTACTCTAAGATTTAGTAAAGAATCCCAAACAACCCCATATATATTATTTTGTGCACATGGGTTCTCTCCCCACGTTCTTAATGCTCATTGATACATCTTTGTGTTTAGTCATTGACTGATCACAAAACACTTAATTACAGATCTACACATAACTTAAGAGGTGAATAATATGAACTGCAAGGTCAGATTTTCCCCCATTTGTCTTTTTTTTTAATTTTCATATCATGCTGATCTAACAAGTTTATGAGCAGAGATATTTAGTAGGTTACAAGCACCAGTTTTTGCGAAATATTTAATAGTCAAAAGAGTCGGCCTTTTACTCTTAGAGTGTCAAATGAGTTAGTGTTTTCTTTTTGGGTAACTATGGTTTTTGACCTTTTGGCCAATCAATCCATGGGGTTTAAGCCCAACCTACAGAGACTCGAACCTGGTAAATCCTCCCTTTTTTGGAAAGGTTGGTGTGGTCACTAAAGTTTGCACCCAGCGAGAACTGAACTTCAGCCCTCTCATATTTAGTGATGACAATCATAAGACTTTTATCACTAGGCAACCTCTTTTACTGATTGATATTAGAATGCGTGAACACTATGTTTTAGTTACAATGAAAATCATAGATGTATTACATATATAAAGTTCATCATAATTACTTAAAAAGAACACTTATTTGTTAAGAACTAAGATCTCAAAACTACAATGTTTAAAATTTTAGAATCAAAGTGGACATTTGTGGGATGGTAAGGGATATGTAACATATCATATGTTAAAAACACTTACGAAACTCTTTAACCATGTCTTTATATTTCAGATTGAATTGATCAATATTGTACACCTTTGATGAAATATACAAATCCATTGCATAAATAATACCTGAATAACGAGACGACTATCGAATTATTTTTATCTGGTTTTCGAAATGAAAGATAATAATGTTGGGAATCTAAACGCAGATCACGATACAAACACAATTGAGTACTGGAAACAACGGGTCTTGCATATGGAGAAATTGCTAAAAGCGAGTCTCCAGCGAGAGCAGGTACTCGTGGAGAATTTGGCAGAACTTTCACAGAATTCGAACATGAATGATAACTTCTTACATTCTATTCTTCAAAATTCACCTGTTATCATCGGCCATCAAGACAAAGACTTAGGTTACCGCTACATTTATAATCATTTCTCGGGTTTGCGAGAGGAGGTAAAGAACAGTCTAAAAAATCATTTTTTGAAATTTGCATCTGTTTTCGCCTTTTCAGATAGCTGATGATGAGTTAATGTGTTAACATGTTATAGGATATTATTGGAAAGATGAATCTTGAAGTATTTAAAGGTGGTGGTGTTAAGGAATGTCAAAAATTTAAGCAGGAAGTTCTTGAACGAGGATTTCCAGCTAAGAGAGAAATTACATACGAGACTGAATTATTTGGAACCAAGACATTCCTGATGTACGTCGAACCTGTTTTTAGCTATGCAGGCGAGAACAATGGAATAAATTATGTGGGAATGGATATAACTGATCAAGTAAAATTCTATAACTTTTTTTAGTCGAGTTACCTTTATATTCACATAGTTTGTAGCCCTCATTAACAATTATTCAGGTAACAACTCATGGTACTTAGGTGAAAAAGTGAGAAAAGATGGTAAAGCTTCGAGAGGAAATAGCTATGCAAAAAGCTAGGGAGAGTGAAGCTCATAAACAAGTTTAGTAATGTTCTTTGGTTGCACCTTGGTTCAAGGATGCCTTTGCCTTTTCTTGTCCTTGATTATAACGGCTATTGAAGAGATTGTGTTTTATTTGATTTGTAAAAATGAAGCATGGTATTGATGCCATTGTTAATTATGTGACTAATATTTGGATACATGATATTTCGTTTTATTTTAATGATTTTTTTGAACGATGAATGTGTATAGAAGAGTTGATGTACGAGCGTTTTAAATACTCGAAAGAGAATCACACCCAAAAACAAAACCCCGCAACCAGAAGATTGAACAGGTTCGTCGCAACTCGCAAGATTTAAAAAGAACAGATTGTGGATTGTGACACCTATAGAATTAAAGATTACAACTAAAACAATACTCAACTAGCTAACCACACCATCGTTTAGGGCGGAAATTATCTATACCATAGGCCATCAAAGTTTTAAGATATTGTGTTCTTTAAGAAATAAAAATCAAGATTTATTGATTTTTTAGTAACCCATGTTATGCAACTATGCCTTTAGAGAAATAGTTATTTGAAAGGACTCCTTAAATGTTACAAATACAATTTGTCCATCGATAATTATAAGTCATGTTCGCACATCGGGCGGCCTTTTATTGAAGGTCTTTTGCTCACTCTTTTTAACCATTGTTACGATGCGTGCTGCAGAAAATGAATTACAGTCCTATGTACTGCACGACGTGTGATAGAGTCTTCAAAGCATACAAGAGTTACAAGTATATTTGCTTAGAACTATGAAGTTGTAAGCTTAAATAATTTAGTAGTTTTGTTTATTTAATTTGGAGATTTTGAACCATATTAATGTTGTGTTCTCCCTTTTTTTTATGACTGACTTTGATCCCTCGCAAAAATCAATCTCCTTTATAAATCTTTGTATGGCAACTAAAAAAAACGCAATTATCAATTGCTATAGGATGGCTACTTCATGCAATGTAAATCGGATATGTTTAATTACTTTTTTTTGTTTATTAATTTATTACTCCGTAATAGCAAATGTGTCTGAATGCACAGAGTAGAAACATCACAGTAAAGCTTGAACCAGAAGTTCAAAGGGATGCACACGCAACAAGTACAAGAAGGAATAAGTTCAAAGGGATGCATACGCAACAAGTACAAGAAGGAATGATAATTTCGCTATAGCAAATTATGTCAACGATAATTATAAGACATGCCCGCCCATTGGGCGGGCTTCGACCACTAGTATATATATATATATATATATATATATATATATATATATATATATATATATATATATATATATATATATATGGGATATATATATATATATATATATATATATAGAGTGTGGTTAGTGTAAAAAGTGAGTTTGGATAAAAGGTATAGGAATGAGTATAAGCCATTGATTTTATCATTTAAAATTAGATTTACGGATGAGATCATTTTGGGTAAAAAAATGTAAATATTCAACTCATAAATAGGCTAGATGTATAAATGCATGTGTCAATAAGGGTAGTAAGGTCATTTCCACATTATCCATCAATACCCATTCGCAGTTGTGTGTCTATATATTAATTGAGGAATTAATATTGATTTAAAAAGGGTGAACCAAATTAAAAATAGTTACACTAATTGAGGAATTCATACCCATTAATGTAAATTTGTATCAATTAAAAAATAAAAAAAACATATCACACTAACAAAAAAAAAGAAACGTGTTCAACCTATCATCAATTTTCTTAAGATGTGTTGTACATTGACACACATGAAACATCTTTTATACATATATTTTATTAAAATTGACACGTATGATAGAGATGCTTACAAATATTGACACATCATTTTAATAAAGTGACACATCTTTTCAATAGGTGGGGCTTATTAAAATTGACACATATAATAGACATGCTTACAAATATTGACACATCATTTTAATAGAGTGACACATCTTTTTTATATTGACACATCCTTTCAATAAAGCGAGGCTTATTAAAATTGACACATATGATAGACATGCTTACAAATATTGACACATCTTTTTTATAGAGTGACACATCCTTATACATATTGACACATCATTTTACTAAAGTGACACATTCTTATATAAAATGACACACTTAAAACATATCTATTAATATTTACACATTTGATACACATCTTTATACACATATCTTGCATTAAAAAGATAAAAAAATGTGAGACAAATATTAACAGGTTGATACAACCGATTGTTATTTATGAGAAATAACAATAAATATTACATTACATAGTTAAAAATACAATAATAATAATAAATAAAAAAAAGCATATTAATACACAACTTTGTGTGTCAAGAAATTTAATATGTCACTTAAATTGTATCAAGAAATCAAATGTGTCAAAAAATAAAAGAGCAAGTGTAATAAGAAACTTAGTGTGTCACTTGAAATTTATCATGAAACTAAGTGTGTCAAGAAACATAGTGTGTCACTTGAAACTAAGTGTGGCAAGAAACATAGTGTGTCACTTGAAAACTAAGTCCCATGCAACATCTTTTTTTTTTTCTTTTTCTTTTCTCTTGTTATATTAAATTAACACTTGAATGTATCCCTTTATACTAGAAAACTAAAAGATCCGATAAACATATTTACAGTTTGATACAACAGTTGTCATATTTGAGACATAAAAGTATGACTCTATTACATAATTAAAAATACAATAATACAAGAAAATGATATTGATAAATTATTGTGTGTCAATAAAACTTGGTGTATCACTTTAGTTGTATAATGAAATGTATTGTGTGAAAAAAATTAAGTGTGTCAAAAAACTTAGCGTGTCACTTGAAATATATCATGAAACTAAATGTGTCAAAAACCTTAATGTGTCACTTGAAATAATTGATACATGAAGTATACCTCTTTTAATTATTGTTACACAACTACAAAAGAACATGTCTTTGTAAAAAGACATATAACTCAAATACCGTATATCAATTTTATTTCTTAGAAAAGTATATATTCATCATCGAATACACGTTTTCCTTTATTGATAAGTAAAGAGATGGCGCATACATCTTGTGAGAGAAAGCATTACACAATAAAGAAATCATCAAATAATATGGCATTTAATTTATGATAAATTTTCAAGAATTAAGGATTAGAGAGGATGATGGGGATTATGTGTCCGTGATTTTCAAGAGTGTGACTTGAATATAGGTTTAAGTCCATAAATGATAATAAAAGAATGTTGATTAAATACCAATAATATCCTTCCTACTTCATTATCAAATGTTACATTTTCTACCCTTTTTATCCTTTCTATTAGGGGTGTTCACGGGGCGGTTCGGCTCGGTTCGGTTAGAGATTTTAACTATCCATCGCGGGGCGGGTAGTTCATTTTACTATCCGAAACCGAACCGTACTAGGCGGGTAACCAGACATACGGGTACCCGAAATGAGCGGTTACCCGCGGTTCGGGTCACGGTTAACCATTTTAAAAAATTAATCGAATTAAATCGGACGAACAATAACATAAATTAGAACGTAATATGTCAATTTTAGTAAAATCAAATAACATTGAAAAGATTTAAGTCATAATAATGTTGTTCCGTCGCAATAAAAACATTCAAATTATCATATGTAACAAAATAACTAATACTATTTATTTGACGTTTATAAGTACGATCACTTTAATCATATGTAATCCATGGCGTTAGTAAATGATCACATTAGGTAAGTAAAAATGCGTTATACGATAAAAGTAATGCAATAAGATAGTTAATACTTGTATATTTTTAAGAATGGTTTGTTGAAACCTGCATGTATATTATAGGCGGTTCGGTTCGAGTAACCGCGGATAACTAAAAGTAAAAACCGAAACCGAACCATGATAAGCGGGTTTTTCCGGTTTCAGTTTTTCTCGGTTTCGGTTTCTTTGGTTATCGGTTTTTTGCGGTTTCGGATTGAGCGGATCGGCTCGGTGCGTCGGTTTCTCGGATTTTTTGAACACCCCTACTTTCTATCTTAAAGTACTTTCTATTTGATCCAACCTCTATATATATATATATATATATATATATATATATATATATATATATATATATATATATATATATATATATATATATATATATAAGAGGGTTAATGTGAGATCAAGCTTAAAGTTGTAAAAGTAAGATCAAATCTAAAAAACCACTAAAACATTTATAAATAACAATTTTAGCAATCATACACAAAAAAAATAATAGTTTAATACAAATTAACATTTTAGCAACTAATAACCAAATGATACATGAGTTTGGATTAGTGATACATCTGATACACAATACACTAATAAATATTTCAAAACCTGATACACATACAAAAACCTGATACACATTAAACTACTAATCAAAGTGTATCACCTAGGTTTCGTAAATTTTAAAAAGAAATCTATCGAAACTATAACAATTTTAGTTGTAGTAAATAAAAAAAATTATTTTTATTGTAAGGAGAGTATCTCTTGTCAAATTTTAGTTTGATCTCATTTTAACAACTTTAAGTATGATCTTATTTGATCTAGATTCTATATATATATATACATATATATATATATATATATATATATATATATATATATATATATATATATATATATATATATATATATATATATATATATATATACACACACACATTATATATATACATTATATATAAGAGGAGGCATGCCACATATAATGCCATATGACATCCCATAATGTCACGTCATAAATCCATGTCATCGTTTTGCCATGTCATAATTACTTAAATTATTTTTTTTTTATTTTTTCGGATTAATATTTAAAAATATGGAGCTAATTGGGTTCGAACCTAAGCCATTTAATAGCACAAGTAATGAAGCAACTTAACCGTTCGAGCAATCCAATAGTTGTGATAGAATTTGCAAATCATAAATAATATTAAGTGTAGTAATTTAAATCAACCTCATAACTATCCAAATAATAAGGAATTGTGAATCATTAACTAGGTCAAAAAAATAACACGATTCTTCTTACCCTTAGCCTCATGGAGCCTCTACTACTTTATTACCTACTTGCAACATCACGTTAAAGATTGTTGAATAATCATTCAACAATTTGAAGTTTGTGGAATTATGTTATTATATTGAAGGTATTGGTTTTATCAGTGATTTTTGGATCTTTTATGTTTGGTTGATTGATTTGAGTGTTATATTTATTATTCATGAATTTATATAATATTGTCATGGCCATTGTTGTTTGTGTTATTATTGTTTAATTTAGTCATGTAGATTTAGCAATGCATGTGTTAATATTGTAAATTAATTCTGTAAGTATGTTGTCTATTGCAGGTTGTAAACACACTGAACAAAAAAAAGCAATATACAAAGCCTTGGACTGCCCTTGTGGGTTATGAAGGCGAGCAACATGGATTTGGCATGGTAAAAGTAGAAAAGGATAAATATAATTGAAAGTTTTATCTTACATATGATAATGCACCAATACGATTAGGTTAGTTATCTTATTTTGACATGTCAAATTTTCGTATTATATAATTTGCAGCTTATTATTGATAGTAACATACGTTTTAGCATAACATACTATGTTAGAATTTCGTAACACATAAAGTTTAAATATAAGGCAGTTCTGATGGAAGTATTAAGTTGTCATGTACTATTTTTTATCATTGAGGCTTTTGCATTTGAAATTGTTAGAAATTAGCCATGGGTTGGATACTTCATCTTGACACATATGAGCTAATGCACCCTACTGGTGCTGGGGAGTATTCACTTAGGCAAATTGATGAGTTTCCAAATACTCATCATTTTTGTATAATCTAAACTGCAAAATCATCTGAAAACACTCAGAAACACATCAAAATGATCAAATTATCACAAATCAGTGTTTTATGTGTTTTAAATTCAAAAATATCAAAATCAGATGAAAAATGATTAAAGTTTGCAAAATTGGCAGTTTTAGTCCCCCAAGTTTTAAAAGTTGTCAAATCTAGTCCCTGGAAATTCAAAAATGTGGAAATTCATCATTCAAGGTCCCTGAAGTATTCTAAGTTGTTAAAAATGATTCTTGAATGAATTTTTGGTCAATTGGCAAGAAAGGTCCCTAAACTTTGGAAAATTACAAAATTAATCCTTGGACCTTTGAAAATGGATTTTATGCAAAAAGGGCCCTTGTTTTATCAATGTTTGTCATAATTGGTCCTTGTGAGAAGTTTGGAAATGTTCACTTTTAGTCCTTGGAGTTTGGCAAAATTGCAATTTTGGTCCTTGTTTATCACTAAAACCAAACCGGATCCTTTAATATCACTAAGCCCATAATCCAAGCCCAATCCAATACTGCCTTGACCCTTTGCCTTTGAGCCCCAGGTCACAACTAATTCTGACCCCAGCCATATCTATTTTGGACCCCCCCATGTATTAAGCTGTGGTCAACATAGTCAAACCCAGAGAAATACGCGCCCTTATACAATGGTTACTGTAGCATCTCCTCCTCAACGCCAGATATTCAAAACCAGGGGTGGTTTTCACCAATTTTTCAACTTTTCCCCCATACCATGTCCCCTCCACATCATCTATACTCCAAAACCTTTAATTAACACAACCAAATCCATTAATTGATAATACCTGCTTTGAAGAAATTTTGGCGCCAAAAAGCTAGGTGGACGGATAGGATGATTCTAGCCAATCCAATGGCTCAAGTTTGGTGGGAAACAATCAGAGATACGTGGGAAGTGTGAAAAGTCTATAAAGAGATAGAGAGTTGCAATGAAAAAGAGTATCTAGTGTAATTTTTAGTTTTCATGTCGTTTTTAGTTTAATTTTCAATTTCAGTTTATGTTTTAAGTTTAAAACTTTGTATTTCAAGTTATTATGTTATCATAAAGCTTTTGTGAACCTTTGATTCAAGTAACAAGTTAAATTTCAGATTATGCAAATTTTCATGTTTAAGCAAAATTTCATGTTGTACCAAATGTTGTTTTCAGTTGTTAATATGGACTAGTATAAGTCACTTAAGCTCCTAAAAAGCTATTTCAAGCTTTTAGAAACTCTAAAATTCAATTTAGAAGAAAAATTAGAAAAATCACCAAAAATCCAATTAAATACTTGAAAAATAAAAAAGGGTTCCATGGAAGTGTTCACAGCTGGAGCAAGGTAAATAGTGGATGGCCTTGGGTTAGTAGCTTATTGGTAAGCTTATAGGGGTGCTTATTGATCTTGGTTCTCAGTTTGTTCCTTGGAAATTACTTGTAAGCATTTTTAACTAACTTGGTATTTTACTGTGGTAGTGATTAAATAGCTTATATTTTTGTTTCTTTAAGTTCAATAGTCATATTTAAGTGTGTTTAAGCCTTTAAATCAGTAGCTAGTACTTCTAAATTTGTAGTTCACTAAAACTTGGTTTTAACAGTTAAAGTGGTGTTATCTTCAAGTCTCAGTTTTAAGTTGTTATTACCATTGGTTTAAGCTCATTTAGTTCTATTTAATCATAATTCAAGGTCTAGAATCAAGTTCATGGTTTACAATTGTGTTTTGATTTGAAAAACAACATAACAGTCAACATAAAGGTGTGTTTGGTTCTTTGAGATTGAAGGTGCTCTAGTCTTTGGTCTTGTTGGAAACTTGCATAACTTGGTTTATACCACTTAGTTCAGTCAAGAAATCAAGTTCTTCTTAGCAAAAAGTCAAAAAATCATATAATCTTGTATCAGCAGTCCACTGTTGGATTTTTCAAAAGTTGGATCTTGATTTTGTGTTCAAAAGTTGTTAATAATGCTCTAGTTAGTCTTATCTCACCTTAAAACAACATCATCAGTGCTCTAGATCAGATCAAAATCCACTTTGGTCAACTTTTTGGTTTTTCTCAAAAAGTCAAAATTTCAAATGGTCGTTTTTGAATAAACTTGGGAATTTCACTGTGGGTTTATTAGTGAGTTTCAGTTTATAAGCTCTTGGGGAATCAAAGTCTAGTTGGTGTAGAAAAATACAAAAATGATAGTTTTTAGTTTCTTAGCTTTTTGAGTGCTTATTCAACTGCTTCTTAGTGGTACCTGTTCTGCAAAAGTGCCCTGTGCACAGTACTTGGTTCCAACTTGATAAGCTTGCATTAAGCTCATTACTTGTCCAAATCTTGTAATTCTTGTTTCTTTGGAAAGCCAACCTGGTCCTCTTGGTGTATCAAGTTTGTTTTTTCATTTTTGAGCTTGTTTGGTAGGGCTGCTACAAGCTTGAAACTTGTCCCATTTTCTGTTTTTCATCACCACAGTCAAATAGCTTATTGGCTTATTAGAGCTTTTCAGTTTAAGTCTTTGTGTCTTTTAGCTTCTAGTCAGTTTCTCTAGCCTATTTTTATCTTAATCTAGCTTTTGTTTCAGTGTACAAGCTTATTTGAGCTTATTTCCACCCAAACAAGCTTATTTCAATACTGTTGGGCTAATAAGCTTGTGAAACTGCTTATTTGAGTTTTATAAATTTTTTGTCTTTATTAAAGTTTCATAATATTAGTGTATAAGTAGTTTTCAAAAATAAAAATCACAAAAACATCAATATAAAAATAGTGATAGCGTTTATTTAAGATTTTTTAGCTTTTTAATTTTTCTTTTCAACTTATTAATAAGCAAAACTTGTTTTTCTCTTTTTCTTAGGTTTCTGTTATCACATAGGATTTTTAGAAAAAGTTTCAGATTTTTCTTTATCTTTTTAGTATTTATTATAATTTTAATTAGTTAAAAATAGTAATTAATTAGTAATAAATAATTAAAAAGTCTAAAAAATATATTTTCTGTTTTAAAATTAGTTTTATCATATTTTAGATTTTTCAAAGTTAAAATTTTATTTTTCCAAGTTTATTTTCTATTTTCTAGAATTTAAGTGTATTTTAAATAATAATTAATTAGTAATAATTAGATAAAAAGTGTGAAAAATATATTTTTAGTTTTAAAATTAGTTTTATAGTATTTTAGATTTATCAGAATCATAAGTTTATTTTTCTAGCCTTATTTTGTATTTTCTTTCATTTTAGAGTATTTATTAAATAGTTAAATTAGTTTTTAATTAATAATAATTAATTAAATAGTGTTAAAAATAGTTTTCTTTTTCTAATAATTTTCTTTTATTTTTAGGATTCCAAAAATGTCTTTTTTATATTTTTAGGCCTTTTATTTCTTAGTTTTCACTTTTTATTTTGTGCGTATACGTAGTTTTTAAAACTTACGTTTACGTTTCTTTGATCTGGTTGTTGTGCTTTCCAAATCTGTACTCCATTCTATTCCAAATCAATCAGTAGTGTAATTTCTAATCAAAACCTTTACAGATCACTATCCTTAGTGATCATTCTATCCTCTGAGTTTGTGTTTAACACACCATTGAGTCTCCTTGGGACTAAACGACCCGGGAATCCCCTGTATTCTCTGATCTTAATTGTATTTGTGTCTGAGCTGTTTCAAGTCTGTTTGACTTGACTGTTTTGCGCAGATCAAAATTTTGGCGCCGCTGCCGGGGAGGCTTTAGCGTGTGTTTAGCCATTTTCAGATCCATTGTTGCACATACCCCATCTTTTGTAAAAAGTTTTTGTAAAGTTATAAGAAAATCAAAAAAGTCATTAACACTTTTCCTAAAGTGTTAAAACACCAAAAAAATATAAAACAACAAAACAATCGGAACGTTTTCTATTTTGTATTCTCTTTTAAGGTGATTCTTGAAGAGATACGATTTGGTTAAACGGGACGATAACAAAAATATTGTCCAAAAGTTTTTGAACCCATTTGCACAAATCTAACCTACGTCTTTTCAGTGGTACTTAATTATATACATAAAAATCAACCACCGCAAATCAAGGCAGTGCACTACCTAACTGGGGGTGCGACCATTAATAAGTTCCCGAACATCAGATTTAAAACTTGCCTTTGTGTCACTTGTGATTTGGTGTACCTTTTTCAAAGAAGCCATTTCATCTGTGATTATTGGTTAAGTTCACTTGTGTTTTGCCTCATTTGTTTTGAAAATTGGTTTTTATACATAGTGCATGCGCACTCGTTCTTCCAGTTCTACGAGTCCACTTTCTGAACTTGGAAAGATTCCTCGAAGACGTAGAGGACGTTCAGCTCCTTCAGCCGTGACTAAGGAACGTCTACCACCGCCACCTCCTGTCGAAATGGCAGACGAACGTACTATGGCGGAAATGCTCCAAGCACCCACCGAGGGTTATGGAGATGCCATCGTTTTACCCGTAATCAATTCTGATCACTTCGAATTGAAGACACATTTGATCCAACTTGTGTCTACAAATCAATTCCACGGGTTTGATCGTGAAGACCCGTATGCACACATCCGTTGGTTTAACAAATTGACTTCAACTATCAATTATAAGGATGTTCCACAAAAAGTCATCAAGTTGATGCTTTTTCCATTCTCTCTTGAGGGGACAGCCCGGATTTGGCTGGAAAAAGAACCCCCTCGATCTATCGAAACTTGGGAGGATCTTGTTCAAAAGTTTGTGAATTACTTCTTTCCTCCATCAAAGACGACTAATCTTAAAAATGAAATTTCTGGATTTCGTCAAAATTTCGATGAAAACTTTGGAGAGGCATGGGAGAGATTCAAAGATCTCCTCAGGAAATGCCCCCATCATGAATTCACAGAGCTTCAACAAGTCAATATCTTTTACAATGGGTTGAACGGTAATGATCAAGATTCCTTGAATGCAGCCGCAGGCGGCAATATCTTGAATCGTAGACCTAAAGATGTGATTGAGATTTGCGAGCAAAAATCAAAAGTTCCTATTTCTCGCAACAAAGTCAATACTCCTAACACTCCTGCTCCTTCATCCAGTAACTCTTCTGAGTTAGCAGCTCCGATAGCTGCTCTAACGGATGCCATCCGTTGTATGATTAAGGATGTTAAGGAAATCAAAAGCGAAATTCATAAGCCTGAGCCAGTCAAAGCTGTAAACAAGGTGTGTGAAACTTGTAGTGGTCCACACGCGTACTATGATTGTCAAGCAACCGATGCTTCCTTTTACCAAGCCCCTGTAGCTTTGGTAAACCATAATCAATACCGACCACATGCTGAACCACACTACCGTGCTAACACTAATCAGGCACCACCCGGTTTCAACCAGAATCATAACATGCACAACCGGAATCAAAACCAACCTAGAATGAACCAAGGTTATCAAAACCAAGGTAATTTCTATCCTGTACCCAATCAAGGTTTCCAACATCAGGGAAACCCCAATCAAAACAATTTCAATCGAGGGAATCAATTTCATGGGAATATGAATCCTAATCAAGGGAATTTTGGTCATAATCAAAACATACGACCTCAAATTGTCCCTCCAGCTCCTCCCGTCATTACTCCTCCAGGACCATTATCTGATGAGTTACTGAAGCAGTTTATGAAATCCCAAGATGAAATGAACAGGTTGTTGGTCAGTCAGATTGCTGATCTGAAGAAGTCTTTAAATGATCGACCCTCGGGCTCAGGTACTTTACCGAGCAACACGATCGCTAACCCGAGGGGCGATGCCAAGGCGATCACAACCCGAAGTGGTGTTTCATACACTGGAACTGCTGTTCCTACTACCTCTTCTTCTTCTTCTCTCCCTAAGGTAGTGGAAAGTGAACCGAGGACACACAATGGACCTACGACTCCAATGCCACCTCCACCAGTGCCAATGAGTCAAGTTGCCAAGGATCCAAAGGACAAGGTGCATTATTCAAGCCCACGAAGTACCGCACACGTCCTACCTTCGGTAGTCCAACCTCAAGTTGTCCAGAAACCCAATCAAGGAGTTGTGTTTGAACCTCCTGTAGCTCCTGTTGAGAAATCCAAATCTTCTCTTCCTTACCCATCAAGAATGCATGATGAGAAGCTTAAGGACAAAAACAAAGAGCAAATGGAAAAAATTTTCCAAATTTTCAATGAATTGCACTTTGATATAAGCTTCGTTGATGCTCTCGTTCTAATGCCCAAATTTGCATCTACTCTCAAAGGGTTACTAAGCAACAAAGATAAGTTATCTGAAATGGCTAAAACCCCTCTCAATGAGCAATGCTCAGCGGTCCTTCTTAAAAAGCTTCCCGAAAAGCTTAAAGACCCTGGCAAGTTTTTAATCCCATGTGATTTCTTGGGGATGGTTCAATGCTCCGCCTTGGCCGATCTTGGCGCTAGCATTAACCTCATGCCACTCTCAGTATGGAAGAAACTTTCTCTCCCTGAACTTACTCCTACTTGTATGACTCTCGAGCTAGCGGACTGTACCATAACTCGTCCACTTGGAATAGCCGAGGATGTTGTGGTAAAGGTAGGGAAGTTTCATTTCCCCACTGACTTTGTTGTAGTAAACTTTGATGCAGATCCTAGAGTTCCTCTCATTTTAGGGAGAGCTTTCTTGAGAACGAGCCGTGCTCTAATCGATGTATTTGCTGAAGAGTTGACTCTACGGGTTGATAATGAAGAACTCACGTTGAATATCAAACAGAACTCCAAACCTCTGAACAAACATAGTGTTGCCACAATCGATCAAAAATCCAAAAGAATCGATGCAACACTCTCTAATTTCACGGTTAAGAGTGTTCACCAAAAACGTGCTGAGCTAAAAGCTATGAAAATCAACCCTGGTTCAAACAAATGGTTTGAAAGTTGTACTAAGGGAGTCATGAGTATTCTTGATGATGATGATCTTGATTCGGAGACTTCATCGGAAGTGGTGGAAACTGCTAGCTCTAAGAGCACACCACTTGTCCCACCTCCAGAATCAGTTTGTCGTATTGAGTTTGTTAACTCTGTGGATGAAACTGAATTCTCTTCAAAGGATCCAATCATATTTGAAAATCAACCTATCATAGCCAATTCTACTCCTTCTATCACTCCTTTTGAGGGAAGTGACTCAATCTTGGAAGAGATTGATCCATACTTGGCTAGTGATTCTGTTCCTTGGGAGATTGATCACGCTCCAATTGATATCGAGCGGGACATACTTCTCATTGAGAAGTTGCTTTATGGAGATAAATCATCCATTTCATATCCTGATCCTATTGTTTCCGACTTTTCCATTCCTTCCCTCAATCCGGATGAGGAAGATGATAATTTTTGGAAAGAAGTCGATGCTTTTCTAAGTGATGAATCAATCCCAACAGGGGTTGATGATTCTTACTTGGATTCAGAGGGGGACATCCTTTTTCTTAACAGTTTATTAAACGAAGAATCGTCCCCAATCCTCCCTTCCGGAAACTCCTTTGATAATCACCATACAAGCTTAAAGTTTAAGCTTAAAAACGTTAAAAATGGTGATTTACTTCTTTCTAATGAAGAATGGACATGCATTGTAATGCACATATTTATTCCATTCTTCACGAATGGTGTGGTTGCTCTTTCCCTTTTCTCTTCCGGGAATGAGGACACCATTTTTGACCCCGGTATTATGCTTTATAGTTTCTACTATTAAAATACCGGTTATATCTCGTCGGAGTGGAACTTTCTGATGTTCATGTGTTTATTAACATTGTGAATGAAAGTCCGATCGAGATTGGTTTTCCACGTTACTTTCCCCATGAACCAATGAATGCGGGGATCGAGTCAAGCTAGTGACTCGGTAATCAAAAACATTAGCACGCACCATATGGGTTTTCACCCATAATTCTGTCTTCTTATCCCCTTTCTACCACCCTAGTGTGGGGGAGTTTTCCCCACACTGTTGTATATTCTCAATCTTTCTAAAAAAAAAAAAAAAAAAAAAAAAAAAAAAAAAAAAAATCTTCTTTCTAAATAATGGCCGTAATATTTCCCTTTAACGTTCTTTGTTTCGGCATAACCGCCGGTACTTTGAATATTGAGGGCAATATTCATTTCTAAGTGTGGGGGGGAATTCTCACGAATTTCATATATATTATCTACCCAATTCCCCCGTTTTTGGCCAAAATTTTTTTTTTTGGAGTAAGTGTTTTACACTTTCTCATTTGGTTATCAGTCCGCCAGGTCTGTAAGACAAAAGGATTGGCTAATCCAGGAGCAAACGGCTCTTGGTAAAGATTTCTCAAATCCGTTTATATGGCTTGCAATTTGCCCAAAATTGTATGGTTCCTCAGCTCCCCATCATCCTCAAAAGATAATGAGTTGGCTAGCCCGCAAGATTATGGCTTGTGGTAAAGGCAGTGGAAAATCCATAATTGGTATTCAGCTCACCAAAGATAATCCTGATAATTTATCTAAGAGTTGGCTAGTCCAGAAGGGTACGGCTTCTGGTAAAGACACATCAAATCCGTTATATGGTTTATGATTTGCCAATAAATCATTTGGTTATCGTTGTACCAAGATTCTTACTTGAATCAAAACAATTGGCTACTCCAGAAGTGATGGCTTTTGGTAAAGAGTTTTTCAAATCCATCAGGTTTTCTCAAATCATTGCTAGGGACTAGCAATATCTCAGTGTGGGGGATTGATGAGTTTCCAAATACTCATCATTTTTGTATAATCTAAACTGCAAAATCATCTGAAAACACTCAGAAACACATCAAAATGATCAAATTATCACAAATCAGTGTTTTATGTGTTTTAAATTCAAAAATATCAAAATCAGATGAAAAATGATTAAAGTTTGCAAAATTGGCAGTTTTAGTCCCCCAAGTTTTAAAAGTTGTCAAATCTAGTCCCTGGAAATTCAAAAATGTGGAAATTCATCATTCAAGGTCCCTGAAGTATTCTAAGTTGTTAAAAATGATCCTTGAATGAATTTTTGGTCAATTGGCAAGAAAGGTCCCTAAACTTTGGAAAATTACAAAATTAATCCTTGGACCTTTGAAAATGGATTTTATGCAAAAAGGGCCCTTGTTTTATCAATGTTTGTCATAATTGGTCCTTGTGAGAAGTTTGGAAATGTTCACTTTTAGTCCTTGGAGTTTGGCAAAATTGCAATTTTGGTCCTTGTTTATCACTAAAACCAAACCGGATCCTTTAATATCACTAAGCCCATAATCCAAGCCCAATCCAATACTGCCTTGACCCTTTGCCTTTGACCCCCAGGTCACAACTAATTCTGACCCCAGCCATATCTATTTTGGACCCCCCCATGTATTAAGCTGTGGTCAACATAGTCAAACCCAGAGAAATACGCGCCCTTATACCATGGTTACTGTAGCATCTCCTCCTCAACGCCAGATATTCAAAACCAGGGGTGGTTTTCACCAATTTTTCAACTTTTCCCCCATACCATGTCCCCTCCACATCATCTATACTCCAAAACCTTTAATTAACACAACCAAATCCATTAATTGATAATACCTGCTTTGAAGAAATTTTGGCGCCAAAAAGCTAGGTGGACGGATAGGATGATTCTAGCCAATCCAATGGCTCAAGTTTGGTGGGAAACAATCAGAGACACGTGGGAAGTGTGAAAATTCTATAAAGAGATAGAGAGTTGCAATGAAAAAGAGTATCTAGTGTAATTTTTAGTTTTCATGTCGTTTTTAGTTTAATTTTCAATTTCAGTTTATGTTTTAAGTTTAAAACTTTGTATTTCAAGTTATTATGTTATCATAAAGCTTTTGTGAACCTTTGATTCAAGTAACAAGTTAAATTTCAGATTATGCAAATTTTCATGTTTAAGCAAAATTTCATGTTGTACCAAATGTTGTTTTTAGTTGTTAATATGGACTAGTATAAGTCACTTAAGCTCCTAGAAAGCTATTTCAAGCTTTTAGAAACTCTAAAATTCAATTTAGAAGAAAAATTAGAAAAATCACCAAAAATCCAATTAAATACTTGAAAAATAAAAAAGGGTTCCATGGAAGTGTTCACAGCTGGAGCAAGGTAAATAGTGGATGGCCTTGGGTTAGTAGCTTATTGGTAAGCTTATAGGGGTGCTTATTGATCTTGGTTCTCAGTTTGTTCCTTGGAAATTACTTGTAAGCATTTTTAACTAACTTGGTATTTTACTGTGGTAGTGATTAAATAGCTTATATTTTTGTTTCTTTAAGTTCAATAGTCATATTTAAGTGTGTTTAAGCCTTTAAATCAGTAGCTAGTACTTCTAAATTTGTAGTTCACTAAAACTTGGTTTTAACAGTTAAAGTGGTGTTATCTTCAAGTCTCAGTTTTAAGTTGTTATTACCATTGGTTTAAGCTCATTTAGTTCTATTTAATCATAATTCAAGGTCTAGAATCAAGTTCATGGTTTACAATTGTGTTTTGATTTGAAAAACAACATAACAGTCAACATAAAGGTGTGTTTGGTTCTTTGAGATTGAAGGTGCTCTAGTCTTTGGTCTTGTTGGAAACTTGCATAACTTGGTTTATACCACTTAGTTCAGTCAAGAAATCAAGTTCTTCTTAGCAAAAAGTCAAAAAATCATATAATCTTGTATCAGCAGTCCACTGTTGGATTTTTCAAAAGTTGGATCTTGATTTTGTGTTCAAAAGTTGTTAATAATGCTCTAGTTAGTCTTATCTCACCTTAAAACAACATCATCAGTGCTCTAGATCAGATCAAAATCCACTTTGGTCAACTTTTTGGTTTTTCTCAAAAAGTCAAAATTTCAAATGGTCGTTTTTGAATAAACTTGGGAATTTCACTGTGGGTTTATTAGTGAGTTTCAGTTTATAAGCTCTTGGGGAATCAAAGTCTAGTTGGTGTAGAAAAATACAAAAATGATAGTTTTTAGTTTCTTAGCTTTTTGAGTGCTTATTCAACTGCTTCTTAGTGGTACCTGTTCTGCAAAAGTGCCCTGTGCACAGTACTTGGTTCCAACTTGATAAGCTTGCATTAAGCTCATTACTTGTCCAAATCTTGTAATTCTTGTTTCTTTGGAAAGCCAACCTGGTCCTCTTGGTGTATCAAGTTTGTTTTTTCATTTTTGAGCTTGTTTGGTAGGGCTGCTACAAGCTTGAAACTTGTCCCATTTTCTGTTTTTCATCACCACAGTCAAATAGCTTATTGGCTTATTAGAGCTTTTCAGTTTAAGTCTTTGTGTCTTTTAGCTTCTAGTCAGTTTCTCTAGCCTATTTTTATCTTAATCTAGCTTTTGTTTCAGTGTACAAGCTTATTTGAGCTTATTTCCACCCAAACAAGCTTATTTCAATACTGTTGGGCTAATAAGCTTGTGAAACTGCTTATTTGAGTTTTATAAATTTTTTGTCTTTATTAAAGTTTCATAATATTAGTGTATAAGCAGTTTTCAAAAATAAAAATCACAAAAACATCAATATAAAAATAGTGATAGCGTTTATTTAAGATTTTTTAGCTTTTTAATTTTTCTTTTCAACTTATTAATAAGAAAAACTTGTTTTTCTCTTTTTCTTAGGTTTCTGTTATCACATAGGATTTTTAGAAAAAGTTTCAGATTTTTCTTTATCTTTTTAGTATTTATTATAATTTTAATTAGTTAAAAATAGTAATTAATTAGTAATAAATAATTAAAAAGTCTAAAAAATATATTTTCTGTTTTAAAATTAGTTTTATCATATTTTAGATTTTTCAAAGTTAAAATTTTATTTTTCCAAGTTTATTTTCTATTTTCTAGAATTTAAGTGTATTTTAAATAATAATTAATTAGTAATAATTAGATAAAAAGTGTGAAAAATATATTTTTAGTTTTAAAATTAGTTTTATAGTATTTTAGATTTATCAGAATCATAAGTTTATTTTTCTAGCCTTATTTTGTATTTTCTTTCATTTTAGAGTATTTATTAAATAGTTAAATTAGTTTTTAATTAATAATAATTAATTAAATAGTGTTAAAAATAGTTTTCTTTTTCTAATAATTTTCTTTTATTTTTAGGATTCCAAAAATGTCTTTTTTATATTTTTAGGCCTTTTATTTCTTAGTTTTCACTTTTTATTTTGTGCGTATACGTAGTTTTTAAAACTTACGTTTACGTTTCTTTGATCTGGTTGTTGTGCTTTCCAAATCTGTACTCCATTCTATTCCAAATCAATCAGTAGTGTAATTTCTAATCAAAACCTTTACAGATCACTATCCTTAGTGATCATTCTATCCTCTGAGTTTGTGTTTAACACACCATTGAGTCTCCTTGGGACTAAACGACCCGGGAATCCCCTGTATTCTCTGATCTTAATTGTATTTGTGTCTGAGCTGTTTCAAGTCTGTTTGACTTGACTGTTTTGCGCAGATCACAAATACTTCATAATGTTCCCCGAGATGTGGATATGGTGGTCTTTCCAAACTATGTAAGTTTTGTTACCTGCCTTTTGAGTTTCTTGGATGCTAATGACTCCTTTAAAAATAAAATAGTTGTGTAAAATATATGTTGAATCAATCACCCTTTAAAATAAAACTCAAATCAAACATGATGATTCATAAGAATCAAACTCGAGATATTGAATAGTTTGATATTTTACTCAAGTATGAGTTAACATCTGACGATGAGAATTCCTTTATTTATGAATTAAAGTACTCTCTTTCTCTACAAGAGAGCAGTGTAGAGCGCGATGACATTAAGGATCCTTTTATCGAGGTATTTCTCTTATTATTTTCAAATTTAATTTATTATTTTCCATTCTGTAATTGGTTAGGCTAAATTAGATATTTTTTAAACATTCAATCATTAATTCCCCTAAACAACACTAATCTTCTTAACACACTACCTGTACAAGTAATTAGATTTAACGGAACATTGAGTCGTTCCGTATACAACCGCACGTTGTTCATCATTCTACAATTCCCGGTAGTTTTGTACCTACTGTAGCTTCTGTTAGTCAACAACATTCTGGTAATTTATTGTCGTTTGCTTCCATAGTTTTTTTGTTTTTTTTAGTGTAAGTCGTAATATGATTACCATAAATGTCTTATTCATCTATAAGCCAACCATGGACTGACACTACTCATTAAAGACTACCCATACGCCAATGATGGGCTGCGGCTCATTTGGTCTGCAATACAGGAGCTGGTGCAAGAATATGGGACTCGTTTCTACCCTAACAAAAATGATGTTATTTCAGACACGGAACTTCAATCATGGTACAATGTAGCCATTAATGTGGGGCAAGCTGATGTTCGTGAAGCTAATTGGTAGCCTAAACTATGCACTCATAGCAAACCTTACCGAGATACTGACTATCCTAATATGGACTTCATCAGCACACCATGCTGCACTTAATTTTGGGCAGTACCACTTTGGTGCATATTCCCCAAATTGACCACCTTTTACGCGAAAGCTTATACCCTAACAATATGACCTCGAGTATGCAAGTTTCACCGCTGATCCAGAAGGATATTTCCTTGAATCTTTAATAAAGTTAAGTTTGATAAATCAGCAGAAACTGGATCAATAAGTTTGATAAATAGCCAATTTTTCCACACCTATAAGCAATACCAAACACCCCCTTATCATCAGTCTTACTTTTTTCATCTCTTATTTTTAGAGGCATTTGGGAAAGTCACGTCTCATGCCTGCTCATACAAAGTTATGTTTTCTATCTTAGAAGACACATTTTTTTTTTTCATTATTTTTGCTTGATTAGCGTCTATTCAATTTGCACTTGTTGATTTTGAGTGAAGGTGCAAGTTTCAATCATTCGCTTATGACTGTGCCAGTTTGGATTATGCACCATAATCAAATTTCTCATGCCTCGACAAATACGATTCTCATTCCAGTATGTTGTGCTATGTCTCATATGTTAATTAATATCTTATTGAGATGTATCTTTGTTTTATAAATTTTATAATATTTTTAGACTGAGAGAATGGGCTTGGGAAGGACTCCCTTTGAACGGCTTTCAGATTTGTATGGAGATGAAGTATTTGTTAGATAATGTAACACCATTATTTGGTCGCTTCATGTTTGCTGCTTTTCAAAATTTATGTACCTTTTGTAGTGCATTATGGTTGGCTGTTTTTTTATTCCTGCTAACATGGTACGTTTTGTATAAACATGAGATAAATTAATGCACTTTGGGGAAATATGAAGAAATAACAGACTCAGTGGTAATGAAGGACCGTATAACTGGTCAACCTAGGGGATTCGGATTCTCATTCGCTCATTAGGGTTTAACAAAAGTAAGTGATTCATGCATGTATCTTATTTGTGCATATTATTTTGTTTTTGTATGGTTTAATGAATTCAAATTGAATCACTCATTTATCTTACCAGATCATATGTGCTTTCGGCCTATATATTTGGTGTGATGGAGTTGATCCAGTGGAAACAGGGGTTTTCAAGTCTAGAAAGTATCGTGAAACATTGGACAGCAAAAAGGATGTTAGAAAAGAAGGTTCAAAAATTGGTGACGAATCGACAACATAAATTCAAGATGCAGATGCTCCCAGTAGTGACAGGTTAAGTACATATTCATGAATGAAAGGTAACAAATCCGAAAGCAAAAGAGACGAGTCATCGCTGTCATGTTCTAAGGCTATTTTGGCTCTGGTTCCTTGTGCTGTCATATGCCATTGCACAAATCAAGATGAAGAATAGTAACTTCAGACAAGTGAGGATGGCATGTTCTACTGCAATCTATGTGAAGTTGAGGTGTGTTCTTGATCATTGAGGTCATTTGAACCAGTTTTAGGACTTGAACTTTGATATGATTTGTTATAAAAAATTTTAAAGACACTGCACGTAATTCAAACTTCTTTATACTGCTTGATGCTAAGAAATGGCTAATAAAACACTTAGAACATAATACATACCTGTTTAGAACTTCAGAAGTTATATATATACATACATATATATATAACATGTAATATTTTAATGCCATTAAAGACCATCTTAACCTCAAGTAGATTTTGTTTCCATTATTTCTTATCAAGGGGTGTTTAAATTTGTTTTTACGAACTGATTGTCTGATTTTTGAGCTATATGATTAGCTTTTGCATGTTTCGATAATAAGGTTTTACTTTAAATTATAGATATCAATCTTATGGTCACATGATCAATTAAAATCATATGCAAATAGTTATCTTTTATAATAATGATAATAATAGTACTAATACGCTTGATTTTAGTAACCCCACATAGGTTTGTCCAATAATCTGAACCATGGTCCAAATTCCTTTAAGAAATCACTTCTAAGTTTAAGTGTTTGGGCGTTGAAACTTTGGCTAAAGAAAAAGGCACTTTGCTTACTGTTGCTTGCTACTTACCCCCTCATCCTATCCCTCTAGCAAGAAAGGTTAGTATCTCTTTATGGGTCAGAATCGAAAATTTTATTTCTTTTTTTTAAATGTGGTTAAGTTATGATTTTAACAGGTCGGCAAAGTTCATTGGCACAATGATATTAATCTTTGTTAGGGTTGTAAACGAACCGAACGTTAAGTGAACATTTCATGAACCGTTCGGTAAAAAGTTTGTTTATGTTCGTTTATTTATTAATGAACGAACATGAACAATATTTTTACGTTCATTTAGTCAAATGAACGAACATGAACAAAAATCGCGTCCGTTCATTTATGTTTGTGAACGTCCGATTATGTGTTCGTAAACGTTCGTTTATGTTCATTTATTTATTTATGCTCGTATATCATATCTTTTAATTGTATAATTTTAAAATTGGGCTAATTCCCAAAAGGGGACAAAAAATTGTATAGTGGTCACTATATGGTACAAAAAATACAACTCTTCCCAAAATGGTCATGTGCGAATGTGCGACTCCACTGAATGTGTGACACGTGTCCATTTTTTAATAATAAAGTACAGTGGTAGGTGAGACTTTTCCCATATATTCTTTTTTTGTCTTATTACAAGAATAATAAAAAGACCAAAATACCCTTTTTTGTCTTATTACTAGTATTTTTTTGACATCATCATCAACATTTCCGATGACACCCATTTTTTCCAGCAACTTGTTTTTTCTCAAAATAAATTGTCACAGTAGGCATCAATATTTGTCATATAAATCAAACTCACTATTTGTCACAAATTCTAATGCAAATACAAGAACGAACTTTAATTTCAGTAAAAAAAAAAGAACAAAAAAAAAAAAAAAAAAAAAAACAATCAAATTCCAATATCACATGGAGGGTCCACTCAAACTACACATACTACCATTCCATAATCCATTGTTATTGACCATTGTTCTGATGGCTTATTCTCCTTGAACGAATAACATAAAAACAAACTTTATACTGGTTCTATCATATTCTTGTTTTTACCTTCTTTTTGACATTTCCAGCTCAAGAATGTGCCGTGCATCACCCACTTTCAATAATCACAAGAAAAGAAGAGTATGAAACAAAAAAAGTAGAAATTACAAATGGACACTATGACGGCGGAAGCAGATCTACTAAGATGGGTGTTCAACAAAAAAAAGTAGAAATTACAAATGGACACCACCGGAAGCAGATCTACTAAGATGGGTGTTCAACTATGACGGCGGCCAGAGATCCTCGACGACAGATCTTCCACAACGTTACTATTTGATGACGGTCGAGCAACGGGGTGGCGGGTGGAGCAACAGATCTGGTGGCGGTTTAGAAAATAGCCGGCCAGAATTTTTGTGAGAGAGAGATGTGATAAAGTGGAAGAGTGAGTTAGGTGAGTGAGGTATTTATATTTTAAAGAAGGGTATATTTGTTATTTAAACAAAAATTCAAAGTCAAAGTCCCACCTACCACTGTACTTTATTGTTAAAAAATGGACACGTGTCACACATTCAGTGGAGTCGCACATTCGCACATGACCATTTTGGGAAGAGTTGTATTTTTTGTATTATATAGTGACCACTATACAACTTTTTGTCCCCTTTTGGGAATTAGCCCTTTAAAATTGGTTTGTTTTAACAAAACAACATTTATAAAACAGGATATTGTACATTATTTAATAAAATTTATATATGTTTGTCTATGCTCATTTATGTTCGTTTAGTGTTTTAATGAACGAACATAAACGAACATGAACAACTCATTTTCTTAATAAACGGACATGAACAAGAAAATTCATTAGTTTAAGCATTCGTGTCCGTTTATTTGTCCGCTTAAAATTAAATGAACGAACATAAACAAGGCTCCGTTCGTGTTCGTCCGGTTCGTTTACAGCTCTAATCTTTGTAATATAAAACGATAACACCCAACCTGTCCCTTTGAGATTGTTTCACTAGAGAACTTTATAGCAAAAGATAGACTTTCTAAAACATTTCTTTCCATTATAAGTAATTTGTTGAATATGAAATTTTAAGCCTTCAAATATTTAATAGCGCATGTCCCAAATATTTTATATAGTAATATAGATTACCATGGTGAGGAGCTGTGATATTTATGTGCATGTAACTTCAAAATAATAATTAATGACATGAGTTAATGCGTGTGTTGAACGTGTTGGAAATGAGCATTTGATTTATGATATAAAAACGATTTATGAATTAACCAAAGTGTGGACATGAGTTAATGGAGGTACATGAGTACATCGTAAACCAAATGTACATAGTTTTATGATTTTGTTATATTATTTTTTTGTTCTTACAGAACTTTTAGGCTCAATATTCTTTTAGTAATCTAATTATTCTCCCATTGTATGCAAATATAGTGGTGGAATGACTCTAAATGTTGTAACAAGATAGACAAGTCTTTTTTATATGCCCATGAATCTAAAGTACGATCTTCTTAAATTGTGTTACACATAATAAATTGTAGCTATTGTGCTATACTGTAATTTTATATGTTGGTTTCTGAGTGAATTGGGTAACAAATAATGAATGGTTAGTTAGTGAAGTCTATTATACACACGTTTTTATTGCAGCATCAATGATCACATGTACTATATCTGGGTAACAAAAACATTATGTTGATTGCAGCATCAATAAGGACCACAAAGGTGAAAGTATATGTTCTATATTTGCATTAATCATTCAATGCTACAGTTCTATTTTTACAAAAACTAGAGTTTGTTATAACTCGAAAGGGAGGCCCAAAATTATATTAGAAGTTAGGTTTCTTCTAATTCTCTCTTTATGTGATTATATTGATTTAAGCAGTATGTTCGTCGTTAGAAAGATGACTGCATATTTATATCAAATTTTGTATATACACGAAATGGGTAGTCCATTCTGATCTAACAAAAAAGAAACTTGCTGAAGTCCAAAAAGCCTTGGACATGGATATTGTGATACAAAATAAATATCTTTCTATTATGTAGCTGTTTTAATTTTGTGTTTTCAAGTGCTCTTCTGCTTATATTTGGTTATCGTATCTAAACAGTTGGACGAAGATGAAACACTTAACAAATTCAACCATTCAGAAAACCAAACAGGTGCACATATTTCTAAGTTACAATCCCATTATTGAATATAATGACCCCAGTAATATACAAGTCAATCAGGGACTAGCCGTCGGGACACATCAACGTGTGGTGCAGTCCATTCAATTGGATCACGTCACACACGCACCAAGGGTAGATCTGATTTGCACCAGAATGGTTCAAACATCAATGACCCCGCAATATCTAGATTGAGAGAGAATGAGCAGAACACTCCCACAAGCAAAGGTTAGGTTTTGGATTTTAGTTTCTAATCCCTTACATTGCTCTTTTATTTTTATGTAGTTTCTTATTTAGATATTTATATGTCTGCAGCCAGTAGCTTCGATAGAGAGCTAATTACAGTAATAAAAGCATAATGTACATGTTACCAACTTAATAGAGAGATACAACATTAAACCTGTGTCATATATATTTTGCAATGGGTGCGTGTTATGTAATCCAAAATATTTCTTCACTTCATGACCAATGGAGCATTAGTCCAATGGTTGGACCACTTGTGCTTGAGTCAATTGACCCAGGTTCAAGTCCCATCCTTGACATTTGCTTCATATAGGTACCCACCTCCGCAAAGCCTATGGGCACACTGGAGAGACTTTGTGGAATAAGAGCTCAGGGGTCCGAGTCTTGGCTCGTGCTCACTTAGTTGGTGCCCCACTAGGCCAGGAGAGTTGTCGGAGCTATTTCTTGTGGGGTGGATAAATGCTGATGCCAAAAGACACCCAGGGTCAGGGTGTTCCCGCTAATCTACACCTTTTGTGGAATTTCTTCACTTCCTGTTCGGTATGTAAAATAGTGTCATCTTGCTCAGTTAGTGAAGTCTTTTATGCACATGTTTTTATTAAGTATTTAAGTGATTACTGATTAGTAAATGGCCATCAAATGAAGGCACATCTAATGGACTTGGTTTTGGGCAACCTTCTTTTGTTTATTTTATTAAAAACCAACATGATGTCTAGGCTTGTGAATGAGGCATCTAATTTAATTCAATTGACTCAAGCTATAACTTATAAAAGGGTAAAAATTGTTCTTAATTATACCTATGATTTTTTGTTGCTACTGGACTTATGTAAGCAGTATGTATGGTCTTAAGGTATATGATGTAGGGAAGATATTCTCTCATGAACTATAAGAATTCTTTACATCCTAGACGGTATCTAAAGTTGCTTTCAAAATGATCTTGTGCCTTAGCCAATTTGGAAGGAAGAAGGTTTTGTTGAGATGTATGTTTAGAGACTTTTTAGTATAGTATTAGCATGCCTACGGGCTACGGTATAAAGCATTGTGAGTTTTCATTAATTTAATTTTTATTTTTTTCAGTTTGAGTAGTTAAGGTAATGTTAGAGTTGTCTATTTGCATGTAGTTATGAACATGTGAGATTCTATACGAATAGGAACATATGGCTTTCATTTAGATTTGCACTCATGTTGCAGATTTATGAACTAAGAAATGCCATTCTTGAAATTAGGAGAGTAGTTTACTGCAATGAACACCATTAAACGATCACAACCTGCAGAAGAGGCATAAGCAAAGCTGACAAAGGATTTCTCTTCCTAATTTGGAAACTGGCTATGTTGCTTGAACTATATTTACTTGTGACAAAAGCCATGTATGATATGATTTAAATAATATGTATATACATGTTCCATACTATTCTTATCATGTTCTTTAACGAAAATGTATAAGTTGCAAGATTACTTAATGTGTTGTTTATCATGTTTCAAAACACACATTTTCAATGTATTTATACACTTTCTATTCATACTTAAACAACTAATGCATGCAAACAATTTACATGTCATCCAAGTTTCATTCTTTTTGTTTCACAATGTTTATACTTTTATTTTTCTTATCCTTAACAAATAATTTTATGAAGCTAGCCTATCCAGTCGGGCGGACCATGAAGGTTCAAGGGTAAAGGCGAACAAAGGTTTGAAGGTTCTTTGTTGTGACAAAGATAACGAATACACTAACTACACAACAAACGTTGTATACAAAGAAGTTTTTTTCGCATATGAATAACCATCATGTAATTGATTTGTTGTCATACTTATAATTGTTCTTTTTACACATAGTAGATGAGCACTATATTTTCATTTCCAATTTTTTTATTTAACATATTTACCGTTATTCATTATTTATTTTACACGAACATAATTTTGTCAAACAATTTTATGAAGCGAACCCGCCAATCGGGCGGGTCATGAAGCTATATATATATAATGGTAACATCAATTATAGTTGTAAATTGTTTAATTTAACTTTTAATTAATTTTTAGTATATATTTGTTCTACTAAAACTTAAAAATAAAAACCACAAGTCATACCCGTCCATCGGACGGGTTTTGACACTAGTATGTATATATATATATATATATATATATATATATATATATATATATATATATATATATATATATATAATTTAGTTCAAATAAGAACTTTTTTAAAATTGTTAAAATGAGAACCCATTAAACTTTTGACAAGTGGACTTTAGTTAATAAAGAGGTGCACATCTAAATGAAAGAGGTGTTCATTGCAGTAAACCATTAAACTGAGAACCCATTAATCCTTTTTTAATCCGTTTAATGGGTTCATTGCAGTAAACAATTTTAATGGGTTCTCATTAAACGGACTTTAGTTGGCATAGACTTGTGTCAGTTAATTTGAGTGAGAGATAAAAACACATGTGCAAAAGGATTAAATTCACATGGCAGATTTTATGAGTTCTTGAATCAAGCGAGGAATACATGTGCACGTCTAAAAGATGAACCAATTGTTAAAGACATTGTATTAAACACATGTGCACGCTTCATATATTTGTAATAAAATTGAATACAAGTGTAAATATAATGACGTTTGTGATAAAGCTGAATATCATATCAATATCATATAACTAGAGTAAGACAATTTGTAAATTTTGAAATTGCATAAATCTAATAATAAAGTTTGTTGTTTGTATTTATATTTATGAAATATTTTTTAAAGATACATGTGCATATCATAAACGAAAAATACAATTGTCATAATGTAGTTAGTAGTTAACATTTTTTTTACAAAACACATGTGCACATAATATATTTTTTAAATAGGTAGAATGCAAAAAAAAAAAAAAAAAAAAAAAAAATCCTTGAATTTTGGAACTAAAAAAAAAACGTTTTAAAAAAAATAAAATCAAAAAATCAAAAATTAAATAAAAAATGTAATTTTACCATTTTACCCTTTTGAATTAAATAACAAAATTTAATATCCAAAAAAATCTGATTGGTTGATGCTGGTTCTCGCAGTTCTCGCAATTTATTTGGTTCTGACAATAACCTCACCCTATATATATATATATATATATATATATATATATATATATATATATATATATATATATATATATATAATCTAGATCAAATAAGATCAAACTTAAAGTTGTTAAAATGAGATCCAACTAAAATTTGATAAGCGACGCTATCCTTACAATAAAAATAAATTTTTTATTAACTACAACTAAAATTGTCAAAAATTTCGATATATTTCTTTTTTAAATTTACGAAACCTAGGTGATACACTCTGATTAGAAGTGTAATGTGTATCAGGTTTTTGTATGTGTATCAGATTTTAGAATATTTATTAGTGTAATGTGTATCAGGTGTATCACTAATCCAAACTCATGTATCATTTTGTTATTAGTCGCAAAAATGTTAATTTGTATTGAAATATTATTTTTATGTGTATTATTGCCAAAATTGTTATTTATTAATGTTTTAGTGGTTTTTTAGACTTGATCTTATTTTTACAACTTTAAAGTTGATCTCACGTTAACTCTCCCATATATATATATATATATATATATATATATATATATATATATATATATATATATATATATATATATATATATATATATATATATATATATATATATATATAATCTAGATCAAATAAGATCAAACTTAAAGTTGTTAAAATGAGATCGAACTAAATTTTGACAAGAGATACTCTCCTTACAATACAAATAATTTTTTTATTTACTAAAACTAAAATTGTTAAAGTTTCGATATATTTCTTTTTAAAATTTACGAAACCTAGGTGATACACTTTGATTAGAAGTTTAATGTGTATCAGGTTTTGGAATATTTATTATTGTAATATGTATCAGGTGTATCACTAATCCAAACTCATGTATCATTTGGTTTTTAGTTGCTAAAATGTTTATTTGTATTAAAATATTATTTTTCTGTGTATGATTGCTAAAATTGTTATTTATAAATGTTTTAGTGATTTTTTAGATTTGATCTTATTTTTACAACTTTAAGTTTGATCTCACATTAACCCTCCCCTATATATATATATATACTAGCAGGGTACCCGCGCGATGCGGCGGCGGATACCCAGAAATAAAAATTTTCAATAAACCATGCTTTATAATCTGAAACGTTTTATGTGACGATAAATTTGCGGATGCTAAAAGTTTCATGTCGCATATTTCAACTCTTTATAATATTATAGTAGGGTACCCGCACGTTGCGATGGCGTGTATCAAATAATAAAATTTTCGGCAAAAAATGTTTTCAATTTTATGTTTTCTCTTACAATAACTTTACAAATAGCGAAAACATAATGAGTTTAAGTAACTTTAAAAAAAGCGATGGATAATATCAAACTAATTCATATAAAAACAATTGAAAGTGGCGTGATTTTGCGTTGCGGTAGTCAATAATGTTATGGGGTTATGGTCAAATTAGTTGATAGTGGTCCGTAGTCACAAGTAAGTAGAAACATTTTTTTTATGAAATATATATATATATTTTTGAACATGTTTGTATCATTAATATTGTTTATTACATTTGTCCCATATAGATAAAAGATATAAATAAAATAGTACTTATAATGTATACATCTTGTAAAGTATATATTTATGAAAAAAATGTTTGAATCATTAATATTGTTTATAATACTTGTCCCACATAGATAGAAGCTATAAATAAAAAGAATGCTTATAATGTAAAGAAAACTTACATGTTTAAGCAATCATTTAGAGTTATCCATGAGAAGTATAATAATTAATATACTAATATATTAATCATTGAATTAGCACTTAGCACTTTGCACATTTGCATCATTTGTCTTAAAAAAATTGTCCCGACCTTTACAAAATACTGTTTTTTACTTTTGTGGTTAATTTTATTTAAAATAATTCCAAATTTATTTAGATTGGTTCTCGAAACACTCTTACGATATAATAATAGTTTTGGAACTTTGTAGTTTTGCATGCATTTTAAAATCACATTCATTTATATGTGCATTTTTGTATTAAAACTAAACTATTTCAAAAAAAAAATTAATAAATGAAGCATTAAAATGTTGTGGAAGATAAATTAGTAAAAGCTATTTATTGTGTACATTATGCATTAAAATTTGTAATGCTTAAAAAACACATTAATGACATCTTAAAAAAATTTAGGAGACAGGGTCATCCCTCCATTATAAGTAGTATATAGATATAGATATAGATATGTGTAATATGTATAAAATCAAATAAATTATCACTTGTGAATTTACATCTTTGCATCATTTGTCTTAAAAAAATTGTCCCGACCTTTACAAAAAACTGTTTTTTAATTTTGTGGTTAATTTTATTAAAAATAATTCAAAATTTATTTAGATTGGTTCTCGAAACACTCTTACGATATAATAATAATTTTGGAACTTTGTAGTTTTGCATGCATTTTAAAATCACATTCATTTATATGTGCATTTTTGCATTAAAACTAAACTAATTCAAAAAAAATTAATAAATGAAGCATTAAAATGTTGTGGAAGATAAATTAGTAAAAACTATTTATTATGTACATTATGCATTAAAATTTGTAATGCTTAAAAAACACATTAATGACATCTTAAAAAAATTTAAGAGAGAAGGTCATCCCTCCATTATAAGTAGTATATATATATATATATATATATATATATATATATATATATATATATATATATATATATATATATATATATATATATATATATATACACACACACAATTTCTCATGATTTGAAAAGCATCAATATAATAAAGCACAAAGCAAAACAAGGTACAAAGGATTTATCTTTTTTGGCTTTGTACGCAGCCTAATCGGTATTTCGTGACTGTCTCTGGATATTTCCAGCGAAATCTCAAGATTCACCAAATGAGCTATATATGTTTGAGACTTTGAACCCTCGTCTCTTCAGACACATACGAGTTCATAATTAAATAGCTCTTTTATACGTAGTATATATTGATTGCTATGCATTTGAGTTATCAAGGGTAAGCACTAAGCACTGAATTATAAAGTATAATGTGTTTGTTTCATTAAGATGTTTTACGTCTGAATCTGATTACCACATTTTACCGATAAGAGGTGGCTAGAATATTTAAATCTGAACGAAATAATGTTGTTTGTTTTTGTATAATTGTCTGAATGATTTTAAATGCTCGTTTATGTAATTTATTTATTAAACCAACACATAATAAGTAACTTATATAAATATGAAACAAAACTTTTATCATAAATATAATATAGTTAATAAACAATCAAATATATTATTTTAACACAAATCTTCAATCTCTTATCGAGTAAGAAGCAATAAGATATTCTTTCCACCTTTTATTAAGTAAGATGTTATATGCCTGACTGGGTCTGATAAAAAAAAAAAAAAAAAAAAAAAAAAAATATGTCTGCCTACCTCTTATTACTTCTGACTCAATAAGAGTTAAAAGTAGAGATGGCAAAAAACTCCAAATCCGATGGAAAATCCGATACCCGACCCCGATTTGACCGGGTAATCCCCGAGTTGACCGGGTATGGGGATGGGGGTGGGGAATCCCCAATACTGAAAAGCGAGTATGGAGGCGGGGATGGTAATACCCTCTGGTCCCCGAGCCCGTCCCCGAATATCTTTTCTATATGAATACAAATTATATATGTATTTAATATTTGAAATCTTGTCAATTACTAATCTTCTTTAAAAATAATCTTCTATAATTTTAAAAACAAGGTTGTTATTGAACTTGGTCTATTGGGGTAACTATATTTAATTCAAATACTCCAACGTTCCACAATATAGGATGATTTTGTAGTCATGCTTTGGTTTTCGTCCATACGATAAGTCGTACTCTCTATTATATTTTGTGTCAAATGTTTGAATTTACACAAATGAATGATTTTTTTTTATGTTAGTATGGTTGCACCATTTGAAAAATATTACATATGTCAATAGTGTAACGGGTAAAAAATCCCCGATTCTCCAATGGGGATCCCCGTTCCCCATCGGGGACGGGGATGGGGACTTAATTGTGACCCCCGACGGGGATGGGGATGGTAATAACTATTGAACTTCGGGGATGGGGATGGTATCAACCATTCCCCGCAAACCCGGCCCCATTGCCATCTCTAATTAAAAGCTAGTAAAACATTTTTTCAAAAAACAAACACACCCAAATCAAGTCTAAATTAGATTAAACGAGTGTTGGAAAACCCGCGCGATGCAGCGGGATTGCTTAAAGTACTTACTTTGCAACGACATTTGAACCTCAGGGGTTGTTTTTGCCAAGTTACGAAAGATTATTAATGTTAAAGGACTTATTTTGCAGCGACACTTGAACCTCAGGGGCTGTTTTCGCCAAATTGTCAAAGTTTGCAATTAATGCAAACACTTTGGTTGCAATAGGTCCTGCCTTTTAGTATAGTTAATAATATATCTATATATGACGTAGTGATTGTGAAAGTATATATTTTTCAAAAGTACATTTATATCTACGCTGCTCACATCGCTGTTTTCCTATTGGAACAGGCCGTTATGCTGATAGCTCGAATCTATTTACCAAACCATTCAATTTCCAACTTCCAAGGAATAAATGAAGGAGAGTTACTAACTTACAATCACTGTTCTAAAAGGCTCGCAAAGGCCTCGCAAAGGCGTGAGGCTTCGTCATGCCGCCAAGCTATGCCGCTACGACGCCTTATGTCACATGTTTTTGTAAACTCGATATATATGAATTATGATATGAATATATAAATATTTTCATACTTTCTGCCGCCTTTTGTCACGCCTTATAAACGCAAAAGCTTCGCCTTAGACGCAAAGGCGTGAGGCTTGGTCATGCCGCCACGCCACGCCTCACGCTATTTATAGGTGCTCTCACATCTTTTATTAAACAAGATTTTCTAAAGTTAGAAGTATAAAATGACAAACCAGAGAATTATATTCTATACTCATAGATCATATAAAATTTTGGAGAAATTGCATATACATCTACTAAAACTTGTATATTTACATATATTGTTAAAATACAAGTTTTTAATATATAGTGTACAATGGTGTGTATGAACGTTTTGAGAAAATATGCAAATATATAAATTTTAGTGGGTATATATGTAATTGCACCTAAAAATTAATGCTACAATAAATAATTAAAATTGAAGATGGTTTTCTAAGTTTTGCTAACTTATCTCAATTTATATGCCTACTTATCCTCTTACATACACGAATATAAAATATATATAATTTTTTGTTCCTTAGAGCAGTGGGTATGGGGCTCGCCACCTCTCGCCGGTGTGAGCTGGCACCCTCGCCGCCACACCGGCCTAACTCGCCATAGCTCCTCAAATGCAACTGATATGTGCTAAAACACATATATTTTCTTTTCCAAATCAGGCCCAAAATAACTAAGAAAGAGCCGTTTATTTCTAATATTTGTTGTTTCTTGAGTTTATGCATGTGCAGTTACGGATATAACAAAACACGCAAATAAAAGCCAAAACAGACAAAAACCCGAGCACGAGAGAGAAAGAGTGCTAAAACTGAGCCGGAAGGTCAGAAGTGAGCATTTGTGAAGATTTTTATGCTGAGAGGATGATTTATGAAAGATTTGTTCAACTTTAAAGAATTTACAGAATCAGTCCTCCAAGTTTCAGAATTGGCAGAAATTACCCCTGAAGATTCAGATTTGGCAAAAATGGCCCTTGATTTATTTGAGATTGACAAGAAAAGCCCTTGGATTACATTTTCAAATTTACAGAATTAGTCCCTGGAATTTCATAATGTACACATTAAGTCCTTATGTTAGCCATTGAATATTATTACACCTTGGCCCATTTCTAATCCAAGTCCATTTATGAAAGCCCAAGTCTAACTCCCATAACCCCGCTCAAAACCCCAATCCATACTCGTACCCCAAATTTACCCACGGTTAACGAAGGTCAAAAGGATAACAACTCTAGTCAACAAGTCAAATCTCACTAAAATAACATTTACTTTACCCGCCACTTACTTCTTCCCCAATTCACCTTTTAACCCAGAAACATAAACCCTAAAACACCCTTACGTCTAATTAATCAATCACACTTCAATTAAGGACAATTTAGTACTTTCTACTGACACACTGACACACGGAATGCCACGTTGGCAATCCGTGTGTCAATACTGAGCTCTGGTTGGCTAGAGGTACGTGGGCAAAATGATCCAAGGGACGTGAGTGGATGGATGATGCTAGAGTTTGATCTAAGGGTGGTAATCGTTCAAGAGAAAGCACACTTTGGAGCTTCTGGATCCTTCCAATGACTTGAGCTTGCCTATAAAAGGCCTCTTCATTTCAATTGTTATAGATGTAGTTTTCTGAGTTTTAGCTTAGTTTTTTAAATTGTTTTCTCATGTTTTATTTTAAATTCTGTATTTGAATCTCAGTTTGTAATCAAGTTCTCATTAATAAAATCATTTCAGTTTTAGTATACTGTTAATCTCTGTTTTTAAGTTTTCATTAGCTTACTATTGATTCAGTAATCACTTTAGCTTATTCTCTTTTACTTTTAGCTTATACTCTTTTCAAAACAAAAATAAATAAATAAAAAATCAGAAAAACATTATAAAAAAAATAGCAATTCTGCTTTAAAGTTAAATTCAGTTTTTGTTGATGTTATCTTAAGCTCTATTAAGCTCAATTATAGCTTACTTATTGCTTATCTTAGGTTATACTCAGAACTACATTCAAATCTCATATCAGTCACACTAAGTCAAACTTGCAAAATCAGTGTTGATTGGGTTGGATTGATGAAATGAACCTGGAGTTTGGTTAAAATAATTGTGATTTTGGGTATTAGATAGTGGTTATTTGTTGCTTTGCAAGCCATAGTGGCTGGACTTCTGTAAGTTCATAAATCTGTTTAAAATTTTGAATCAGTAGAATAGTTTAGTGTTGCTTATTGTTGCTTGTTTGCTATTGTGTAGTTACTTGTTAATTAAGTTTGTTTGGTTAGTAGATTTTTTCTGTTTTATCATATAAAAATCATTTGCATATTTCTGTGTTTAATCTGCATAGCCAGATCAGTTGGTTTCAAGTGTGCATTGTTGTTAAGCTTGCTTCATTTATGTTGGAATCGCTTCTAACTCGTAAATGGAACGACATTGACGGGATTACATTTTCTATCCTTGTTAGCTAAAACACATGGGCTTGTTATGTCATATAGCCATAGTTGTAAGTGTTTAGCTATAAATACCCTCCTAGACTTTCCTAGGAGGGTGAGATTCTTAGTGTAAGCTTCACCTTTCTTATTAATAAAACACATAGTTCTCTCCCTTCTCTCTAGTCTCTCTCTCTAACTTGAAAATGGTGTTCTTCCATCTTCCAAGACCTCCCCAATCACCATATCATCCATATATACGATCCTAACATTGGTATCAAGAGCCCGGTCGGATTTATCAATAGTTGTTTTTTTTGGTGATTGTATCTTGTCAAAAATCATTACTTTAAAACTGTTTTCCACAAAGTTTTTATAACTTTCTTATTCATTTTCTGATAACAGTTTTAAAAGGTTATATCTTGGTCAAATATAAAAGTCAGTTTCTTTAACAGTTATTACTTTGTGCTTTGGGTCATTTAGTTGTCCAAACTGCTAATGACTCTTGTACCATCTTAGTGAAAAGTTCTGGTCATCTGGTCACATTCATGGTCAAAGTGGGTAAAATAGTGGTTTTTTTAATACCATTTTTCTGGGTTATCTTTGAAGCTGGTCAGAAAACATGGTCGGAAAAAGGACGCCGGAAAATTCAACAAATGGTCAAAACCCTAATATTACGCCTAAGACCTCATCTTCAGATCAGTTACGAGTAACTGTGAAGTTACTCGTAAGAAAGTATGGTTACGCATAAGCCTACGCGTAAGCCTTAAGCTTACGAGTAAGCATACTCGTAAGACCCCATTTTTACGCTTAACCATACAAGTAATACTCGGTTTACGCATAAGGACTGCTTACGTTTAAGGACTTTGGACCAAGACTTTACGCTTAAAGTTTTTCTTACGCATAAGCCTTTCGACAATAAAAGTTTACGCCTAAAGATTTTGCCGTTTACGCATATGACTTTTATACTATCTTTACGCATAAAGAAGAGAAGATGAGATGATGTAGACTAGTATGAAATGACCTCAAACCAAATCAAGACCTCTGATCAGTTTAAGTCAAATACTAAAATAACAAGCCTTCTTCAGCCATACACAATCCTCCATACCAACACAAAACCAAAACCATACCTACACAACGAACTCTCTTCACCAAGACTCAATCACTCAACAAAGACTCAGTATTTTAATTAAATAACAAAAAGATCTCAGTACTTATGTTCACTTGTCATCAATCTTTATAGATTTCATTCGTGTGAACAAAAGATTTCGCATAGTTCCAAAATTAAAACATTCGAACAATAAACTAGATCTCAGTTGTAATTTTTTCGTGACATTAAAACCTTTTAAAGATTCATTCGCACGAAAAAAATTAAGGATTCATCACAGATCTTTGTAAAGTAAGCAACTTTTTGTTGATATCTGAAATTAAAGAAAGATTAATAACAATTGTGTCATTATCTTACTTTGCTTCGTTCATATTACACAAATAATTAACGAAACAATTAACCTACCCGAGACCCACACAAACAGATCTTGAAGATAGATCTTTTCTTGATTCATCTTGTGTTCGTAATTTTAGAAAACGTAGACATTCAAGGTTTGGTAGGAGTTTGTGGTTGTTTGTGATTAACTGACTTTGGAGAGGTGTATTGGATCTGGAAAACGTGGTGTGATGGAGTAAGAAGGGTGGCCTCTGGTTTTGATTAGGGTTAAAATTATGTTGTTTATCATTAGGGTTGAGGGGTCTGTGTTAAGCATCTGTTATATACCCGGTTGGTTAGGGTTAAGTTTGGATTGGATTTGGTCATTGGATGTAGGCTCATATGCTACTTCATATGATGGGCTGGATAATAACATGGGCTGCTACATTATTATTATTGACTTTGGCTTAACGAGTTAATTAATGATGGGTTGTTCTATTCATTCATATTACTTATGTGCATGGGCTGAAAGTTTATTATACAATACATTGAATGCATTTAGGCAAAAGGAGTGGTATTTTGGTTATGAAAAATTTTTCACGGGGATACAATTTTGACAAGATCGGGAAACCATTATCAAAGTTCATTTTAACCGTTAATGAAGGCTAGTTTTGTGCATGTAACCGCAAGATGTGTCTACGGCGATAATTCATTATTATTTATTTGAGGTTGAAGTGGGATATCACGGGTGCGTGTACTTAGTATCTGAAGATATCGGGGTTGGTTGGATACATGATTCTTCGAGATCCTTGTTCGAGCTTTAACCGGTACGAATGACAAAGACTTGAATTGTCTAGTTGTACCTGATGTAAGGAGTTACGTTGTTGTGCTCACAACGTATAACTATCACTTTTAAGGAGTTACGTTGTTGTGCTCAAGTGTCACACTAAGGTGTGGATAATTTGAGAAACTTTAAGTTTACCTTTTTTCGATGGTGTTAAGAAAAAGGGTTCTTCGTCTGACAATAGTGCAAGTTTAAGTCACAAGTTCGGGTTATTTTACTTCAGTCTCAAGTTCGTCATATTAGGTTTTCTCCGTCAGTAGTCACTACAAAAAGCCGTCAGAATGATAATGGGGTCGGTAAAGAGTTAGCTGAGTAGAGTATACACGAGTAGAGAAGTCTTATCAACAATTGATTCTCACAAGATATTTATGGTACTTCACAATTGTTCGATTACTTGGACATACATGGTTTCGCTGTCTCCAATTCATCATCAACATACGTGGTGTATGATTCTGATTCATTGAAAACATCGGGGGGAAGAGTGTATAGGTGGTGTCTGCTTCCTTTGAAGTTTTTGGATTTTTTTTCGAAAACCCTCTCCTTTCATGAATTTCTTCAACCAGGGGGAAGAAATGAGACGATCAGTGGTTAAAATTTCTCAAGTTGGTGTTATCGTCTCACTTTCACAGAGTTATCATGCGTGAAGTTATCTAAATATGATGTTATGATGCCTTACATACGGTCATTTTTATCGAGTAACTGCATATTCACAAGTGATTATTATTCTGATAGACCGCAACATTCAGGGGGAAGTCGTTTCATTTCTTCTTTCGCGGTTTGTTTGGTGTGAAGCATCTACATTTGTGAGAAGATCTTGTTGATTTCTTGCATGTTACCCCCGAACGGATTTTCCGCTATAAGGCAGATTTACCTTGTGTGGTTTACTGCTCATCTACAAATTCCGCTGCGTACTGAAAACTTCAAAAGTTAGAAGAAATGTTTACTACATCAAAGTTTCAAACATGCTGAAGACGGTTGTCAGTTTGGGGGGAAGCTGATTCAGAAACTTCGCCAAAAAGGAGTATACGGAGAAGCTGCTAAAGACATGCGACATGAATTGGGGGGAAGTTAATCCAATTTATGCATATTACATCATTTGCCTACAAGTGAAGAAAACGGTTCTCAAGTCAAGGTACAAGAATAAGACAAAGAGCGTAAACTTTCATCATCCTCAGCACTTGAAGAGCTTATGAAGACCTTTCTTTATTTGTTTTCTATATTTGTAGTAAATGTTGTAAGTAATCCCTTATGTCGTCCCATTGGGGGAAGATTGTTGGAATCGCTCCTAACTCGTAAGTGGAACGACATTGACGGGATTACATTTTCTATCCTTGTTAGCTAAAACACATGGGCTTGTTATGTCATATAGCCATAGTTGTAAGTGTTTAGCTATAAATACCCTCCTAGACTTTCCTAGGAGGGTGAGATTCTTAGTGTAAGCTTCACCTTTCTTATTAATAAAACACATAGTTCTCTCCCTTCTCTCTAGTCTCTCTCTCTAACTTGAAGATGGTGTTCTTCCATCTTCCAAGACCTCCCGAATCACCATATCATCCATATATACGATCCTAACAATTTAGGTATATTTTAGCCATTTGAATCTGAATTGAGGTCTGCATTAGATCAGTTCACTGAGTAGGTGTATTAAATTGCATTTATCAAAAAAACTAGTGTTTGGATCAAGAATCAGATCTCTGATAAAGGTTGGTTAGAGGTTAAGCTCTGACATTATAGCTTCATTTAGGTTCATTACACTTAGTTAGAGCCCTAGTTTGCATGTTAGAACGCTAAAAGTCAAATCTCAATTGGATATTCTTTAACTTCATAACAGTTGGTAGAAAACTAGCTCGGGTTGCATTTTAGGTTTAGGAGCATTATAGTTATCTTAATTGTTATCTTAATTAAGTTGTATTGCATCTTAATTCATAGCAAACAATCTGTTTTATTGGATCAAATTTCACATAAGTCAAACTCTCACTTCTGTCATAAAGTCAAAATCCACTTTTATGCTCAAACTGATCTTATTTCTGGATTTTAAATTGATTCATTTCTGGTTAAAAACTGGTGAAACTTTGGATTTCATAACTACTGTTGGTGTTCTTTTCAAAGGTTATTTTATTATAATTTTGTGAATTTTATAAAGAGGTTTAAATGTTGAATCAATTGGGTCCAAAATCCCCTGTTTACACACCCAGTATTAACTGAGTGTGTAACAGGTTTGTGCAGAACTCATATTAAGCTCAATTCAGCTTGTCTAAGGCTCCTATTTGGTTTATAAGCTCCTCACTAGGTCTAGTTTAGGTTCCCATATCTGGTTTTAAGTTTTAGCTTATCTGAGTAGCTTATTTTTAAGCTACAAAGTTGTGGCCTGAACCTGTTAGGAATCTGATTTGGAATTTGATCTTTTGCCTTTAAGTTAGGATTCTGAGCTCTCAATTAGTTGCATTAAGTTTATTTCTAGTAGTTTTAGCCTAGTGTAAGTTCTGGTAGCTCCTGGTCCACTATCCTAGCTTCTAGCTTATTCCTAAATAGCTTATTAATCTGAGTTTCATAGCATCTTACATATTCAGTGTTCACAAGTAGTTTTTGGCACTTTTCCTAGCTTCTATATCATTATTTAGAATTTTCCTGAAATTTGCATATTTTTTCATTACTGTTTGCTATTTTTCCCATTTTAAACTTGTTTTTAATACTTTTAATTAGTTTTTAAAACAAATAAATCAGAAAAGGTTCCAAAAAATATAATTTAATTTTTACTAGATCAAGAAAAATCAAAAAGACATAAAAAATATTTTTCCATAATTTTCCTAGTTTAAATAATAATTTTTAGATATTTAATTAGTTTCAAATAGTTTTAAATTCATAGAAAATAGAAAAAAGTTCAGAAAAATACAAAATCAGTTTTGAAAATTCTCTTTAGTTATTTTAGATTTTTGAAAAATAGTTTTGCAATTTTATCATAAGTTTTCATAATTTTTAGCATTTTAAATCCATTTTAAAAATACAAAAATAGTTTTAATTCAAATAAATTCAATAAAAATCATAAAAATTAGTTTTAAATCTTACTTAACTGTTTAATTTCATTTTCCACTTTAGATTAATTTTAGATCATTTTTAGGATTTAGTTTAGAATAATTGGCATTTAATTCACGTTTCATTTAATTCATATTTTACGTTTTAGTTATAATTTGCGTAATTTGTCATTTGCATTATAGATTTAGAACTTTTATATGATTTCCTTTACTTTCCCTTTCCCCTTAGTGTAGAAATCCCAAATATCCTTTTTACACATTCAAATCCCGATAATCGCGACGTGAGTTAAAAATTTCATTCAACCCTCGTTCGGAACGATCTCGGTGCTCAAACCTAATACGTTTGAGTTACCCATATACTACACACTTCTTGTAACCACTCGTAAATTTCCCTACCGATTTTTCGCGACTATATTTTTTTCTTACGTTTCGATCTATAATCACGACCAGTTACGACAAAAATATAAAAGAAAACATGAAAAATAGAAATGAATTAATGAAATCGGAAATTTTACCATCGTGTCAGTTTATTTAAAACGTGTCTAAAAATATAAGTATTATATTTTTCCCGTGTGGAAATTATACTTTTACAAGTTAAACAACGGGATAGAAAATACACTTAATACCAAATAAATACTCTAAATATCCCACCACTACATTTTAAAATTAATAAAAATCAAATAATCCTACCCTTATCCCTTATCCACCCACGACCTGTACCCTTTCTTTTGTTTCTGTCTTCTTCAGAAAACGCCCCACCTGCAACCCTCCATATTCTCCTCCTTCATCTTCTTCTTTTAGCAAAGCTCCAACTACATCTCCTCATCTAAAAAAAAAAACCCATTTACCCTATTCGAATAAGACTGGCTGACACCCTCAAGATGACAAGCAAAACAGGCGCTCCCCTGTAATGTGGAAAACAAATCGACAAACCAAGGACTCTTTGGACCACGGCTGAAGAAGAAGACAAAGAACCACGTGAAGACTTGATGCCATTGCTCAAAGGAGACCAATATCTCAACCCCACTTTCGAGAGTACTAGTCAAACTACCCATCTTTATTCCTTTAAATACCCTCATCGAATCCACAGTTGATACCACAACTCACAACTCAAAATCAGAAACTAAAAAGAGTATTCAAAGTCCTTGTGGTTCCTGCGGATTTGATTTGGTGGGATTGCTTCTACTCCTTATTTTCTTACCGATCGACACTTCTCTTTTGTTGTAAGGTTTTTCCTGATTTCAAATTACTATGTTATTAAACTTGTTGGTTTGAGTTGCAATCTTGTTCTTGTTCATACATATGAATTGATGCGTAAAGGTTTTGGGTCAATTTATTCTTGGTTGTTGAAATCTTGTGTGGCATAAACTAAACGATACTCACAAAATTTATAAAAGTTAATATTTAGTTATAAGAAATTAGGACCTATAAGAACACTAAGAGATTGGCTCGTGTTTGGATGGTGCCAAGACTTAGCTTAAGTAAGGATGTTGGTAAACTTGAGGTATAGAAAAATTTAAGGGTGTTCATGAGATATTCTCGTATCATGATCAGTTAAGACCCGTGCGGGTTGAGTTAGACCCAGATCAGCCACGGGCTGTTTTGGGTTACTTGTTAACTAGCCCTTGCTCGTAAGTAAAGGTGGGTGTGTCGAAACTCGAAAATGGATGTTTGCTTTCTTCCCTACCTTCGCTCTTGATATTAATAAGTCCGAAAGAATGTGTTTCAAACTGTCAAAGTGCGCTTGGTTTGCAACTTGCTAGGGTGTGTCGCGGCTGTTTTGATCGAGTCACTAGGAGCCACCCCGAAGGGTGTTGTTACTCAGTTTAACACTGGACTATGGAGTGGTCGTGAGAGACTCTGACAAGTCAAGATGGTACAGCCTTTGCGTTAAGTTGCGTCCAGTTCACATCTTGCTTCAAAACTATTTTCATAAACAACTTTGTTTGAATTAGTGATAGAGTAGTTTTAACATATGACTACCTGGCCTAGTTCCTCGAAGAGGTGTATTAGGTTCATGGTAACACCAGGCCCAATCAAAGTCTTGTTAGGGTGTGTGCTTAAATATGGGCTGAAGCCCAGTTCCGTAAGGATCCAGTTGTTTCGTACAGCCCACCTGGGCGTTCGAATTCGCGACAACCACGACACAGTACATTGGTTGAATGTCAATGAAATGAAACTTGAAAACATGTCTACTCGTACGTAACATAAACTTGCATTACAAACTCGATGAATACTCTTCATACTTTTAAAATTTGCTAAGATATAAACTTGTAAATACTGAATTTGGATACCAAAACTTAACAGAACTTGTTATTCAACCTTTGGCAATTATCCATTTAGGGTGGATGGAGTATACACCCACGTCATGCTCAATTAACAACAAACGCTTTTTCAGCACGACCAATGTGTGTAAAATCAACATGATAAATTTTATTAGAATGCTTTCATAAAACTAAACTACATTTCATAGTTACTAACGATAATTTTACAAAAACCTTATGTTTACATTTTTAATTTAAAACGACGACTTTACAACAAAAATTAACAACTATCGTTATAAACAAAACTAAGTATTCAAAACTTTAAATTATATAAACCTTATATAAACGAAACTATATTTTTATATATATATGTAATAACGTTTACTTTAAGAACTATATATTAGAACCTATAAAGGAGATCATACTAATTTTTCGTAAAACATAATACCATCGTATTTATGGTGTTTCGTAACCATACTTTCATAAAGGTACAACTTCTATTAGTCGAAATACACTTATATGTAAACATACATGTCCTAAAACGACGTCTCATAACACGAATACGTTACCATATAGAGCTCCCCATATAATGTCTTCTGGCCATCAATAAACCTACGACTTATCCGACTTGTCGTATCCTCGTCATCCTCAATATACCTACACGCCTCCTAGAGTCGATGTCGACCAACACGTAATACGCCAATTAAACTTAAACGCTGCCATACAAGGATCAACTACTTAGACTTTTATATATTTAAAAGTTATCGAGTCAAAATATAAAGATAGTAATTAAAGTATGGCTATATTAATTATAGGTCGCGTGACGGTACTCGGTGCATCATTTACTTGACTCTTTTACTACTCGGATACTACTCTGCTAAGGTGAGTTTATAGCCCCACTTTTACTCTTATTACTTGCTTTATAAAACTATGGGGTGAGAAACATGCAAAACTCTTTTCGGACCTGAAACTGAAAACACTATTACGTGAAACAACCTTGAATCCCAACTATGCTACCGTTAGTTCCCTTTGGGGAGGCGCGATTGTTATGAATAGATCTATTGGGGATGACACCCCCGTTCGAGTTTGACCGGATAGGCAAACGTCGGGCGTATATCATATCGTATTGATTGAGTGTACTGGAAATACACTTGCTGGGCTTTTATTTATCATGCTTCTAGATGCATGCACACTGTCGTAGTTTCGGTCGCATGAACTTGGTACTAGCGTAATAGCCTTTTGCATATAGTGTCATTCACGGAGATGCTATATGTGCAACTGTGGTCCAACTTGAAAACTTGATTACTTAAACCTATGAACTCACCAACCTTTGTGTTGACATTTTAGCATGTTTTTCTCAGGTTTACCTATTGGCGTGGGCAATGGCAAAGGCATTCGTTGAAGACTGTCATCCGAAGTGTTTTCAAACATTCTAATACAATTTTAATGGGACAACATATATTTTTAAGGGCTTTACTTCCGCACTTTGAAACAATGATGTAAAACTATTTCTTAAATTAATATATCTTTTGAAAATGGAATAGAATTTCCATTCTTTATTACCTTGTATTGTGTATATTGATTTAGTAGCACCCCATGACCCGAACGCTTCCGCTGTGAAATTTTGGGGGTGTTACACTTCTATAATTGGTTTTCCTAAATCAGCAACCTTCTCACTTCTACGGCGAACCAAAACGCTGATAAAAATTGTCCTTCATGTCAGATCTAAACGTTATATAACGTTTTAAAAAAAATGACAGTTTTCTTCTTTCTTTTTTTTTTCTTTTTTTTGTAATAAACATAAATCACACACTATAAATACTAACACATTTTTACAAATTTTACACAACCTTTCTTTCAAAATACTACAAAATATTTGCCAATAAACATGATTCATTCATCTTATTATGGTGAAAGTTATGAATGAGAATTATCGGATCTTGAAATGATTCTGCAAGAATATGAAAGAGAGCAAATGTCGCAGCCACAAAAGTCGGAAGTTCACGCCACCATAGATACATCCCTCGTGAATGTGAAGCTATTGAAGAATGTCTAATCGAGCATGTTTCGCAATGACATCAATGAGAACAATTTCAACAACAGGTACAGTAACAAAATAATTAGTTTCTTTATAATTTGATGTATTTCTTAAGTTGTGTATGTTTTTTTTATCGTGTCGTTATTTTATGTTTCGTCTGTTTTTAATATGATGTATTGTTGATGCGCGTACGAAGCGCGTTCGGGGTCAAAAGAACTTCCTTTTCTTCGAGCAAGTTTTTCAACCACCTAGGCAGTGAACCTAATCGTTGTAGTGTAGTATTGGGTAAGCCTCGAGTATTGATATCATTTGTAGGACCTTAGATATATCAACCTTATCACAAACCCAAGCAAACCCAACACAAATACCACGTTAAACAAACAGTAGGCGTAGAATAGAAAGATAAAGAGAAGAACTTGGTGACTTGATGTATAAATTCGTATGTATATGTTTAGAGAGACAAAGAGAAGAAAGATGAACCAATAAGTTGTATATTGCTTCAAAGGAAAAACACACACACACACACACTTTCAAGCACACCCCTCAAATGACATACTTGAGGGGTATATATAGGTAAGAGAGATGATGCCCTAAGGCTTGGCCATGGGCCTTGAGATGGACTTGGATTGGGCTTGGGTTACACGAACTAGACAAGGTTAGCTTAACTTAACTGATGCCCAATTAGCTTAGCCCAATCCACAAGCCCGTTGACTATTCTATCACGATATCTAACACACATTACAAAGTTCCTAATCGTGAATGACCATCACTTCTAATAAAATTAATCAAGGCTAACAATCTCCCCCTAAGGGGTGGTCATTCAAAAGATGCTCCACTTGAATAGGTCTTTAATCTTTTTGAGCTTGAACTTTGTGAGTAGATATAGAATAGTCTTAATTCTTTGTTCCTTCATGCTTTGTGATCAGTTAATGTGGTTGTCTGCCGTTGTCCACTTCATTGGTTAGGTGTCTCCACGCCTTTCTCCACCATGCTCACACTTCTATTTGACTTTGAGTTTCCAATGATGAAGTTCTCGAGTCTTTACACTTTGTAGATTCTTTGACATTGACGAAGAATCATCTTTAACTTTGAGTTGCCTTTGATTTTGATGAGAACTTTCATGTGTTGTTGGTATGAGCATGTGGCGAGTCTGCACGATCCATCCGCTCCGGAGCTTCCATAAGAAGAAAACATAAAACAGGTTAGTAATAAGCGGATTCCGGCACTTACAAGTTTGAATTTCGAGGGTGTTAACAGCATAGTGTGAAAACACGTCTCTAATTCTCACAGAGGCCGTTCCTGAACTGGAGTCCCACAAGTGAGATAACGCGATATACCGAAGTACATCTACAGTTCAGATGAGTTGCTGAGGTACACCGAAGCATCACCCCACGACTGTAGACCGTTTGAGACACACTAAGCGTAATCCACGGAGAATTACCGAAGTGACCTGCTGTCAGGGCTGCTTGATGTTGACCCTGGCAGGAGTTTCCATTCAATCATTGAAGATCACAGAAGTGAAACTTCTCATAAATGTTCTGGCAGATTGCTAAGACCTGCGTAGGACTCTAAAATGTATCACTTGTGCCCTTATTGATGAACAACAAGCGATGTCATGTCATGTGTTCCTATGAGATCTTTTGATGAATCTCGTGGCTCTAGACTCAATAGTGCATTTTGGTTTTCCTGAGCGGAGACTAGGGAGAGGGTCTCCTTCTTCAATACCAACGATCTCTAAGAGAAAGTCGATAGATTATGTAGGGTTCCCAGTGAGAATGAAACAAATCCTTTTGAGAGGAATTGAGTGGCAAGAAGGTTTAGTGCAGTGCGCCACTGGGTCCATGACGTCTTTGTCTTCAATACCAGTGTCATC
>BPTQ01000007.1:179088289-179099882 GCA_019973895.1 Chrysanthemum seticuspe | reverse complement strand
ATTTGACTATGCCTCAGTGAAGACACCAATGGTTCCACCTAACAACCTTGGACCTGATCTCACTGGCAAATCAGTCAATCAAACTCATTTCAGAGGGATTGTTGGCTCACTGATGTATCTAACCGCTACTAGACCAGACATACAATTCTCAGTCTGTCTAATAGCAAGATATCAGTCCAATCCCAAAGAATCCCACCTCACTGCAGCCAAAAGAATACTCAGGTACCTGAAAGGAACCCCAAACCTTGGACTATATTATCCAATATGCTCAGGGTTTGATCTCAAGGGTTACTCTGATTCTGATTATGCTGGCTGCAACATGGACAGAAAAAGTACCTCAGGGTCCTGTCAATTTCTTGGAGGAAAACTGGTGTGTTGGAGTGCAAAGAAGCAACAATCAGTGGCTATGTCCTCAGCTGAAGCTGAATATGTAGCTGCAGCAGGATGATGTGCCAATGTATTATGGATGAAAAGTCAACTCAGTGACTATGACATCCATTACAAAATGGTGCCCATCTTCTGTGATAACACAAGTGCAATTGCAATCTCCAACAACCCTGTCCTCCACCAAAGAACCAAACACATTGATATCAGATATCACTTCATCAGGGATCACATAATGAAAGGAGACATAGAACTTCATTTCATCCCTACTGAATATCAACTGGCTGATATCTTCACCAAACCCTTGGATGAACCTACCTTCAGGAGACTGAAAGCTGAATTGGGAATGCTTGACATTGAAAGTCAAGTATTTGAAAACCAATCTCAGTAAGTTCTCTGACATGGTTCATCCTCCCTGAAAATCCAAAATAAACCTCTCACTGAATGAGTAAGACTCATTCAGGGCCCCTGACACTTGACAAAGAACATTGAATGAGTAACTAAATGGTCAAGTATCAGTTACTTTAATGTCCTAGGTTGGTAACTATGCCAATTTAATAAAGGAATATATGTCTCTTTGTCTTACTGTCATCCCACTTGGCATTTAATGCCTCTCACAAAAATATCAAATTGATATTTTATCTCTGCAAAAGTGCATTTTTACTGTGCACTGCAACTGTTCCCTTGAAAAACGGGATTTTTACTGCGGGTAATGGAGTGGTAGCATTAAATGGGGAATTTCAAAAGTCTTTCAAAAACCTACTCTTAGTTTTTCCATTTGTGCACAAAACACCCCTCTTATCACTCTATAAATACCCTCTTCTCCAATACAATCAACACACACAAATTTTTTCTGCAACTAAACTCTGTCAAAATCATTTCAAAAAATTTCAAAAACATTTGTGTGTGCTCTAAATCTCTTTTGGAAGACCTTCCTTGTAAACATTTACAAAAGTTTTCATCACAAACTAGAGAGATCTAAACATTTTGATTGTTCTTGCCAGACGTTTTTTTAAAACCCTAAAAACTTCTTTAACCGATATGGCTAGAACACAATCTCTTCAGTTTGCTTCTCAGTGGGTAGGGGATCTCACAAACGTTGAATTCAAAACAAACAATGTCATAGGTAATTTTGAATACCCTGAAAATGTCCCAACCTATAAAGACATTGTAAAATTTTTATTCAACTGCCCACTAAAAACGGCCTTTGTAAAATGTCCCTCAGTGGTGTACCCAAACTACCTCAGGGAGTTTTGGGCAACTGCTAAAGCCTTTGACCCGACACCTTCGACTGATGAGAATAACCTTAGACCACTCAGGGAGTATCTCATCAGGTTCAGTCTTAATGGGGGGCAACAATATACCCTGGATTACAAAACTTTTTGCACTTCAACAGGGTTAGATTACAACAAAGGTGTTTATGTCGCCCATCCTGAACCTTCCACAGTGAAGGATGGGTTAAAACAAATCGTTTTGGATCCCACATTTTTGGACAAGACCCCAGTCACTAAAAGTTCATTCCCCGTGGCTTGGAGGATCCTTTTCACTTTTGTGATTCAGGTCCTCGGCGGAACCACTCATCCACTGAACAGGTAAACTCTATTCAGTTGATGATGGCATACTGCCTGATGAATGGGGTCACTGTCGACATAGGGGAGATCATTTACAGTGATCTTGTAACGAAGCTACAGAGCAAAACTAGGACGAAGTATATTTCGTATCCTAGGTTTGTCTCTTGTGCCTTACAATCGTTACTGGGTGCCAATTATACTCAGGATGAAAAATTTGGAAATTTACCTGGCATCCTGAGTCCTTCAAACTTTCAAAAGGACCCATCCCTTGTCACACCTATTGAATTGACGGCCCATATGGTTGCTGTAAACAACCAGGAGGGATCAGTGTCTCCAAACCCTGCTCTTAAAAAGAAAAAGGGGAAGTCTCAGACTGGGACTAAGACTAAACCAAAGTCTCAGGGCCCTGAGGCTTCAGGAGCACCGCCTAAGAGGCACAAAAGGCCTGAGACCAAAAAGACACCCACTGACCAGGAAACAACCACCCCCGTGACAACGAAGGACACTGATACATCACAGTCAGTGCCCTTGGTCACACCTACTACTCCCCAAGATCCAGAGGGAAACAAACAACCCGCTGGTAGGGGAGCGCCTTCCACTTTGCCCAGTGATGACATTAGCAAATCCAAGCCTTTGTCTGAGGGCACACTGATCGATCCCAAAGACTCAGGGGAAAACAAACAATCCACTGATAGGGATGCAACATTCACTGACTCTGCTAAAGGCACTGGGAAATACCCACCAGTGTCTCAGGGGTCACTGGGGGACAAAGACTCGGAGGGAAAGAAACAACCCGCCGATACGGAACCCAAAACCAATCCTGACTCCCGAGAAGACGCTGGGAAACTCCCACCAGTGTCCGAGGGGTCCACGGGGGACAAAGACTCAGAGGGATCAATACCACCCGCTGATATGGAACCCATTCCCACTCCCTTGTTAACTGTTGCTGAGGTTACTGAATTGCTACAATCTGATGATGACCTTGCTGGAAGTGATGACGAAATCTTATCAGCAGGAGAATAAGTGGACGCTGAGGTTCAAACTGAACAAGAGCCTCAGCCTGATCCACAGACGCAGACTGAGTCACCCTTTCAACCTGAAGACAATGACTCAGCCTCATCCTCCAGCTCTGACGAATTCAAAATGTTTGACAATGTTCATCCACTCACTGAAAGACAACTGGTTAAGTGGATCAGTAGGGCTTCAAGGAGGCTGTTTTCTGGGGTTACTGAACAGTTTTGGGATCAACACACTAAAGCTGCTGCCAGTTACGCTGACCTTAGATCTGATGTGCTCACCTTCAACGAATATGTTCATGAGCACAGAGATCTTATGTACCACCATCTTGTCAACCTGGATGAACACATGGTTAAGTTCCTCAAGCATCTTCAGACAGTTAGGGTTACGATTGATGAAATCAGGGACGCTGTCAAAGAAGACCCAGCGCTCAATGCCAAAGTACTGGAGGCCACTGAGGCATATGCAAAAAATTCATCCAGGCTCACTGACTTTATAGAGATGCTCAAGTCTGCAAATGTTCAGGGTCTTCAAACTTCAGTTCAGACTCTTCAGACCACCATGGACTCACTGAACACTCAGGTAGCTACCTTGACTCAGGCCTCGTCTTCTATGGCTTGGAATCTTGGTCCACGAATGACTGCCTTGGAGTTATCTCATGCGAACTTGGATGCAAAGGTCACTGGTCTACAAGCAGATACTTCAGAAATAAAGGCCATGATGACTGAAATCTATCAGGCCTTCAAAGGTCAAGCTGGTCAGTCCCCCTCAGCACCTACTCCAACTCTTGCCCTCACTGACGCTACGGCAACAGTTGAGGGGGAGAATACTGCTGAAGAAACTCCTCTTCACACTGAGGGGGAGCAAACACCACCAGTCTCAGCAGCTCAAACATCATCATCATCAGCACCAGTCTCTGCAGTACCAATCTCATCACTTCCACCTCAAGCAGCAACAACAACAACACTGACAGTCTTAACACCTATCATGACAACACCACCTCCCATAATTGCATCATCCTCCTCAGGACAGGACAAGGGCAAAGGCATACTGACAACTACTGAGCCTGAGAGGATTCCCTACAAAATCGGTGACACTGAATACCTCTTCACTCCTCAACAGCTAACTAAACACCTTGCTAAAGAAGAGAGGAAATTGAAACAAGCTGAGGATGAAAAGAAGACTAAGGAGGCATTGACCAAAGTGATTGCCGAAGAAGCTGAAAATGTGGGAATAGATGCAAGCAAGCTCAAAAAGGGTCAGGCAGGACAGAAGTTCATGGAGGCTCAGGCTGCTCAAATGGCTGCAATGAGAGCTCAGTATGAAGAAAAGAGAAATAAAACTGAAGCTCTCAGGCAAAGCAGAATCAAAGAATACAACTGGACAATGACCAACCGAAGGCTTCCTGAAAAAATCACTGATGTCAAAATCATTCCCAACACCAAACCATTGGCTATGAATGTTTTCAGAGGGGATGACAAAAGACACTTTGAGGTTCATGATCCCTTAAAATTCAGTGACTTTGGGATCACTGAACTTGATGAACTTGGTCCGATCATTGGAAAGAAGCAAAATAAGGTGGTCAAGGATCTGATGAAAATGCTCAGTAAAAGATATGAAAGGCTGAGGGATGCACCAGCCCAACTGGGAATTCAGCCTGCCTTGACTGCACCTCAAGGATCTCAACCACAAGCTTCCACTGGCAAAAGGAAAAGAGTTGATTTCCAACCTGAGATCAAAGTGCCTGGCCTTGATTGCAACAGAGAACTACCTGAAGGTGTTAATTTTGTGAACTGTCTAGTGATTGAAGAGCCTGAAAGAGGGCTATTCCACATTGATGTTTATGGGAACCCTGCATTTCAAAGATGGAGTGACATTGATCAGGCTGGAGTGGCTGCAATGATCAGCTATATTCCTGTGGCCTCTCAGATCCAATCCCCAGCGAACATCAGGTTCTGTCAAGACCTGAATGCCAAGATCAGAGACCATCCTGACAGGGAAACACTCATCACCAAGAAAGTGAAGCTTGAAGCACTGGGTATCCATCTGGATTGACATCATTTTGTTTTATCCTTTGTACTAGTGATAGGAACTATGTAATCTGATCAATAAACGATGTATGTTTTATTCATTTACTCAGTGTTCCCTATTGTATTCAATAGTACATTCAGTGTAAGGAGAAGCCTCTTGCTCACTTACACTGATCAACCACTTAGGCTATTTGTATATCCAAATAGGGGGAGACTGTTGGGTTCAGTAAATACCCAAACCCCTTAATCTAGGATTTGAATAGAAAATAGCCCAAGTATTTAATCCGTTAACACAAACAGGTCACTGAGTGCATAGTCTCTCAGTGAGTCGTCTTCAGGATACTCAGTAAGAGGCAAAGAAAAAGTCTCTCCACTCAGTAAGGCGGAACTTAAAGGGTGAAGACTGAGTCAAGAAGAAGATGATGGATTCAGTGAGTGATGACAATAACTCACTGAATCCCTAAGATTCCTATCCAACTTCTTACACTGAAGACAAACTGAAGTAGAAGACTGAAGAATGTAAAGACTGAAGAAAGAGCGGGACAAAGCGGGAAAGGTTGAATCAGATAAGACGAAGTCCTTATCAACCAAAGTCAACTTTCCCTGAATGGCAAAACATCAGGCTCAGTGTCATCACTGAATTTAGGAAAGTAGTCTTGTCTTACCTAGAATAGTCTTTGTAAACAGAGACAAAATACATCAGTATTTTGTCTTCTGTATGATGTCAGTTTGTCACTTAGGAAAGAGTCAAATATCATACATGTATAAATAGCATAAGAGATGGAGTGAAAAGGTTAAGCTTGTGAATTGTAAAAACACATACACGCAAGCCATCTTTTCACTCCTCCAAATACAACTTAGTTCCTGAGATAGCTCAGTGAGCTCTAAGAGTTGTGCTCAGACATTGCCTGAGCTTATAGAGGAATCACCCAACTTTGTCATTTCAATCCCAAGTACTATTCCGCAAGTACTTGGGTAACGTATTCTTTGTTGATTTATTTCTAATAAGAATATGATGTTGAAAATTACTTAGCGTGTTTTCTTTATGTTAATTTCAGTCATAGTTCACTTTTAACTTGTTTTATAAACTTGAACTGTTTTAAACGATAGTGAACGGGGAACAACAAGATATTCTTATTCTTGAGAAGTTGTTAAATCAGGACACTTCTCCTCCACTCCCTCCCGTCGAGCTTCATAACAAGGAAGTTAAGTCAGTTGAGAAAACTGAAGAATTTCCTGAAGTCGAACTTAAGGACTTACCACCTCATCTTGAGTATGCATTTCTTGAAGGTGATGATAAATTGCCTGTCATTATTGCTCGAGATTTGAGTAAAGATGAAAAATCTGCTCTCATAAAGATCTTGAAGTCACACAAGCAAGCAATTGCTTGGAAACTCTCCGACATTAAGGGTATCAACCCTGAGTTTTGTACTCACAAAATCTTGATGGAGGATGACTTCAAGCCAGCAGTTCAACATCAGAGAAGGGTGAATCCAAAAATCCATGATGTTATCAAACAGGAGGTTATCAAACTTCTTGATGCAGGATTAATTTACCCAATCTCAGATAGACCTTGGGTTAGCCCAATTCATTGTGTTCCTAAAAAGGGTGGCATAATTGTTGTCACAAATGAAGATAGCGAGTTAATTCCAACTCGGCTGGTTACGGGATGGCGTTTGTGTATTGACTATCGTAAGTTAAATGACGCCACCCGTAAAGACCGTTTTCCTCTACCCTTCATGGACCAAATGCTTGAGAGATTAGCAGGGAATGAGTACTATTGTTTCCTTGATGGTTTCTCAGGTTATTTTAAGATCCCCATTGATCCACAGGATCAAGAGAAGACCACATTCACCTGCCCATACGGAACTTTTGCCTACAGACGTATGCCTTTTGGCTTATGTAACGCTCCTGGCACGTTCCAACGATGTATGATGGCCATATTCCACGACATGATCGGGGAAACAATGGAGGTGTTTATGGATGACTTCTCGGTCATTGGGGACTCATTTCAGACATGTCTCTCCCATTTAGATAAAATGCTAAAACGGTGTGAAGACACCAATCTTTGTCTAAACTGGGAGAAAAGCCACTTTATGGTCAAAGAAAGCATAGTCCTTGGCCATAAGATTTCAAAAAACGGGATTGAGGTAGATAGAGCAAAAGTCGATGTTATTGCTAAACTGCCTCATCCTACTACCATCAAAGGTATTAGGAGTTTTTTAGGTCATGCCGGTTTCTATCGTAGATTCATACAAGATTTTTCTAAAATCGCCCGGCCGACGACTCGTCTTCTTGAAAAAGATGCTCCTTTTATCTTCTCACCTGAGTGCATCGAAGCTTTTGAAACATTAAAGAAAAAGCTTACTGAAGCACCCATTCTCGTTGCTCCCGACTGGGACTTGCCTTTTGAACTCATGTGCGATGCAAGTGATTTTGCTATCGGTGCAGTCTTAGGGCAACGTAGAGCTAAGCATTTTCAGCCTATCCACTACGCAAGTAAAACTATGACTGAAGCTCAAACTCATTACACCACCACAGAAAAAGAACTACTAGCTGTGGTGTATGCGTTTGAGAAGTTTCGGCCGTACTTAATCTTGACCAAATGTGTAGTGTATACGGATCACTCGGCTCTCAAATATCTCTTTGCAAAACAAGATGCAAAGCCGAGATTGCTCCGTTGGGTTCTCCTCCTCCAGGAATTTGATATCATTATACGTGATAAAAAAAGGAGCTGAGAACCTGGCTGCTGATCATCTGTCCCGATTAGAGAACCCTCACCAAGATGTTTTCGAGAAAAAGGAAATAAATGAAACATTTCCTCTCGAGACACTCAATGCGGTTTCTTTTCGTGGAAACTCTACTACCCCATGGTTTGCTGACTTCGCAAATTACCATGCGGGTAACTTCATAGTGAAAGGGATGTCAACCCAGCAGAAGAACAAATTCTTCAAAGATGTTAAACATTACTTCTGGGACGACCCCTACTTGTTCAAAATTTGCGCGGATCAAGTCATCAGGCGATGTGTGTATGGTCAGGAAGCTATTGACATTCTCAAGCCTTGCCATTCTGGACCTACTGGGGGACATCATAGCCCCAACTACACCGCCAAGAAGGTGTTTGATTCCAGATTCTATTGGCCCACGATTTACAAGGATGCCCACGAATTTGTCAAAACCTGTGACGCTTGTCAACGTCACGGGAATATCTCACAAAGAAATGAAATGCCGCAAAACGCCATTCAAGTATGTGAGATTTTTGACATCTGGGGCATTGACTTTATGGGGCCATTTCCTTCGTCTCACAGTAATAAGTACATACTCGTGGCCGTTGACTATTTGTCAAAATGGGTTGAAGCGAAAGCTTTGCCTACCAACGATGCCTGAGTGGTTGTGAAATTCTTAAAATCTCTTTTTGCTAGGTTTGGAACTCCACGAGCTATAATCAGTGATCGTGGTACGCATTTTTGCAATGACCAGTTTGATAGAGTCATGCAAAAGTATGGTGTAACTCACCGTCTCTCTACTGCGTACCACCCCCAAACAAGTGGGCAAGTGGAAGTTTCCAACCGAGAGATTAAAAGAATTCTGGAGAGGACGGTTGGCGAAAACCGTGCCTCTTGGTCGGATAAGCTAGATGACGCACTCTGGGCCTTCCGTACAGCTTATAAAACACCCATCGGGTGTACTCCATACAAGCTTGTATACGGGAAGGCATGTCATCTGCCGGTTGAGCTTGAGCACAAGGCATACTGGGCCTTGAAACATGCCAACTTCGATATTCAGACAGCTGGTGATCACCGGAAAGTTCAAATGAATGAATTAAATGAACTCCGTGATCAAGCATACGAGAACTCTTTGATCTACAAAGAAAAGACAAAGAAGATTCATGACTCAAAGATCAAAAACCGCGTTTTCAACGTCGGTGATCGAGTCCTTCTTTTCAACTCAAGATTGAAGATTTTCTCGGGAAAACTAAAATCCCGCTGGTCTGGACCATTCACCATCACTAAAGTATTTCCATATGGAACCATTGAGTTATCTCAACCCGATGGTCTAAACTTTAAAGTGAATGGTCATCGATTGAAGCAATATTTTGGAGAGGACATTCCTCCTGTGGTTGTCCCAGATCTACAAACTTTCCCCATGAACCAATGAATGCGGGGATCGAGTTAAGCTAGCGACTCGGGAATCAAAACCAGTAGCACGCTACATGGGTTTTCACCCGTGTGTACCACCCTAGTGTGGGGGAGATGCCCCCCGCGGTTGTATATAAGAGTTTCATGAAAAAAAAAAAATCCTTGCTAAATAATGGCCGTAGTATTTCCCTTTTACGTTCTATGTTTCGGCATAACCGCCGGTACTTTGAATATTGAGGGCAATATTCATTTCTAGTGTGGGGGGGAATTCTCACGAATTTTATCATGTAATTATACCACCTAATTCCCCCATTTTTGGCCAAAATTTTTTTTTGGAGTAAGTGTTTTACACTTACTCAGCTTATGGTTATCAGTCCGCCATGTCTAATAAATAAAAGGATTGGCTAATCCAGGAGCAAACGGATCTTGGTAAAGATATCTCAAATCCGTTGACGGCTTGCAATTTGCCCAAAATTGTATGGTATTCAGCTCACCATATCCTTAAAAGTGAAGAGTTGGCTAGCCCGCAAGTTTATGGCTTGTGGTAAAGGCAGTGGAAAACCATAATTGGTAATCAGCTCACCAAAGATAATATTGATAATTTATCTAAGAGTTGGCTAGTCCAGAAGCAAACGGCTTCTGGTAAAGACAAATCAAACCCGTTGAAAGCTGGTGATTTGCTCAAAATCATTTGGTTATCATTGTACCAAGGTTCTTACTTGAACTGAAACATTTGGCTACTCCAGAAGTAATGGCTTTTGGTAAAGAGATGAAATCCATTAATTTTTCTTAAAACATTGCTAGGGACTAGCAATATCTTAGTGTGGGGGATTGATGAGTGTCTAAATACTCATCATTTTTGTACCATTTAAACTGCAAAAACATCTGAAAACACTCAGAAATGCATCAAAATGATAAAAATATCACAAATAAGTGTTTTATGTGTTTTAAATGCAAAAATATCAAAATCTGGTGAAAAATGTATCAAGTTTGCATAATTGGCAGTTTTAGTCCCCCAAGTTTCAAAAGTTGTCAAAAACAGTCCCTGGTAAATCAAAATAAAGAAAAATATCATTTTAAGTCCCTAGGGATTCTTAAGTTGTCAAAATTGGTCCTTGAGATTTAAAATTGCAAAATTACAACTTAGGTCCCTAAACTTTCAAAAATGTCAAGTTTAGTCCTTGGAAATTTGAAAATGTCAAAACTAGTCCTTGTACTATTGGAACTTGTCAGTTTTGGTCCTTGTGACAACTTTGGAGAAATTACAGGTTTGGTCCCTCTAGTTTGGCAGAATTACAAGAAAGGTCCTTAACAATAATAAACCAAGCCTTGTCAAAATAGAATTGGTCCCCTGCCAAAACCCATTTTGACCCCCCCTGTCATTACCCTATTTTGGACCCTTGGTCAAACATCAGTCAAATACCCCACCCCTTCCCTCCTTTTACTGTATTTCTTCCCAAGTTGCCCTGCAACTCTCAAGCATCACATCTCCCTCAGACCTTATCTCCTCAAACCTCCCCCCTCATCATCACAACCCACCACAATTAATGCCACCCCCCCTAGTTGCTAGTTCAGAGCCCACAGGTCAAATCCAGTCTTTCCCGCCAAAATGATCAAACGGCTAAAATCACCTCAAGACATCCAATGGCCTAGATTTTTAATGGGATTTGATCAGAGGACACGTGGAAAGCTATTTGGTGTATAAAAGAGGAAGAGAAGCAAGAGAGAAGTGCAGTTTTTTAGTTTTTATTACATATGTATGTCGTTTTTTACTTTTATGTTTTTAATTAAGCTCTAAGCTGTAATATTTGGTTTCATTGTATCAATTTAAGTTGTTTAAGTGTATTCAAACTGTTTTCAAGTGTCAATTCAAATTGTATTAACATTTCATGTTCTATGGTTCACTGTTGCAAAATTCAAATTCCAACTCTTATTTTCAAGCTTCAAACAGCTTCTATTTAAGTTCAAGCAAGCTTATTTAAGCTTAATATAGCTTTTGGTAAGCTTCTAAATCAGTTTCAAGCAAAATATCAAGTTGGTCAACGAAAGTCAACTGTGCAGAGATTTTGGTTCAAACAGGTTTGGAAATGGAATGGGATTGATGCAGTACTTGGATTGGGTTGATTTGATATAGAATAATGGTATTGGGATTGGTATAAGCTGCATAATGACTAAATCTTCGAATGGTTTTCGATATAATTCGAATTTATTCGAACGAACTTGAATTTATCTTCGACAAACTTCGAACTTTTATTCTCAACCTTAAACTTAAAACGTTGTCACTTGGTATCTTGTACTTTACAATTATGTTAAACTTAACTGTGAACTTTTGTCAAACTTATGTGAATTTGTTGAATTTAACTATGTTACTTTGGTTTATAATGTCGAATCTCGAATTAATTTTTGTATTTTCATTTTTTGCTGTATGTATACATTATTTTTGATTTTTTGA
>BPTQ01000007.1:179054308-179088279 GCA_019973895.1 Chrysanthemum seticuspe | reverse complement strand
AAAAAAAAAAAACTTTATTTTTAAAACTTCACCACTGTATAAATACTAACTCAAACACATTTCTACACATTTCTACACTATATAAAAACTTTATTTGCGTCTTGAGCAATATTTTTCTCTTACATTTTTTTGTGTCTCGAGGTTATGATTTTTTGATTATGAAAAACAAAGACTTAAATATTTGCAATGGAAATTTGTTTATAATATTTTGTCTTAATATCACAATGATTTTGCAATATTTATTTTAACAAATATGTCTAATTTACAAATTTATTTTTAAATATTTACTATATAAATAATTTTGATGTACTGTGATATTATATTTAATATCTCAATAACTTAATATCATAGACAAAAGATATGAGAAAGAAGTAACTAAATATCTCTGACATATATGTCAGATATTTATTAACTTAGTGCTCTTATAGTCTTGAACATTACTTCCTCGAGACTCAAAATATTACTTTATGTCAAGTTCAAATCTATAAACCTGATGAGTGTCTAAATACTCATCATTTTTGTACCATTTAAACTGCAAAAACATCTGAAAATACTCAGAAATGCATCAAAATGATAAAAATATCACAAATAAGTGTTTTATGTGTTTTAAATGCAAAAATATCAAAATCTGGTGAAAAATGTATCAAGTTTGCATAATTGGCAGTTTTAGTTCCCCAAGTTTCAAAAGTTGTCAAAAACAGTCCCTGGTAAATCAAAATAAAGAAAAATATCATTTTAAGTCCCTAGGGATTCTTAAGTTGTCAAAATTGGTCCTTGAGATTTAAAATTGCAAAATTACAACTTAGGTCCCTAAACTTTCAAAAATGTCAAGTTTAGTCCGTGGAAATTTGAAAATGTCAAAACTAGTCCTTGTACTATTGGAACTTGTCAGTTTTGGTCCTTGTGACAACTTTGGAGAAATTACAGGTTTGGTCCCTCTAGTTTGGCAGGATTACAAGAAAGGTCCTTATCAATAATAAACCAAGCCTTGTCAAAATAGAATTGGTCCCCTGCCAAAACCCATTTTGACCCCCCCCCTGTCATTACCCTGTTTTGGACCCTTGGTCAAACATCAGTCAAATACCCCACCCCTTCCCTCCTTTTACTGTATTTCTTCCCAAGTTGCCCTGCAACTCTCAAGCATCACATCTCCCTCAGACCTTATCTCCTCAAACCTCCCCCCTCATCATCACAACCCACCACAATTAATGCCACCCCCTAGTTTCTATTTCAGAGCCCACAGGTCAAATCCAGTCTTTCCCGCCAAAATGATCAAACGGCTAAAATCACCTCAAGACATCCAATGGCCTAGATTTTTAATGGGATTTGATCAGAGGACACGTGGAAAGCTATTTGGTGTATAAAAGAGGAAGAGAAGCAAGAGAGAAGTGCAGTTTTTTAGTTTTTATTTCATATGTATGTCGTTTTTTACTTTTATGTTTTTAATTAAGCTATAAGCTGTAATATTTGGTTTCATTGTATCAAATTAAGTTGTTTAAGTGTATTCAAACTGTTTTCAAGTGTCAATTCAAATTGTATTAACATTTCATGTTCTATGGTTCACTGTTGCAAAATTCAAATTCCAACTCTTATTTTCAAGCTTCAAACAGCTTCTATTTAAGTTCAAGCAAGCTTATTTAAGCTTAATATAGCTTTTGGTAAGCTTCTAAATCAGTTTCAAGCAAAATATCAAGTTGGTCAACGAAAGTCAACTGTGCAGAGATTTTGGTTCAAACAGGTTTGGAAATGGAATGGGATTGATGCAGTACTTGGATTGGGTTGATTTGATATAGAATAATGGTATTGGGATTGGTATAAGCTGCATAATCAGCTGGACAAGTTGTGAGTTCCAAATTACTTTGCACTGTATTTTGTTTTAATCTGCATAACCTGTTTTGTTGAAATCTGTGGTCACTAAATATCTTAAACCTGTTTACTTAGCTATAATTAGATCATTGTGTTGCAGTTTTGTTGCTAGTATAAGCTAGTAAGTAATCAGTTAGCTTAAAAGTTCAAATCAGTCATTTAAATTAGTGTTTGGATTCTGTGGCAAAAATGTGTTAGAGGGCTAAGCAGTAGTTAAGATCAGTTGGTTTACATTTCTTTAGTAATTTGAAAACCATTCCAGTCATAAAATTGTGCCTGCATTAGCTCAAAGTCAATTTCACATCTAAACTGTCTTAAGTACTTAACTGTTGGAATTTTGCAAAGTCAAAAGCTTGTTTTGTGTTTAGATAACAGTAAAATAGCTTAATATAGATTTAGTATAACATTTAACATCATATTCAGTCCAAAAATTGGTGTCAAAGTTCAATAAAGTCAAACCTCTCATTTCTGTCAAAAGTCAAATTTGCAAAAAACTAGTTTTGAACCAACCTAAGTTGATTTTTAATTAAGTCATTTCTGGGTCAAATCAAGTGAGACTTTTGGTTTTTAAAACTTCAACTGGTCAAGTTACTTATTATGAATTTTGTTGAATTTTGGTAATTTTGTAGAAGCTCTAAAACTGCTTGTCAAAAAGGGCGTAATTGCCCTGTTCACAACTCAGTCAATACTGAGTTTTCTCAGTGTCTTGCAGAGCTTGGCAAAAGCTCATAAGAGCTTGTCCAAGACTCATTTTTGGTTTACAAGTAGCTAACCAGGTATACTTTAGTCCCCAAGATCTGTTTTTCAAATTCCAGCTTATTTAAGTTCTTATTTTCTAGCTTAAAAGTGGTACCCAAAACTGTTTTAGCACATTAAGCTCAAATAACAAAATCATAGCAGTTTGCAATTTATAGGTTTAGGATAGTTGTAGTAAGTTGTTTTCAAGTAGTTTTAACATAATATAGCTTCTGTGAAAGTTTGGTGCCCAGTTTGTGCCTTGTGCTTATTTTAAGTGCTTATTTATAAGCACTTTACATTGCAGTTCCATATTCTTGTGCACAAGCTACTGTTTTTATATTTTTCCTAGAATTAGAATATTATTTTAGAGTTTTCCTGAATTTTTCATATTTTTCTAGGTCTGTTTGCTATTTTTCCCTATTTAAATTAGTTTTTAAGCATTTTTAAATAGCTTTTAATCCAATTAATTCAGAAAAAGTTCAAAAAAATAATTTTTCATTTTTCCTAGGTTAAGATAAATATAAAAAGTCAAAAAATTATTTTTCCTTATTTTTCATAGTTTAATTTGTAATTTTTAGCAATTTAAGTAGCTTCAAATAGTTTTTAATTCATAGAAAATAGAAAAATAATCAGAAAAATACAAAATTAGTTTTGAAAATTCTCTTTAGTTATTTTAGATTTTTCCAAGTCATAATTTCATTTTTCAAGCTTTATTTCATATTTTCTTGTATTTTAGGGTATTATTAAATAAGTAAAAATAGTTTTTAATTAATAATAATTAATTAAATAGTTATAAAAATAATTTTCTTTTTCTTTAAATTTTCTCTTATCATTAGGTTTGTAAAAATATCATTTTCATATTTTTAGGATTAATATTGCTTCAGTTTCACATTTTCTTGTATACGTCACGTAGTTTTTAATTTCAGTTTTATAAAAGAAAAATCAAAAACGTCAGTTTAAAAATAGTGATAGCGTTTATTTAATATAGTTTATCTTTTTAATTTCCTTTAATTTGCATTTAAGCCCCTGTAATTTACAAAACTTTTCTTTAGGTATAAATATTCCAAAATCCTTACTGATCACTATCCTTAGTGATTATTCGACATCTGTCTGTGTTAAACACCAATTCATCCTCCGTGGGACTTAACGACCCGGGAATCCACTGTATTCTCCTGATCTTAATTGCATTTGCTTCCAGACTGTTTTAAGTTTGTTACGGTTGACCATTCACAAGTGGTCAGCTTGTGTGACTAAACTTGACTGTTCGGGAGCCAATCAAAACCCTAAAATCACCGTAGATAAAAAATCTAAATCAAAAGAAAATTTTTATATTTAAAAAATACATATCACATTAGATAAAAAAAAAATTAAATTAACAATATTCTTAATATAATTTATCAAGTATATTTTTCAACATGATTAACGTTATTTCAGTAAATAAAAAAACAAAAAAAACATAGATGATGATTCCGCTATATAATTAATATTACAAAGTTATATATTACATGATTTCTTTTGAATAATATTATTTCTAAGAGCACAATGTATGGGGTGCTATTGGTGTGCCAAATGCATGCCATTCGTGTGCCAGCCATACCAGAGCATCTTGTTATCCATGAGCCAAACGTTTTTTAGCCAATGCAATTGTTCAAGCCATTTTTTTTTCTTTTTTTTGTGTATTGTGAGTGAGTGTGTATTTTTTATGTGGTATTTTTGAGGGACTCAAAAACATTTCAGTGGTGTTTTATGAGGGAGGATGTTTTAGTTATTGGTATGTTATTGGGGAGTTGTACGATGCTGCGCAGAAGTGGCATACCAATAAAATGTTATTTGTATCTTCTCCAAGTTGTGCTCTTATATGCATTGTACTGTCCTTCTCTTCCTTTGTGCTCAAATTTTATGGACGGACCAGTAAGATGCTAACCAATATTGGTTGTCCTTCAAACGACTTGTTTGTAGTACAACCAATATTTTTCTTCAGAAATGCCTAATATGTTACTCATGCTCATTCTGATGAGCATGGCGAAACATAGGTAGGCAAAATAATTAAACTTTCATCACGCACCAACGCCATCTTCATCAAGTGTCCCCAACTTTTTGTATTGTAGTTGGGGCTTCTTCTACGTGACGGCTATCATCGATATCTTCATTCAGAAGAAAATCAATAATGATTTTTCTGAATTAGATCAAGCAATTCCTTCACCGCATGTAGTTTTAGTACGTCTTGCGTGACTACTGTTAAGATACATACAATAGACGAAAAAGATAATTTCAAATGAAGTTATACAACTTTGAAATACCCCTTTTTCATCTATATAACTTTCGGTAAAATATCTAAGTTTCTTATCAAATAAAAAACCATAGCATATACTCCAGGATCATGAATAACAATTTGGAGAAAAAAAAAACTTAAATTCAAATACATAATTTTTCAGTAATTTTTATTTTTGATGAACTAACTTTGTGACGAAAGTTTAGAATCTGTATGGTTGTAATGATAGGTTTTTATAACAAGAGTAAATTACTTTTTTGATGTGATTGATGGTTTGCATATCGAGGAAAAATAATAAATTAATATCATTGAAAGAATCTAAACATATAATTTATATTTATATATTTATATTTGAAACAATTATAATAATATTAATAACAATTATAAGTTGTAAATTGTATATTTATAGTAAATGTAACAATTATAATAATATTAATAACAATTTAATATCTCCGTAAATTAATATCACACTATTTTTATTTAGTATTGTCTTAATATCACATTTGATTTTCTGTTGAAAGGATAGATGTATAAGACACTGACATACAATTTATAGTGATGAAAAAGAGCTTCCTCGAGAGTCAAAATATCACTTTATGTCAAAGTTTTACATTTAATTTTAATATAGTTTTTCATTAATATTGCTTTTTTTAGTCATCATTTATAGTAATTTTTCTTACAGCATAATTAAGATAACATCTTTTTTTATAATAGTTAGTTTTGTTTAAAATAATATTAATATTGTATTAATATCAGAGTTTCTTGTTCATTAATATTAATATCAGATTTAATATCAAAGTATTAAACAAGTAACTTAATACTCTATTATTAAATCTGATATTAATAGTAACTATTGTTTAGAGATTATCATATACTGTATTAAGACAATTAAATCTGATATTAAGGCAATACCATATTTGCCTTAAGGCAATACTGTAAAGCCCCTTTTAACACATATACCTTATCACTTTACCAAGCAAACCCAACACAAACACGTAACAGTTATGCGTAGAGAAGAATGAAAGAACTTGGTGACTTGATGTATAAATTCGTGTATGTTTAGAGAGGTAGAGAGAAGATGAAAACAATAAGATGTTATATTGCTTCAAAGGAAAAACACACACAAACACACACTCAAGCACACCCCTCAACTGACATACTTGAGGGGTATTTATAGTAAGAGAGGATGATGCCCTAAGGCTTGGCCATGGGCCTTGAGATGGACTTGGATTGGGCTTGGGTTACACGAACTAGACAAGGCTAGCTTAACTTAACTAATGCCCAATTAGCTTAGCCCAATCCACGAGCCCGTTGACTATTCTATCACGATATCTAACACACATTACAAAGTTCTTAATCGTGAATGACCATCACTTCTAATAAAAATAATCAAGGCTAACAATCTCCCCCTAAGGGGTGGTCATTCAAAAGATGCTCCACTTGAATAGGTCTTTAATCTTTTTGAGCTTGAACTTTGTGAGTAGATATAGAATAGTCTTAATTCTTTGTTCCTTCATGCTTTGAAATCAGATAATGTGGTTGTCTGCCGTTGTCAACTTCGTTGGTTAGGTATCTCCACGTCTTTCTCCACCATGCTCACACTTCTATTTGTCTTTTGGTTACCAATGATGTAGTTCTCGAGTCTTTAAACTTTGTAGATTCTTTGACATTGACGAAGAATCATCTTTGACTTTGTGTAGCCTTTGATTATAATGAGAGCTTTCATGTGTTGTTGGTATGAGCATGTGGCGAGTCTGCACGATCAATTCGCTCCGGAGCTTCCATAAGAAGAAAAACATAAAACAGGTTAGTAATAAGCGGATTCCGGCACTTACAAGTTTGAATTTCGAGGGTGTTAACAGCATAGTGTGAAAACACATCTCTAATTCTTACAAAGGCCGTTCCTGAACTGGAGTCCCACAAGTGAGATAACGCGATATACCGAAGTACATCTACAGTTCAGATGAGTCGCTGAGGTACACCGAAGCATCACCTCACGACTGTAGACCGTTTGAGACACACTAAGCGTAATCCACGGGGAGTTACCGAAGTGACCTGCTGTCAGGGCTGCTTGATGTTGACCCTGGCAGGATTTCCATTCAATTACTGAAGATCACAATTGTGAAACCTCTCATAAATGTTCTGGCAGATTGCTAGGATCTGCGTAGGACTCTAGAATATATCACTTGTGCCCTTATTGATGAACAACAAGTGATGTCATGTCAAGTGTTCCTATGAGATCTTTTGATGAATCTCGTGGCTCTAGACTCAATAGTGCATTTTGGTTTTCCTGAGCGGAGACTAGGGAGAGGGTCTCCTTTTTCAATATCAACGATCTCTAAGAGAAAGTCGATAGATTATGTAGGGTTCCCAGTGAGAATGAAACAAATCCTTTTGAGAGGAATTGAGTGGCTAGAAGGTTTAGTGCAGTGCGTCACTGGGTCCATGACGTCTTTGTCTTCAATACCAGTGTCATCTAGTGACAACCAGTAGCAGATGAATTGAACCCGGTTTCTGCCCTAAGGTTGAATATGGAGGGCTATTTCTTTTCACCCTTTCTTTTACTTTTCTTTTTAATTCTTCAACCCCTTCTTTCTCCTTTCTCACATTACTCCTTTTTTCAATCATACCTAAGGACTTCTAATACTACACTATTGGTGATGTCCTTGGGTAGATCCCTCCGGCTCTGGCGGATCATAGGACGAATTTCCTATTCTTAGTCACCTTATAACTCCATGACTATCCTATTGTTGCCATAAAACCATTTTTCTTGAAAAATCTCTCAGAGTGTTTATGATAGAAAACATGTTTGCAACACTCTGTGAGTTTTATATTTTCAGAAACACTCCCCCTTCACATGTGCTTATCTGTTTAGATAGAAATCTGCACATAGAGGGTAGAGTTCGCACTTTTTGAATTGATCGACTTTAAATGAACTAGACCGATTCGAGACACGTTTACATCACTAGAGAACTAGCTTGAAATTATTACCCGTCCTGGTCAAGTCCATAGAAAGTTTCTCGAGATGGTACATGATTCCTCGTCAATTCATTGGTTCCGACTGAGTCGAGCTCTTTTCAGATTCAAACAACGCTCATTAAACCTTTTTGATCACATTTTAATCACGTTTCTCCCCCTCAAAAATAGCATATCTATGATGTTTTTGAAACAAAATGATTAAGATATGTTTTTCGAAAAGCATTTGGAGAGAAACTGATTTAGCATGAATTTTGGAACAATTTTGGTTTTATACTCCCCCTTAACGAAAGCATATTTTTCATACAGAAAATTTAGAATCAATTAAGGGTATAGAGGGAGTTATCTTGGTACCAAATGTGAGATATTTTGAAAAATCTTTTTGAAAACTTTCGAATCAATGGTACGCAAGATGAAGATTTAAAAAATCTTTTGAAGATATTGAAGAAGAATTATCTTCATTTGTTTTAGGATAAGTGCTCGATATTTATGAAAATCGATTTTGCATAGCACTTTCCTTTCTTTAAAGATCGGGTTGCAAGCTGAAATACTTACAAGCCATTATGTTTTTAGGAATAGTGATTTGAAAAATATTTAAAACCTTTGATTTGGTTAAGTACCTTCCTTTCTGTGAAGCGCGGGTCCTGAACTGATGTGTCCAGAAGCCATTATGATGAAGTCCGGGTTTCGTACTGAAGTATACGAAAGCCATTATTATTTTATGAAGAAATTTTGAGAAACGACATGTTTTAGAAAACAAATTAAAGAACTCTCGCTCAAGCATCTGTACATACCCGTATCATTGTTGAATGACATTTCTAGAAACGTACAGAATATCGATTATACAAGAGACATGTCGTGAGAAGAATATTTTTGGATTTTAGATTTTCTATTGTTTTTGTATTTTTGAAAATTTTCTATTTTTGTATTTTGCTTTTGTTGGTTTTATAAAAGAAATGGAAAATCAAAAATAGAAGATAGAGAGAATGATGAAGAAGAGTTTACAGAATTGGAACCCTCTGATGAGCTAGGTTCAGAGATATTTGATTCACCTGTAACCAAAGAAGAGGAGTTTTCACAAATAACAGTGTTAGACGTACAAGATTCCTCACGGTGAGGGTGATCACTATCAACGGTTGTAGTGGATTCGACTTCCTTATCCTGATGATTGACACTATTATCTGTGTTGGTGCAAGTATCAAAAATCTTTCCTGTGGGAATCCATCTAATACCAACTTGGTTGAAAACTTTTCCCGTGGGTATCCACCTAAGGTAAGATCTAGGAGTTGTTTTCTTATCAGATGCAGCGGAAGACTCATTTTTTACAAAACTACGTCCTGAAGAGATCCACCTATTAGGTTTCTTTTCCATGTTCATTTTGTCAACGGGTTTGTTTCTATTTGGTGTCTTAGTGGATTGTGCCTTGGCACGAGAATTATCTTTCTTGAGATATTGTAAGGCACATGCATCATGATTAGCTGAAAAGATACATTTTTTACATGTAGTACAGACAAATTCAATATTCTTGTTTAAAACAGCAGCTTTAACTTTGTCACTACAGTCTTTTGAAAATTGATTCTTGTTCGAAAAGGATTTAGAATTCCTAGTGTTGTTTTCTAAGGGCATAGCATTTTCTTTTGCGCAACTACTCTTAGATGCAAGCCAATCCCTAGTCTTTTGTAGAGTGTTCCTAGGTAATGGTTTACTACTACTAGCAGTGCACTGAAATCTTGTAGAATTCATCACCCTAGATGTTGCACCTAGAATTCCATCTTTTCGAGTCTGTGCCTTTTTCCTAGCTTCTTCTAGATAGTGATTGTTGACCATGTTGTTAGAACCAACAGATTCTTTAACTGGATTTTTGGTCACATTCCGTGTACTATTCCTAGAAATGCCAGGTGTAATCACTTTAGGTTTTTCAGCAACTGCTTCTTCTTTTTCAAAACCTTTGATAATTCTCTTTTTAATAGGCAGGGACTGTGGAGTGACTGTTTTTGACAAATCATTTTTCTCATTGACTCTTGGAGGAGGCTGAGAAATAGACATTTTTGGTTTGAAAACCGTTTTTGGAACATTGGTTTTCTCCTCAGTCAATGCTTTTGCAATCTTAGTATCCACAGCCTTTCCTTTTAGACATCCCAGCTGAGCTCTCAAAAGATCATTTTGCTCTTGCATGTCCTTGTAGGCACGCTCATACGACAGTTTGTCATACTTGCATTCCTCGGTTTTTCGATCAAGCTGTTTAAAATATGAGACATTTTCTTTTTCAAGTTTTTCAAGAGCTTTTTCATATTTTGAAACAATTGCAGAGGTCTCAAACTGGAGTCTTTCATGATCTTCAACAGAATATGTTTGTAAGATAATGGACATGATATCGGTAGTCATAACATCTTCGAAGAGAGAATCATTTAGATTTTCCAAAACTTTGATGTGTTCAAAACTTTCATTAGCTTGCTTTACCAGAGATTTATGGTCCTTGACAAAGTCAGCTGTTTCTTTCAAAAGTGCTTGTTCAACATGAATTACCCTTGCACTGATGGCATTCAGCTGAGGGGCAATTAGAGTTTCAAAAAACTTTTTCTGTTCATTATCAAAACTATTAAACCAGATGTTTGTTGTAATATTGGTTTTAGTTTTAACAGTCTCTTGAAGATACCCAATTCTAGTTTTAACGTCATCTAAAATGCTTCTAGTCTCACTTGTGTTAAAAGGATTGTTTGAAGACATTTGGTCGATTTTCGAAAGAGATTTGGAAACTACAACTGGTTTTGAAACTGGTGTTGACACTTTGTTTGAAACACTTGGTGTGATGGAAAACTTTGACTTTTCTTTTTGATTAACAAAAGTAATTCCATTAATTTTGTTCCATTTGTTATAATCAATCGGTTGAGATCTGGATTCTTTTGTTTCATTTTTGATCTACTCTCCTCAGATAGTTCTAACGTTTCAAGAGAATCACGAACAATTATGGGTTCATGCAAAGGTTTTCCATTGTTCAACACATTCTGAGATTTCTGAGGTTTCTTGAGGAACGAAGAAGGGTTGTTACCAAGAGCCATTTTATGTGAAGTATGAAAAATCGGATTTGCTTGATTAGAAAGCATCTTGTTTGTTTTAGCGGAATGACCCGTTGTAAGAAGCAAATTATCCAATTTTTTGATTGTTTCATTTTTATCCAGAATTTCATCAAGAAGAGAATCTTCTCGTTTGAAAAATCAGCAATCAACTATTTCTTCTCTTTTTCAAGATTAGAAAACAGTGCTTTTTGTTTAGAAAGTTGGTCATTTAGTTCAGAAATTTCCTTGTTTAAAGATTTTATTTTCAAGTTCAAATTCACATCAAATGTGTCATACTTGAGTTGCAATTGTTTTTCTCTTAAAACAGAATCTCGATAACCAATTTCTAATTCTGAAAGTTTGTTTGTATGAAATTCAAAAGCTTTGGCGTGCTCCTTGTAACTCTCAAGCTCAGCGGTCAATTTAGCATTCGCGGCCTTAACTTCGCGATTGACCGTTCTAACTTTCTCAACTTCAATGCCACATTGATTGATTAATGATTCAACATAAGCACGTGTTTCCTCATCAGTCTCAGTATTTTGTGCCACACAGGCTCCACTAGGATCCACATATGGAGTTTCGGAGTTCGTATTGCTACAACTCGGATTGTCCAGGTATGTATCATAAGTAGGTGCTGATGTCACAGAATGCTGTTCATCATGAGTAAACTGATTAGCAACATTACTATAATTTGGTACCTCATTGAGTGAATCTGTGTCATAGACTGGAGGTGTATCAAAAGTAGCACTTGATGTTGTGTCCTGCTGGTTGACTGTAAGACAGTAGCTTGCATTATCATTTGTTTTCTCTGCCCGTCCTGGATACAGAAATTCGTATTCCTCAGCAGTCAACTCTATTCCCAATTTTTCTTTCTTTGCTAACAACACCCTGTACTTGAGGTTCGGAGGTAGCATGCTGAACCGACGATACCCTGAATCTTGGCTTTGAGGTTCAGAGGTAGCATTCTGAACCGAAGTCGTAAAACAGTTATTCCCATTTTGATATCCCATATTCTGATTCACAATCTGACCCCCTTGATGTCCAACATATTGCCCTGCATATTGCATCTGATTCCCCATTTGTATGCCTGTAGTAAATCCATTCTGATTCCGAATAACATCAACCATGTGTCCTTCTTGACTCATATGCATAGATTGTTGAGCAAACTGCGTATTAAACTCTGAAAACCATGTATTGGCGAATCCAGCAATAGCATTTGTGAAAGCAGTTTTGAGACGATCTTTGTCAGTTGCCATTGATGAAGGTATGTGATGATAAAGTTGATGTAGGATCGATTCAACGATAAAGGAGTTGTGGTTGATGAAGATTAAGCTCAGTTGAGGTGTTTCCGAAAGTCGTACTCGTAACCTTGGTCGTAAAAAATTTTTCTCCCAAAATTTGAAATTCACTATAAAAATCAATTCTAAGGTCGTATGAAAAATTTGAGTTATGACAATTTTGACGCCAAATTTGACCCGAAAAATTTGAATTTAGGCCCAAAAATTTGAATTTTTGACCAAAATTTTCACAGTTAAACCAAAATTTGAATCTCGCGTAAAAATTGAACGTTTAGTCTCCTCAAAAATTTAAATTTGATTTTTTTTAAAAAAAAAAAAAAAAAAAAAAAACCTTAGGCGTAGAAAGAGCTTAGGCGTAGACCAAAGAAGTTACGAGTAGGATATGGTTACGAGTAGGATGTGGTTACGAGTAGGATGTGGTTACGAGTAGGACGGCTTAGGCGTAGGATCTTATGCGTAGGAAGCTTAGGCGTAGGATTCCTTAGGCGTAGGATCTTATGCGTAGAAAGTATCTTACGCGTAACCTTAAGCTTATGCGTAGACAAAAAGTTACTCATAAACCTTACGCGTAATTGTGAAGTTATGCGTAGAGTTACTCGTAAGCTTTTAGCTTATGCGTAAACTATGGTTAAGAACCAAAAATCCTTTACACTGTCACAGCGTAAGGGATATCCACAAGTCGAAGTGTTCCACACACTTATCCAAGTGAGGGAAGCACTGAGTCACCGTTTAAGCTCGAAGAATCTGCACCAAAAAGTTATGAGTAGAACCTTATGCGTAGTTGACTTTCTTACGAGTAGAACTAGGGTTTTGACCTACTCGTAAAAAAATTTCAGCGATTCAAACGATTTCTCTTGCACAGATATCCTTAAAAACACTCGAATAACCCAAAAATGTTGACCTTTTTCACCCAAAGTGCTTAGAAAAGTTACGAGTAGAAAACTAGGGTTTTGACTTTTTGACTTCTACTCGTAAGAAATTTCCAACGATTCAAATGATTTCTTTTGCACAGAAAGCCTTAAAAACACTCGAATAACCCAAAAATGTTGACCTTTTTCACCCAAAGTGCTTAGAAAAGTTACGAGTAGAAATGACCAATGAGCCAAATACGAGCTTAAAAATGATGAAAAACACGTAAAGCTTTGAACTTTTTGCGAAAAACTAATTCTTTAACACCAAATAAACCTTAAACCACAAGAATCTTGAATTTTTTGGTGAAAAATGAAAGCTTTAAGCGTATCAAAAGTGTAAAAACGTGACCTTTACGCGTAACCCTTCAAAACAAACACAACCACTCCTAAACCATTGTTTGGCGATTGATACCAATTGTAAAGCCCCTTTTAACACATATACCTTATCACTTTACCAAGCAAACCCAACACAAACACGTAACAGTTATGCGTAGAGAAGAATGAAAGAACTTGGTGACTTGATGTATAAATTCGTTTATGTTTAGAGAGGTAGAGAGAAGATGAAAACAATAAGATGTTATGCTGCTTCAAAGAAAAACACACACACACACACACTCAAGCACACCCCTCAAATGACATACTTGAGGGGTATTTATAGTAAGAGAGGATGATGCCCTAAGGCTTGGCCATGGGCCTTGAGATGGACTTGGATTGGGCTTGGGTTACACGAACTAGACAAGGCTAGCTTAACTTAACTAATGCCCAATTAGCTTAGCCCAATCCACGAGCCCGTTGACTATTCTATCACGATATCTAACACACATTACAAAGTTCTTAATCACGATATCTAACACACATTACAAAGTTCTTAATCGTGAATGACCATCACTTCTAATAAAAATAATCAAGGCTAACAAATACCATATTTGCCTTAATATCAGATTTAATTCTCTTAATATATGATATTCTCTAAAACATAGTCTAAACCAATTTGAGAATTAGTTTTTTAAAATGAATGTCTGATAGGAAATATTAACATTTTTCCAAATATAAGATTTTGTTTGTTTAATATATGATATTGTCTTAATATCAGAGTTAGTTATTTAATATATGATATTGTGTTAATATCAAAGTCTCTGAAATAAAATATTACTCTTCACGTTTTAGTCATACGATGGTTTTCTTAATATCAGAGTTAGACATACGATGGTTTTCTAAATATTTAAAAACGTAAAATAAATAGTTAAGATGAAAATTAAAAATATATAAATAAAAAATATAAGGAAAAAACTAATATCAGGCTAAAGTAAATATTTATAAGTAATATTAAAGTTTAAGAATGTAAATTGTATATTTACGTTAAATAACAATTATAACAAAATTAATTATATATTTATTTTTATTTTTTTTAAATTAGAATCAAATTTGACAATTAATTTTTTTAATCTTCGCGTCTACAGCAATATTTTTTCTCTGACATTTTTTTATGTCTCGATTTAATGATGTTTTGTCAAATATTATGTTTAATTTTAAATTTTTATTTTTAAATATTTTCACTATATAAATAATTTTGATGTACTGTGATATTGAATTTAATATCTCTGTAATTTTATTTAGTACCGTGTTATAATATTATTCTCTTAATATCACAGTAAATTAAATAATTTGAAAGATAGATGTATAAGACACTAACATACATGTCAGATATTAATTATAGTGTTGAAAAAGTACCTCCTCGAGACTCAAAAATATCACTTTATGTCAACAGACTTACATTTAATTTTAATATAGTTTTTAATTAATATTCGTTTTTAAATTTATGTTTTTATAAGTATATTTTGTTTATATTTAATTTACTAGATAATTTTAATTGAGTTATATTATTTTAACGTAAATTTACAATTGATCAAGCCTAGTTTCAAAAAATTTAGTATATATCTTTTTAATTTCATTGTAATAATATTTCGAATATATATTATATTGATAAACAAAATGATGATCAATTACAAAAAATATTCACGTCTATTCAGAGATAATTTCTATGACATTTTTCGTAGCTCGATGTAGTGATGATTTGACAAATCACAAGATATTCGACCAAAAGATATTGATATATTATTTTTACATTTCGTTTACATTCTTTCAAAAAAAATATTAATATATTATTTTGCCTCGAGCTACAAACCATCAATCACATCAAAAAAGTAACTTTCTCTTGTTATAAAAACCTAACATTACAACCATATCTATCCTACACTTCACTAACAAAGTTAGTTCACCAAAAAAAAAAAAAAAAAAAAAAAAAGTGTTCTTACTGAAAATTATGTATTTGAATTTACTATTTTTTTTTCCAATTTGTTATTCATGATCCTGGAGGATATACTATGGTTTTTTATTTGATAAGAAACTTAGATATTTTACCGAAATATAAAAAGCGTCCAAGGCTACAATGTGAAGATGCCTTTGGTGAAATGAACATTGCAACCAACGACATTGTCAAAGAAACATGGTGACATCGCAAGCAATGATAACTTTGGACACTTGATGAAGATGGGCTTGGTGCATGACGAAATTTTAAACATTTTGTCCCACAACGTTGAGATCGTTTGAATCCATTATATAGACGGAAAAATAGATGCTTTTAACTTTGTAATATTAATGATATGGTGTAACCATCGGCTATGTATTTTTTTTTATCTAGTGTGATATTTAATAAAATAATAACATTAAAATCATGTAAATATTGTGATATCACATATTGAATAAAACTTACTAGAATTAACTTTTTCTTATCTAGTCGTAATAATAAATTACGTGCCTCAAGTTGTTTCTTTTATCAATCATTACATGCAGACTAAACAATTTGCTTATATTAATTTATGTATAAATAGCTTAATATCACAGCAAAATTTGTGAAAAAAAACACATAAAACAAAAACGCAAAAAGAAAAAAATGATATTTAATAAAATAATAACATTAATCATGTAAATATTGCGACATCACATATTCAATTAAATTTACTAGAATTAACCTTTTCTAATCAGAATATTGTTAATATAATATTTTTTTATCTACTGTGATATCTATTTTTTTTATACTCTGATAATTAACTGAAACTTATTATAATATTTAATTAAATCAATTCTTTTATGTTGTGTGATATTTATAAAATTTATTATTAATTTTTAATGTGATATTAATTTATGGTGTTTTCTTATTTTTAATAAGATGCAATTTCATAATAACATTTTAATAAGATGCAATTTCATAAACCTCAATAGTCGTAATGTAAGATCTTGGTTTGTTAAACAAGAGGTGCGGCGACTAGGTTAAGAGTTTAGAGAGAGAAAGTGGGAGAGAATGGGAACCCTAGAGAGACAAAGAAAAAATGTATTATGAAGCTCCAACCCTTTGCCTTGGAGGGCAAAGGGTATTTATAGGGTACAAGCATAGACGCCTCTATTAGGCTATGGATCAGGCATACAGTGGGTAAAGACCCGTCCGTCCTCCACGGTGTTACAAAGCATTCTAAATACTAACACTGAATTACTACGACTACGAGCTTTCTAACGAGTATACATACTTGAGGTGACCGACACTTTAAGTACTGGATTTACTAAATCCCAACAATCTCCCCCTAAGGGAGGTCACCTCAACTTACAATGATTACAAACAGATATAACATTACGTTGTTCTTGGTTTCTTTGATTAAGCACTTTTATTCTTTAGCTCGTAGTCTTTGATTCATCATGTACTGCATGTTTTGAAATTTCGAGTGGAGGTCTTAAAATGATCAACGTGATGTTAGAGCATTTGAACCAGCTTTGAAATTATCAGCAACTATAAATCTCTGACTCTTCCATTGTGGTGTTGGTAGTATGTGATGTTGTGACTTTTGGACCGACATGCTCACATTCTGGATCGTGATAACTTCTTATCAGAGTAGCGGAAGCTTTAGCTGATTCATGATATTTGCAGCAGCGTAGCAGAAGCATGGAGTGAAAACATCAGAGTCATCGATGCACTTATCATGATTTCTTTAGAGATGAATGTAATGTGTGAGCATGCGGCAATGGATTGACCGCTTCATTCTGATCAACTGCAAACGTCGGGTGTTCCTGCATAAAACAGTTAGCAATAAAGCACACAAAAGTGTCTTTGATCACTTTTGTTGAATTGAGGTACACGGCCCACAGTTCCCCGTTGAACAGTACAAGTACTGCCTATGATCAGGTATAACTCCGAAGAATTTCCTTGACAGGGTTTCGCAGCTGCTCTAGCTGTTCTCAAACAGGAACGTCTCAAAGAAGACAACACGGAGTGAGTGAACCAGTGAATAGAGATTCACTGATTGATGAAAAGTGATTTGAGAATAATCGTGTATTGCTTTATAGAAAGTGTTTTGCAATACCACGAAGGTTTTTTGGAAAATCAATTATCAATCATAAATACCCTTTAATTTTGAAACATTAATACACAGTCGATGTGATATGGAAAAGAACTTTTAAGCACAACGACTGGTTTTTCAAAGGTATCCGTCAATCCATTACCTGAACCAGGATTGATTCAAAAGATTGAATTGCCCCATTGTTTCTGTTCAGTTGTCACATGGTTGATCTATAGAACAGATCTCACATGCCACCTACCAGGAGCTTGTTTGATGTTGGCTCCAGAAGGCTTTCCATCTTCATTGTGAATATGTATGCATATCACTCAGATCTTCTGGCAATACCACAGGGATAATGCATAGGACTCAAGATATAATCTCTCTTTCCACATTGTGTGAAACAGAGAGTCTTCATTGAAAGTGTCCTAAGGAGATTTATTGATGATCTTGTGGCTCTAGACTCAATTTGTGCATATTTGGATCCTGTATCGGAGACTAGGGAGAGGGTCTCCTTCTTCAATATCAACAATCTCTAAGAGAAAGTCGATAGATAATGTCGGTTCCCTGTGAGAATGAAACAAGTCCTTTTAAGAGGAACTTGAGTGGTTTGGGAAGTTGATGTGCAGTGCGTCACTGGGTCCATGATGTCTTGTCTTCAATACCGATGTTACCTTGGTTACCACCAGTAGCAAATGAATTAGTTTCTGCCCTAAGGTTGAATAATTGGAGGGCTATTTGTTTTCACCCTTTTCTCATTCAATTCTTTTTCATTCTTCAACCCCTTCAGTGCTTACCGAGACATCATAGCTAGAACCTTGTTGGGTTTATTCCAGTACTAGCTCTGACTCAGTCCGCACTTTTCCCATATCTCATATTTCTCCTTTTATCATCATACCTAAGGACTTCTACACTAACTAGTGGATTGTCCCTGGGTAGATCCCTCCGGTTCTGGAGGATCATGGGAACAAATACCTAACCTTATCATCCTTATATCACCATACATAAAGTAAAGTTGGTCGGTCTATTTGGTATTGTTCATCTGCCATTGGAACCAATTGAAAACCATTTGAAAATCAATCCAGATACTTGTGATATATTATCAAAGCATTTTGTACCTGAATTGTTTTTGATATTTTTAGAACAAGAGCTCCCCCTCAACATGTGCATCAAGTATTTGATATCGTTTTGCACATGGAGGCAAGAGAAAGAATTAACTTCTTTGATTACCATTTTCTAAAAGATATCAACATCACTTCCCTAATCAAATCAATTAGATAAAGAATTTTGGGGAAGGATGAGGTTTTCATAAGTTTGCTCCCCCTCAATATGTGCCTTGAGGTTTGAAAGAGTTTTGCACATACAAGAGGAAACCTGCACATTGACCGAGTTATTTTACAAAGCAATTAGTTTTCATTAGATAGCAGATAAATGTTTATAGAATCAGAGCATGAGATTTGAAAAACATGATAAAGCATGGCTCTGTTCTTTCTTTGAAAAGCGGGTTATTATCTGAAATAACAATAAACCAACATTTTTCTCCATCTCGTTTTTTTTTTTTTTTTTTTTTTTTTTTTTTTTTTTTTTTTTTTTTTTTTTTTTTAAGATTCGAACTTCATCTAGAGACCCGTGCCATTCTTTGAGTGGCAACTCAAAGTCCGTAGATGTTATCGAACCGACAAGAAAAACATGATACATGAACAATATTTTTGAAGATTTTCAAGACTTTCTGATTTTTATGGATTTTGAAAAGTTTTATATTTTTCTATTTTTGTTTTGTTGGTTTTGTATTTTTGTATTTGGTTTTTGAAAAGATATATACAAAGAATAGATAGAGTTGAACACCTTTACTCCTCGATGTCTTCCTGAAGACGTTTGAGCGTTTCTGGTTGAAGGCTCTTTAAGCCTAGTCGTGGAAGAATAAACTCAAAGCGTTCTCGAGAAAGAGCTTTGGTGAAGATGTCTGCTAGTTGATATTCAGTCCTTATGAAGTATAGTTCAACCACACCGTTTTAACTTGTTCCCTGATGAAATGATGTCGAATGTCGATGTGCTTTGCTCTAGAGTGTTGAACATTGTTGCAGCAGAGAGCAATGGCACTTTTGTTATCACAATACATAGGAACTTTGTTGAATACAAAGCCATAGTCAGATAATTGGGATCTCATCCATAAGATTTGAGCACAACACGATGACATGGCTATGTATTCAGCCTCTGTAGAGGATATAGAGGTGCTCATTTGTTTCTTTCAAGACCAGCTTACAAGTTTATCACCTAAAAATTGAGCACCACCTGACGTACTTCGACGTGTATCTTGACATCCTGCATGGTCAGCATCTGCATAGGCCGTTAGTGACATACTGGAGTCCTTCGGATACCAAAGTCCCATATTAATGGATCCTTGGAGATACCGAAAGACCCGTTTAACCGCTTCAAGGTGCTTTTTGGTAGGCTTAGCCTGATATCTAGCACACATGCATACAACGAATAAAATGTCTGGTCTGCTGGCTGTGAGGTACATCAGGGATCCAATCATACTACGATATTTCGTTTGATCTACTATGATCCCTGAGTGGTCCTCATCCAGTTTTGTACGCTCCACCATAGGAGTGTCAACAGGGTCACTGGAGGTAAATCCAAATTTCTTTAGTATTTCATTAGCGTATTTAGATTGATTTATAAAAATGCCTCCGGGACTTTGTGAAATTTGTAATCCCAAGAAAAATGACATTTGTCCCATCATTGACATTTGAAATTTGGAGCCCATCTCCATAGAAAAACGATTACATTCATTAGGGTCAGTCGAGGCAAAAATAATATCATCAACGTAAATTTGAACGTGAATTAAATGTTTGCCTGACTTTCTGGTGAACAATGTTGGATCAACTGCGCCTTTGCTGAATCCGGTGGATAGAAGAAATTTTGATAGCGTATCATACCATGCCCTTGGAGCTTGCTTCAAACCGTAAAGGGCCTTTTTCAAGCGATAGACATGAGTAGGATGCTCTGGATTCACAAAACCTTCTGGTTGGCTGACGTATACGACTTCTTTAAGATCTCCGTTGAGAAAAGCCGTCTTTACATCCATCTGATAAACAATCATATTCTTACTTGCAGCATTAGCCAGTAAGATTCTGATTGCTTCGATGCGTGAAACAGGAGCAAAAGATTCCTCAAAGTCGATACCTTCTTCTTGACGATAACCTTTAGCAACTAACTGTGCCTTATTTTTCAGAACATCACCGTGCTCATCAAGCTTCACTTTGAAGATCCATGATGAGTGTGTAAATACTCATCATTTTTGTACAAATTAGACTGCAAAAACATCTGAAAACACTCAGAAATGCATCAAAATGATAAAAATATCACAAATAAGTGTTTTTTGTGTTTTAAATGCAAAAATATCAAAATCTGGTGAAAAACGTATAAAGTTTGCATAATTTGCAGTTTTAGTCCCCCAAGTTTCAAAAGTTGTCAAAAACAGTCCCTGGTAAAACCAAATAAAGAAAAATATCATTTTGAGTCCCTAGGGATTCCTAAGTTGTCAAAATTGGTCCTTGAGATTTAAAATTGCAAAATTACAACTTAGGTCCCTGAACTTTGGAATTTGGCAAAAATAGTCCTTGGAAAATCAAAACTGTCAAAACTGGTCCCTGTACTATTGGAACTTGTCAATATTGGTCCCTTGTAACAAATTTGGAAAATTACAGGATTGGTCCTTCTAATTTGGCAGATTTGCAATATTAGTCCTTGTCATAACTAAACCTAAGACTTGTCAAAACCTTTTAGACCCCTGCCATATTACCCATTTGACCCCCTGTCTTTCCTCATTTTGGACTGCCTTGGTCAACCAAAGTCAAACCTCCCTTTTACCCGCCCCCACACTGTATATCTTCCCCAAGTTGCTCTGCAAACCCCAGCCACCATCACCTCACCTTTTCACCTTATCCCACCTCCCTCATCATCACAAACCCCCCACAATTAATGCCACCCCCCTACTAGCTATCACAGAGCTACAGTCAAATATAGTGCTTCCCGCCTAAATGATAAAAACGGCCAACACACTCAAAACTCACCCATTGGCCAAACAAAGTGGTGGGATTCAATCAGAAGGACACGTGGAGGCATTCTAAAGTATAAAAGAGGAGGAAGACAGAGAAGAAGAATAGTACTTAGTTTTATTTCTTTAAGTGTATGTCATTTTTTATAAAACTGTCTTAATTAGTTTATGATTTTGTATCTTTGAGCTTTATTGTACTAAAACCAAGTGATTTGATCATTGTAACTCAGTTTCAAAGCTTAATTCAATGGTTCATTTATAATTCAAGTTTCAAGTTTACTGTTTCAATTTGCAATCTTCAACTGTTACATCCAAGCTTCAACAAGCTTATTTTCAAGTTTAAATAAGCTCATTGAAGCTTATTATAGCTTTTAGTGAGCTTATCAAGCAGGTACAAGCAGTTTTCATCTATGGTCAACAAAAGTCAACAAGGAAGGAATTTTGGTTAAACAGGCATTGAAATGGAATGGGGTGATACAGGACTTGGTATTGGGTTGACTATAGCTTAGTGTAGTGGTCTTGGGGTTTGGTTGTAGCCTGCATACTAGCTGGACACTTGTAAGCTTGTTTTCCCATTTTCACTTTTAATACAGTTTTAGAATTGTGCCTGTATTGAAATCTTTGGTCATTAAATAAGTTTAATCAGTAGTAATTAGCATATTAGAGTTAGTTTAATTAATGAAATGAGTTTATTCAGTGATTAGCTTAGATTAATAGTCAAAACAATTTCTAAAAGTGGTGTTTGGATAAGTGGATTACAAGAGCTTAAGCTCTTGTTTATGCTTGTAACCTGTCTATGCAGTCTTAATAATAGTTTCTTGAATCACTTTAGTCAGTCATTTGGTCACTAGAACAACCAAAGTCAAAATTTCATTCCAACTGTCTTAAATACTCAACTGTTGAAGTTCTGGAAAAACAAAATCTTGTTTCATGTTTGAAAATCAGTAGCATAGCCTAATATAGTTCCATTTCATCATATATCATCAACATCAGTCCATAAGTCAATCTCAAAGTTGGAAAAAGTCAAAACTTCTCAACTGTCAAAAAAGTCAAAAATATTGAAAAAACCAGTTTTGGGCCAACTAGAGGGATTTTTCACAGATTCATCTCTGGGCCAAATCAATTCAAAATTTGGGTTTTATAAGTTCTCTTGGTCTAGTTTCTTATTAGTATTTTTGTTGATTTTTGTTAATTTTCTAAAGCACTCAAACAAGCTCATCAAGCAGGGCTTATATGCCCTGCTCCAAAACTCAGTCAAAGCTGAGTGTTTCTCAGCTTATTGCTAAGCTTGTCCAGAGCTCCACAGAGCTTCTCTAGGTCCAGTTTTTGGTTTACTTGTTTTTAGCCAGGTCTAGAACAAGTTCCAATTTTTTGTTTTCCTTTCCAGCTTATTGTGTTGCTTATGCTAGAGCTCAAAAGTGGCACCCTCACACTGTTTTAAGCAATAAGCTCAAATAAGTCAAATCTTTGCAGTTGGCTATCCAGAGGTTAAGGCTTATTGTTTCTTGCTTCATTTTAGTAGTTTTAGCATATTAATGTTTCTGTTAAGTTGGTAGCTTGTGGTGATCATTTGGCTTATTCAAGTGCTTATTTTTAAGCACTTACAACTGCAGTTTCAATTTCCTCCACATAAGCTACTGATTTTCTATTTTTCCTAGATTCTACATCTTAAATTAGACTTTTCCTGAAATTTTCATAATTTTCCAACACTGTTTGCTATTTTTCTTAATTAAAAACAGTTTTTAGGTAATTTTAAATAGCTTTTAATACAATTAAATCAGAAAAAGTTCAAAAAAATAATTTTTCATTTTTCTTAAGTTTAGATAAATATAAAAAGTAAAAAAAGTAATTTTCCAGATTTTTCATAGTTTAATTTGTAATATTTAGTAATTTAATTAGTTTTAAATAGTTTAAAATCCATAAAAAATAGAAAAATAATCAGAAAAATACAAAAATAGTTTTGAAAATTATTTTTTGTTATTTTAGATTTTTTCAAGTCATAATTTTATTTTTCTAGCTTTATTTCCTATTTTCTTGTATTTTAGGTTATTATTAATTAGTTAAAAATAGTTTTTAATTAATAATAATTAGATAAATAGTTATAAAAATAATTTTCTTTTTCTTAAAATTTTCTTATATTATTAGGTTTGTAAAAATATCATTTTCATATTTTTAGGATTAATATTGTGTAAGTTTCACGTTTTTATTTGTACGTCACGTAGTTTTTAATTCAGTTTTATAAAAACATAAAATCAAAAACATCATTGTAAAAATAGTGATAGCATTTATTTAATATATTTTAACTTTTTAATTTCCTTTAATTTGCATTTAAGTCGCTGTAATTTATTAATCTTTTCTTTAGGTATAAATAACTCAAAATCCTTACTGATCACTATCCTTAGTGGTTATTCGACATCTGATTGTGTTTAACACCAGTCATCCTCCGTGGGACTTAACGACCCGGGAATCCACTGTATTCTCCTGATCTAAATTGCAATTGGTGTTTGATCTGTTTTAAGTTCCTTACGGCTGGTCATTCACAAGTGGCTAGCCTGCGTGAGAAAACTTGACGGTTTTGCACCAATCAAATTTTGGCGCCGCTGCCGGGGAGGCTGTAAACGTGTTCTAAACATTTTTTCAGACCCGTACTTGCACATATACCACAGTTTGTAAAAAGTTTTTTGTAAAGTTATAACAAAATCAAAAAGTTCATTAACACTTTTCCTAAAGTGTTAAAAACACCAAACAAAATATAAAACAACAAAACAATCGTAACGTTTTCTAGCTTGTGTTTCTTTTAAGGTGATTCTTAAAGAAATACAATTTGGATAAACGAGACGATACCAAAAATATTGTCCAAAAGTTTTTAAACCTATCAGCACAAATCTATACCTACGTCTTTTCAGTGATACTTAATATACATAAAAATCAACCACCGCAAATCAAGGCAGTACACCTACTAACTGGGAGTGTGACCATAATAAGTTCCCGAACATCAGATTTAAAACTTGCCTTTGTGTCCTTGTGATTTGGTGTACCTTTTTCAAAGAAGCCATTTCATTTGTGATTATTGGTTAAGTTCACTTGTCGTTTTGCCTCGCATTTGTTTTGAAAACTGATTTTTATACTTAGTGCATGCGCACTCGTTCTTCCAGTTCTACTAGTCCATTGTCAGAACTTGGAAAGATTCCTCGTAGACGTAGAGGACGTTCAGCTCCTTCAGCCGTGACTGAGGAACGTTTACCACCACCACCACCTGCCGTAATGGCAGAAGACAAGCCGATGAATGAGCTTCTCCAAGCACCCATCGAGGGTTATGGAGATGCTATTATTGTCCCAGCCATCGTGGCTGATACTTTTGAGCTCAAAACCGGGTTATTTAATCTGGTAACCCAAAGCCAATTCTATGGTTTTGAGCGGGATGATCCTCATGCACACATTCGATGGTTTAACAAGATTGCATCTACCATCAAATACAAGAATGTCCCACATGAAGCTATCAAGCTTCTTCTGTTCCCATTTTCTCTAGAGGGACAAGCCCGGAATTGGCTTGAGAAACAACCCCCTCGTTCCATTGAGACATGGGAAGATCTAGTCACAAAGTTTGTGAACGAATTCTATCCTCCATCCCGAACTACAAGTCTTAAGAATGAGATAATGAAATTCTCTCAGAGATTTGATGAATCATTCGGGGAGGCATGGGATCGTTACAAAGAATTGCTCCGTAAGTGTCCGCATCATGGTTTTACCGAGTTAATGCAAATGGATACTTTCTATAATGGTCTGAACCAGACTAATCAAGACTCTTTAAATGCCTCCGCGGGAGGTAATTTCTTGAGCAAGACCACAAAAGAAGCCTTGCAAATAATTGAAAACAAGTCCCAGGTCCGTCCTTTCCGCACAAAGACATATCAGACTCAGTCTAATGCTGGACCTTCTACTTCATCTCCCGTGAGTACATCTAGCACCGATGCTAAGATTGACAAACTCACGGATATTGTTTAGGCTTTGGTTCTTGCTAACCAAAGGAAAGTCACTTTCACACAAGCACCATCATATGGTGAAGTGAAGAAAGTTGAAGTTTGTGTTACTTGTGGTGGTCCTCATGCATACTACAACTGTACTGCCACCGATGGTAGTCCTTTTGAAGCTAATGCTATAGCCGGTACTTCAAATCAAGGAGGTAATCAATACCGTCCTCAAAATGAACCAAACTACCGTGCTAACACTTATCAGGCACCACCCGGTTTCAACCAGAATCCTAACCGGAATCAGAACCAACCAAGAATGAACCAAGGTTATCAAAACCAAGGTAATTTCTATTCCGGACCCAACCAAGGTTTCCAACATCAAGGAAATCTTAATCAAAACACTTACAATCGAGGGAATCAATTTCAGGGGAATATGAACCCTAATCAAGGGAATTCTGGCTATAACCAGAACATACGGCCTCAAATTATCCCTCCACCTCCTCCTGTATCAACATCTGATGAGCTTTTAAAGCAATTCATGAAGACTCAAGAGGAGACAAACAGGTTGTTGGTCAGTCAGATCGCTGAATTAAAAAAGTCTTTAAATGATCGACCCTCGGGCTCAAGTACTTTACCTAGAAACACGATCGCTAATCCGAGGGGCGATGCAAAGGCGATCACAACCAGAAGTGGTACTTCATATGATGGACCCGCTATTCCTACTACCTCTTCTTCTTCTCTCCCGAAGGTAGTGGAAAGTGAACCTGAGGCGACAAAGGACAAGGAACTTCCTACTAATAACGGAGGTACCAGCACTGTCCATCCTCAGGTTGTCCCGAAACCCAATACCAAACCTGGAGTTGTTTTTGAACCTCCAGTTGGTAACCCCAAATCCAAAACTTCTATTCCTTACCCATCACGTTTACATGAGCAAAAGCTCCGCGAAAAAGCCGGTCATCAAATGGAAAAATTCTTTCAAATTTTCCAAGAACTTCATTTTGACATAAGCTTCGCGGATGCTATCATGTTGATGCCCAAGTTTGCATCAACTCTCAAACACATGTTAAGCAACAAGGAAAAGCTGTTTGAAATGGCTAAAACTCCTCTGAACGAGAACTGCTCTGCAGTTATCTTGAAGAAGCTTCCCGAGAAGCTTGGAGATCCTGGAAAGTTCCTCTTACCTTGTGTATTTCCAGGAATGGTTGAATGCTTTGCCTTAGCCGATCTTGGTGCAAGCATAAACCTGATGCCTCATTCAGTATGGAAGAAACTTTCTCTTCCGGATCTTACTCCTACATGCATGACTCTCGAGCTTGCAGATCGTACAATATCCCGTCCTCTTGGAATTGCCGAGGACGTATTTGTGAAAGTAGGAAAGTTCCATTTTCCAGCTGACTTTGTAGTTGTTGATTTCGATGCTGATCCACGGGTTCCTCTCATTGTTGGAAGAGGATTCCTGAGAATGGGCCGTGCTCTCATTGATGTATTTGAGCAAGAAATCACATTACGTGTTGGTAATGAAGCTGTCACCTTTAACCTTGATCAAACTTCGAGGTACTCCGCAAACTATGATTCTGAGTCGGTTAACCGAATATATATCATTGATGTTGCTTCTAAAGAGTACTCTCAAGAAGTTCTTGGTTATTCTCATAATTCTGTGAGTGGGAATCCCACCACATCTTCTCAACCTATCATAGCCAATTCTACTCCTTCTCTCACTCCGTTTGAGGGAAGCGACTTCATCTTGGAAGAGATTGAAGCATACTTGGCTAGTGATTCTGTTCCATGGGAAATTGATCACGCTCCAATTGACATCGAGGGGGACATACTTCTCATTGAGAAAATGCTTAAAGATGATCACTCATCAACCCCTCACATTAGTGATGCAATTCCAGAAGAGATTAATCACCATGAGATTAATCCGGAGGGAGATATTCTTACTCTTGAGAAATTGTTAAATCAGGACACTTCTCCTCCTCTCCCTCCCGTCAACCTTCATAACAAGGAAGTCAAGTCAGTTGAGAAAACTGAAGAATTTCCTGAAGTCGAACTTAAGGACTTACCACCTCATCTTGAGTATGCATTTCTTGAAGGCGATGATAAATTGCCTGTCATTATTGCTCGAGATTTGAGTAAAGATGAAAAGACTGCTCTCATAAAGGTCTTGAAGTCGCACAAGCAAGCAATTGCTTGGAAACTCTCTGACATTAAGGGTATCAACCCTGAGTTCTGTACTCACAAAATCTTAATGGAGGATGACTTCAAACCAGCAGTTCAACATCAGAGAAGAGTAAATCCAAAAATCCATGATGTTATCAAACAGGAGGTTATCAAACTTCTTGATGCAGGATTGATTTACCCAATCTCAGATAGTCCTTGGGTTAGCCCGATTCACTGTTTTCCAAAAAAGGGTGGCATAACTGTTGTCACGAATGAAGAAAACGAGTTAATTCCAACTCGGCTGGTTACGGGATGGCGTGTGTGTATTGACTATCGTAAGTTGAATGACGCCACCCGTAAAGACCATTTTCCTCTACCCTTCATGGACCAGATGCTTGAGAGATTAGCAGGGAACGAATACTATTGTTTCCTTGATGGTTTCTCGGGTTACTTTCAGATTCCCATTGATCCACAGGATCAAGAGAAGACCACATTCACCTGCCCATACGGAACTTTTGCCTACAAACGTATGCCTTTTGGCTTATGTAATGCTCATGGCACGTTCCAACGATGTATGATGGCCATATTCCACGACATGATCGGGGAAACAATGGAGGTGTTTATGGATGACTTCTCAGTCATTGGGGACTCATTTCAGACATGTCTCTCCCATTTAGACAAAATGCTAAAACGGTGTGAAGACACCAATCTTTGTCTAAATTGGGAGAAGAGCCACTTTATGGTCAAAGAAGGCATAGTCCTTGGCCATAAAATTTCAAAAAACGGGATTGAGGTCGATAGAGCAAAAGTTGATGTTATTGCTAAACTGCCTCATCCTACTACCGTCAAAGGTATTAGGAGTTTTCTTGGTCATGCCGGGTTTTATCGTAGATTCATACAGGATTTTTCTAAAATCGCTCGGCCTATGACCCATCTTCTTGAAAAAGAAGCTCCTTTTATCTTCTCTCCTGAGTGCATCGAAGCTTTTGAAACACTAAAGAAAAAGCTTACGGAAGCACCCATTCTAGTTGCCCCCGACTGGGATTTACCCTTTGAGCTCATGTGCGATGCAAGTGATTTTGCTATCGGTGCAGTCTTGGGGCAACGTAAAACCAAGCATTTTCAGCCTATCCACTAAGCAAGTAAGACCATGACTAAAGCTCAAACCCATTACACCACTACAGAAAAAGAACTATTAGCTGTGGTGTATGCGTTTGAGAAGTTTCGGCCATACCTTATATTGACCAAATGCATGGTGTATACGGATCACTCGGCTCTCAAATATCTCTTTGCAAAACAAGATGCAAAGCCGAGATTGCTCCATTGGGTTCTCCTCCTCCAGGAATTTGATATCATTATACGTGATAAAAAAGGAGCTGAGAACCTGGCTGCTGATCATCTGTCCCGATTAGAAAACCCTCACCAAGATGTTTTCGAGAAAAAGGAAATAAATAAAACATTTCCTCTCGAGACACTCAATGCGGTTTCTTTTCGTGGAGACTCTACTACCCCATGGTTTGCTGACTTTGCAAATTACCATGCGGGTAACTTCATAGTGAAAGGGATGTCGTCCCAATAGAAGAACAAATTCTTCAAAGATGTTAAACATTACTTCTGGGACGACCCCTACTTGTTTAAAATTTGCGCGGATCAAGTCATCCGGCGATGTGTGTATGGTCAGGAAGCTATTGACATTCTCAAGGCTTGCCATTCTGGACCTACTGGGGGACATCATAGCCCCAACTACACCGCCAAGAAGGTGTTTGATTCCGGGTTTTATTGGCCCACAATTTAAAAGGATGCCCACGAATTTGTCAAAGCCTGTGACGCTTGTCAACGTCACGGGAATATCTCACAAAGAAATGAAATGCCACAAAACGCCATTCAAGTGTGTGAGATCTTTGACATCTGGGGCATTGACTTTATGGGGCCATTTCCTTCTTCTCGCGGTAACAAATACATACTCGTGGCCGTTGACTATTTGTCAAAATGGGTTGAAGCTAAGGCTTTGCATACCAATGATGCCCGAGTTGTTGTGAAATTCTTGAAATCTCTCTTTGCTAGGTTTGGAACTCCACGAGCCATAATCAGTGATCGTGGTACGCATTTCTGCAATGACCAGTTTGAAAGAGCCATGCAGAAGTATGGTGTAACTCACCGTCTCTCTACTGCGTACCACCCCCAAACTAGTGGGCAAGTGGAAGTTTCCAACCGGGGGATTAAAAGAATTCTGGAGAGGACGGTTGGCGAAAACCGTGCCTCTTGGTCGGATAAGCTAGATGACACACTCTGGGCCTTCCGTACAGCTTATAAAACACCCATCGGGTGTACTCCATACAAGCTTGTGTATGGAAAGGCATGTCATCTGCCGGTTGAGCTAGAGCACAAGGCATACTGGGCCTTGAAGCATGCCAACTTCGATATTCAGACCGCTGGTGATCACCGGAAAGTTCAAATGAATGAATTAAATGAACTCCGTGATCAAGCATACGAGAACTCTTTTATCTATAAAGAAAAGACAAAGAAGATTCATGACTCTAAAATCAAAAACCGCGTTTTCAACGTTGGTGATCGAGTCCTTCTTTTCAATTCTAGATTGAAGATTTTCTCGGGAAAGCTTAAGTCCCGTTGGTCTGGTCCATTTACTATCACTAAGGTTTATCCTTATGGCACCATTGAGTTATCTCAGCCCGATGGGCCAAACTTTAAAGTGAATGGTCATCGATTGAAGCACTACTTTGGAGAGGACATTCCCCCTGTGGTTGTCCCGGATCTACAAACTTTCCCCATGAACCAATGAATGCGGGGATCGAGTCAAGCTAGCGACTCGGTAATCAAAAACAGTAGCATGCCATATGGGTTTTCACCCATATTTCTGAGACTGTCTGAAGTTTGTTCCGGTTAGCCATTCACAAGTGGCTAGCTTGTGTGACAAAACTTGACAGTTTAGCTTCTTCTTTCTACTTTCTACCACCCTAGTGTGGGGGAGTTTCCCCACATGTTGTGTATATATAAGAGTTTCAAAAAAAAAAATAATAAAAAATAAAAAAAATCTTTGCTAAATAATGGCCTTAGTATTTCCCTTTTACGTTCTATGTTTCGGCATAACCGCCGGTACTTTGAATATTGAGGGCAATATTCATTTCTAAGTGTGGGGGGGAATTCTCACGAATTTTATCATGTAATTATGCCGCCTAATTCCCCCATTTTTGGCCAAAATTTTTTTTTGGAGTAAGTGTTTTACACTTACTCATCTTATGGTTATCAGTCAGCCTTGTCTAATAAACAGAAGGATTGGCTAATCCAGGAGCAAACGGCTCTTGGTAAAGATATCTCAAATCCGTTGACGGCTTGCAATTTGCCCAAAATTGTATGGTATTCAGCTCACCATATCCTTAAAAGTGAAGAGTTGGCTAGCCCGCAAGTTTATGGCTTGTGGTAAAGGCTGTGGAAAACCATAATTGGTAATCAGCTCACCAAAGATATTTTATCTAAGAGTTGGCTAGTCCAGAAGCAAACGGCTTCTGGTAAAGACAAATCAAATACGTTGAAAGCTGGTGATTTGCTCAAAATCATTTGGTTATCGGTGTACCAAAGTTCTTACTTGAACTGAAACATTTGGCTACTCCAGAAGTAATGGCTTTTGGTAAAGAGATGAAATCCATTAATTTTTCTCAAATCATTGCTAGGGACTAGCAATATCTTAGTGTGGGGGATTGATGAGTGTGTAAATACTCATCATTTTTGTACAAATTAGACTGCAAAAACATCTGAAAACACTCAGAAATGCATCAAAATGATAAAAATATCACAAATAAGTGTTTTATGTGTTTTAAATGCAAAAATATCAAAATCTGGTGAAAAACGTATAAAGTTTGCATAATTGGCAGTTTTAGTCCCCCAAGTTTCAAAAGTTGTCAAAAACAGTCCCTGATAAAACCAAATAAAGAAAAATATCATTTTGAGTCCCTAGGGATTCCTAAGTTGTCAAAATTGGTCATTGAGATTTAAAATTGCAAAATTACAACTTAGGTCCCTGAACTTTGGAATTTGGCAAAAATAGTCCTTGAAAAATCAAAACTGTCAAAACTGGTCCCTGTACTATTGGAACTTGTCAATATTGGTCCCTTGTAACAACTTTGGAAAATTACAGGATTGGTCCTTCTAATTTGGCAGATTTGCAATATTAGTCCTTGTCATAACTAAACCTAAGACTTGTCAAAACCTTTTAGACCCCTGCCATATTACCCATTTGACCCCCTGTCTTTTCTCATTTTGGACTGCCTTGGTCAACCAAAGTCAAACCTCCCTTTTACCCGCCCCCACACTGTATATCTTCCCCAAGTTGCTCTGCAAACCCCAGCCACCATCACCTCACCTTTTCACCTTATCCCACCTCCCTCATCATCAAAAACCCCCCACAATTAATGCCACCCCCCCTACTAGCTATCACAGAGCTACAGTCAAATATAGTGCTTCCCGCCAAAATGATAAAAACGGCCAACACACTCAAAACTCACCCATTGGCCAAACAAAGTGGTGGGATTCAATCAGAAGGACACGTGGAGGCTTTCTAAAGTATAAAAGAGGAGGAAGACAGAGAAAAAGAATAGTACTTAGTTTTATTTCTTTAAGTGTATGTCGTTTTTTATAAAACTGTCTTAATTAGTTTATGATTTTGTATCTTTGAGCTTTATTGTACTAAAACCAAGTGATTTGATCATTGTAACTCAGTTTCAAAGCTTAATTCAATGGTTCATTTATAATTCAAGTTTCAAGTTTACTGTTTCAATTTGCAATCTTCAACTATTACATCCAAGCTTCAACAAGCTTATTTTCAAGTTTAAATTAGCTCATTGAAGCTTATTATAGCTTTTAGTGAGCTTATCAAGCAGGTACAAGCAGTTTTCATCTATGGTCAACAAAAGTCAACAAGGAAGGAATTTTGGTTAAACAGGCATTGAAATGGAATGGGGTGATACAGGACTTGGTATTGGGTTGACTATAGCTTAGTGTAGTGGTCTTGGGGTTTGGTTGTAGCCTGCATACTAGCTGGACACTTGTAAGCTTGTTTTCCCATTTTCACTTTTAATACAGTTTTAGAATTGTGCCTGTATTGAAATCTTTGGTCATTAAATAAGTTTAATCAGTAGTAATTAGCATATTAGAGTTAGTTTAATTAATGAAATGAGTTTATTCAGTGATTAGCTTAGATTAATAGTCAAAACAGTTTCTAAAAGTGGTGTTTGGATAAGTGGATTACAAGAGCTTAAGCTCTTGTTTATGCTTGTAACCTGTCTATGCAGTCTTAATAATAGTTTCTTGAATCACTTTAGTCAGTCATTTGGTCACTAGAACAACCAAAGTCAAAATTTCATTCCAACTGTCTTAAATACTCAACTGTTGAAGTTCTGGAAAAACAAAATCTTGTTTCATGTTTGAAAATCAGTAGCATAGCCTAATATAGTTCCATTTCATCATATATCATCAACATCAGTCCATAAATCAATCTCAAAGTTGGAAAAAGTCAAAACTTCTCAACTGTCAAAAAAGTCAAAAATATTGAAAAAACCAGTTTTGGGCCAACTAGAGGGATTTTTCACATATTCATCTCTGGGCCAAATCAATTCAAAATTTGGGTTTTATAAGTTCTCTTGGTCTAGTTTCTTATTAGTATTTTTGTTGATTTTTGTTAATTTTCTAAAGCACTCAAACAAGCTCATCAAGCAGGGCTTATATGCCCTGCTCCAAAACTCAGTCAAAGCTGAGTGTTTCTCAGCTTATTGCTAAGCTTGTCCAGAGCTCCACAGAGCTTCTCTAGGTCCAGTTTTTGGTTTACTTGTTTTTAGCCAGGTCTAGAACAAGTTCCAATTTTTTGTTTTCCTTTCCAGCTTATTGTGTTGCTTATGCTGAATATTTTGGGTTTAAAACTTAACTAAACCGGGTCTCTACTTATACACTTTTTAGGGAGATCAACCGGGTTTTGACCAAAAAAGTTATAAAAACTGAAAAAACTGTCAACTCTTCAAAACTGAAAAAGGTTGAAACTCTAACTAAATACCTGACTACAACTACTATATACTACTTTACCTTGATATAATCCGATACGATGACTAAAAGTTTGTACTTTGTTCTAAAACAAAAAGGTCTTGAAGTTGTCAACTCATAAATTCTGTCAACCTTACTTTAAAACTGAAACCAACAAGATCACTGGTTTACTGACTGATTTCACTAAGTTCTTTGATAATAATTCTGACGTATCTGTCCAATGTTCGTAT
>BPTQ01000007.1:178859084-179054298 GCA_019973895.1 Chrysanthemum seticuspe | reverse complement strand
TAAAAAGTAAAAAAAGTAATTTTCCAGATTTTTCATAGTTTAATTTGTAATATTTAGTAATTTAATTAGTTTTAAATAGTTTAAAATCCATAAAAAATAGAAAAATAATCAGAAAAATACAAAAATAGTTTTGAAAATTCTTTTTTGTTATTTTAGATTTTTTCAAGTCATAATTTTATTTTTCTAGCTTTATTTCCTATTTTCTTGTATTTTAGGTTATTATTAATTAGTTAAAAATAGTTTTTAATTAATAATAATTAGATAAATAGTTATAAAAATAATTTTCTTTTTCTTAAAATTTTCTTATATTATTAGGTTTGTAAAAATATCATTTTCATATTTTTAGGATTAATATTGTGTAAGTTTCACGTTTTTATTTGTACGTCACGTAGTTTTTAATTCAGTTTTATAAAAACATAAAATCAAAAACATCATTGTAAAAATAGTGATAGCATTTATTTAATATATTTTAACTTTTTAATTTCCTTTAATTTGCATTTAAGTCGCTGTAATTTATTAATCTTTTCTTTAGGTATAAATAACTCAAAATCCTTACTGATCACTATCCTTAGTGGTTATTCGACATCTGATTGTGTTTAACACCAGTCATCCTCCGTGGGACTTAACGACCCGGGAATCCACTGTATTCTCCTGATCTAAATTGCAATTGGTGTTTGAGCTGTTTTAAGTTCCTTACGGCTGGTCATTCACAAGTGGCTAGCCTGCGTGAGAAAACTTGACGGTTTTGCACCAATCAATCCACTTGAGAGCAATGATCATAGCACAATCTGGAACTGGTACTAATTCCCATACATCTAGACGATCAAACTCATGAATTTCTTCTTGCATTGCATTAAACCAGGTGTCCTCAGACATTGCAGTTTTAACATCTTTTGGTTCGATCTTGGAGAGTACTGAGTTGAAGAAGAACCATAAGGCATCAGTAGCTAATTTTTTTCGAGTTGATACGGAACGTGAAGGATTTCCAATGATGTTATCCAATGGATGGTCATGTGTCCATTTTCTAAGATGTTCGCGTGGTTGTTGTTGAAGGACTGATGTAGCAGAGTTTACATCCCCTGATGAAGATGGTTCAGGTGTTGGTTCAGGGGCAAAGATGTTTTCAAATGGAGCATCTTCGTGATTAGCAAAGGGATTAACTTCATCATTGACGCCAAAAAAGTTCCATGTTGTACATTCAAAGATTGATGATTTGTTGATGAGACTGAGTGATCAGCAGCAGGTGCTTCTTAACTTAATGATATTGAGACTGTAGGATTGACTTCATTCTCAGGGATATGAGCAGCCTCTGTTGTGGGAATTGACAGTTCAACAGCACTTGGCTCATAGAGTTCATCAAACATAGGATCAAACAATTTCTTTAAATCATCTTCAGATGGAGGTACATATGGAGTTGCTGGAGAGGAATTTGGTATAAGGGATGGACCAATGGGACTGTTTTGAAGTGCGGGTCCTGAACTGAATTGTCCAGGAGCCATTTGACCGGTCAGCTCATCGAACGTAACGTGAATTGTTTCCATGATATTTCAGGTTCTCTTGTTGTAGATTCTGTAACCCTTCTTGTTTGGTGCATAACCAACAAAAAATCCAATATCTGCCTTTGCTCTTAATTTTCCTAAGTCTTGACCGTCATTCGTTGGATAGCACAAGGCACCAAACACACGAAGGTAGGAAAGATCAGGTTTTCCTTTATGAACTAGTTCATATGGAGTTTTTCCATGAGAGGTGTGTATAAGGGAAAGATTTTGGGTGTAGCAAGCTGTGGCAATGGCTTCCGCCCATAGAAACATTGGAACCTTTGAATAAATTAGCATTGTTCTTGCGGCTTCCACAAGAGTTCGATTTCGTCTTTCAACTACACCGTTCTGTTGAGGAGTTCGTGGAACACTTCTTTGATGACTGATTCCAATACTTTCATAAAATTGACTTAAGTCTCGGTTAACGAACTCTGTGCCATTGTCAGTTCGAACAATTCTAACCGTGTTGTTAAGACGAACCTGAAGTTGCTTGATAAGTTTGATGATGACGGCTGGAGTTTCATCCTTAGTCCTCAAGAACTTTACCCAAGTAAATCTAGAGTAGTCATCAACAACGACTAAAATATATCTCTTCCCATTAATCGTTTGCACTCTCATTGGTCCGCACAGATCCATATGAAGGTTATGAAGAACTTCCATTACAGAGTTTGTGGGTTTTGGTTTGTGGTCATATTTCGCGCTTTTTCTCAATTGACAAGCTGAGTAAAGATGATCTTTCTCATATTTTAATCTGGGTAAGCCTCTGACAAGATCCTTTCTGGAAAGATTGTTTATGGTGCCGAAGTTCAAGTGATTGAGACGACGATGCCATAACCAAGATTTTGTTTTAGAAGCCTTTGACAGCAAGCAAATTGGAGAGGACTTCATCATGTCATCGATAGAGATGGTGTATAAGTTAGAACCTCGAGTGCCTCTTAATAATTCTACACCGTCAAGTTCTCTAACGAAGCAAGTATGTTTTCGAAAAGCCACTTCAAGATCGGAATCACAGAATTGACCAACAGAAAACAAGTTATGACCAAGACCTTCCACATAGTATACCCGGGAAATTACAGTATCTCCAACCACATAATCTCCATAACCCATAATAGCTCCAAAATGGTCATTTCCGAATCTAACTGTCCTGATGAATTTGCTCACGAAGTTCATGAGCCGCGCCCGGTCTCCAGTCATATGCTTTGAACAACCTGAGTCCAAATACCAGAGGATGATTTGTACGACCTGCATTTGAACACAGACAAGAATGGATAACTAGATAATTTGGAACCCCATGAACGATTGGGTTCCGTTTGGTTAGTACACATTATTGGAGCACCCACGTCAGTAATAGGAGATATGACCTCATTAGTATTGGTTGCAACACTATTAGTGACAGTGGACCTGTGTGAGGTGTGTTCACTTCTTAAAGGTATGATTCTACCAGTGGGCTTCCATTTCTTAGAAGGCATGGATCTAGACAACTTAGGGCAAGATTCATTCAATTTGAATTTTTTGCCAGTAGGTTTCCATTGATAACCCATATTGCTAAATTTTCTTCCTGTAGGCTTCCAACAGTTGCTAACCTTTTTCTTTTTAGGCTTCCAGATCTCCTTAACATGTCTAGCATTTTTTATATTCTTGACTGGAGTATTATCAACATTAATCACCTCATTCTCAGAACATTTATGATTAAGACCAGAAATCAAACATTCATTACATGTTTTGCAAAAGGCAGTAGAATTCGAATTAATTACAGTGCGCTTATAGCTAATACTATAATCAACACGATTCGTTTTATTCAGCTCAAACTTATTCTTCCTAGGGTGTTCTTCTACTAGCTTTTCTTTAACACTTTTGGCTGGCAAGATCCTATTTCGCATTGTATTGCCTGAAGGCTTTGACCCGCTAACCTTAGTATTGCTGATTACTCCTGTAGAAGGAACAACAGGAATATTAGTTGGTGAAACTACACTGTGCCTTGGTGGTCTAGAAGTGTTGAGTTCTGAAGTTTTGTGAGGCACATTAAAAGTCACATTCTTATCCTTAGGCATAGAACTGGGTGCTACTATTCTATCTCGCCTATTGCTAAATTTTGGACATGTGACAATTATGTACTCTAAGAGTTCTTGAGATCGTTTGGCATCCATGCAAGCATAGGCAATGGTACTATCAAGAGGTTTTTCTAATCTTTCATCTTCAACAATCTCACGAAGACCCTTTAAACTTTCCTTAAGAGATAAGAGATATGCTTTATGTGCAAGTTCATTATTCCTAATGGGCGGGGGAATATATAACATATCAATAGCATACTTATCACAATCAGAGACTTTAGGAACAGAGTACTTGCAATTGGGGATTGGCAACTTTCCTTTTATCTCACGCTTAAGATCCTCAATATCATTAAGTAAAGAAGTTATCTTTTCAATTTGTTTATCATGTATAACTTTAAATGAATCACATAACTCTTTGTTTTGATCATTAACCTTTAAAATTTCAGTTTTAAAACAAGCATTTTCCTTTTGTAAGTTATAAATGATGTTTTGAAGTTGGAAATTCTGAGAATCTAAAGGTGGAGGCACATGGGAACCAGTTACATCCCTCTTTTCACCTTTCAGTTGTGAAATTTGAGCTTTCATCCTTTAGATCGTGTTATAATGAGCTCGAATTTGTTCATTACGTTTGTTGATTTCAAAAAATGCATCAAACTCAGGAGCATCAGACGATGTCTTGATATTTGAGGTTTTAACATTTTCTTTGAGATGTTGATATTTTAATTGCAAAGCAAAATGTTCAACTTCTAATTTTGAAAGATGTTTAACCATATTATCATGATCATCCTGTTCAATTTTCTCATGCAATTTAGAATTCGTTTTTTCAAGCTCAATGACACGATCATGGGAAACTTTCAAAGCAACAGATAATTCATGAAATTGAGATGCAGTAATAGAAGAATTCGTAGCAACATAGAACACATCTTGAGCAACACATTGAGAGATCAAGTTCTCATTTAGTATATGCAGATTCTTCCTTTCAATTGCATTGTATTTTAGTCCCTGTTCATAATCATTGACTTCAACTATCATTGCATCGAATTCCTTTTCCATTTCTTTAATATCAGAATTAATTCCAATTTTAAGACTCTCAAATTGACCTTTTAAATGTTTGAAGAAAGGCATGACCTCGGTTAAATAACATACTTTGGTTTGCTCAAAACCCCTTTCCCCCTCAGTTATTCCTGTAGGTGTGATTCTCTTCTTACACGTTTTCTCAAAATCAACAAACAGCTGATAAACAACATATAGACTGATTAAGGTCCTGCTATTAGTGGCAATAGATCTAGGAACTAGATGCATTGGTGTATTAGGAGGATACACAGTTGCTTTTGGTAATTTCCTAAGGGGAGGGTTAGAAACAACAAGATTCTCTGCTTTTTGCTTATCTAAATCCATTTTCCAGAACACTTGTTCAGGAGTTAGAAGTGTCTGAGTCTTAAACTTGTTTAAGGAGATCCAGTTTTCCTTAGTGTAATCATGAGGTTTGATCGTTATGTTATTCTTTTTACACTCAGGATTTTCAAGCTTCTTGTTCATTTTCTCCCTAGTGACTTCATCTGATTTCTTATCTTCCTCAGTGCACTCAACGCAACTAGGTTTCTGCCTAGGCTTAAGGATTTCATTACCATCATAAAGTACCTTATGAGCAGCTCTAGCCTTTTTAATAACCTCGGGACTTGGTTCCTCAACAAGGGGAACTCTATGCTTATCGCTTAAGATTCTATGCTTAGTGATCATGTGAGCAGTCTGAATGGTATTCCCTTGTACGTACAACTTATTCTCAAGTTTGTTTTTCAAAGTTTTTAGATTGGAAAAATCATTCAAAAGTTTGGATTCCTTAGCATTGAATTCTTGCTTAAGCATTTTCACATTTTCTTGAAGTTCTTGTTTTTGCTTAGTAGTTTTAGAAAGCTTTTCTTGTAAGGAGTTTAACTCTTGTTTTAATACTTCTTCTCTAAAATTACTTTTTCTGATAATTGTACGCATTTGGTTATCCATATCCTGCTCACGGGTAGTTAACTCAAACTTAGCACGCTGTTCATAAATAGCAACTTGTTCCTTATAGGTATTGAGCTCAGTGGTCAAGGAATCATCAGGCACAAATGCAGTGTATTCATCATGCATGCATTCATTGTTAATTACATAAGATTCATCACTAGGTACAACAAGACTGTCATCTTGTTTCACATATTGTTCATATGGGATAACATTGTTATTTCCCATATTTTCAATATCTGACTCAATGACTTCAGTAGATTGTACTTCATGGTGAATCTTTTGCTCATCAACCACATCATATAGTTTGAGTACCTCTTTAATGATGGATTCCTTGGATGGACTAGCTTGTTGAGATGAAGAGGTCATTGGAGAGATATTAGCCATGAAGATAGTTTGTGCACATGGTTCATCATCAACGTCTGAGTCAAATGCATCACAGTCTGCAACTTGAAAGGCGTTGGGATTGTTCTGAGCAGCATGCACTGGTTGTTCGTCCACATCTCCATCATATGTTCTAGCATTCCCATCAGACAAGAACAACAGCTCCTCTTCATTCAACATTACACCATTATCTTGTGCTTGAACCAACAACATCTTGTCCCTGAAGTATTCTGCGTTTTGAGGGTGTTTTGGTTGAGTATAGTTCCTAGCAATGTGCCCTTCTTCACCACAGTTGTAGCACTTGTTAGGCTTTGCTTGACCCTGGTTTCCATTCCTTCCCCAATTCTGATTTGCAGCATAGCCTCTACCAGCTCCACCTCTTCCTTGTTCGTACTGCCTTTCTTGAACTGGTTGAACTGTAACTTTTCCATCTTTGACCAAAGCATGGTTGTGTAGATTGGATGCAGTCCTTATCTCATTGTTAGTGTGAAGTCTGTTGGTATGTGGAGAGAAGGTTAAGTTTGATTTAACCATAAAAGCCAATTTATTGATAAAGTGCTCCATGACTTCATCAGAGTTAGGTTGCTTATATCCCGAATCAGGAACGGGCTTGTGATTATCATATCCAGTGGGTTTGACTTGTGATGCATTGGTGAAGAATGCAGTTGTATCATTTAATGAGCTTGTTTCTTCTGGTTGAGATTTGAACTGTTCTAGAATCCTTTTTTCAAACATAGCATGTTTCTCATTCTGATGAAGGAAGGCATACAATTATTCATAGTTGGTGTTCTTTAGTCCTTTTGTAAGCTTCACAGAAGTGACAAACTTGTGCCATTCGGGATTCATATTGTTTACGAATTTTGAGTTCAGCTGGATGTTTGGCATAGTCATCTTGATATTCCTCATATCATTCACCAGCTTGTGGAATCTCACGTAATATTCATATACACCTTCTTCAGGTTTCATCTTAAAGTGCTCAAATTCATCATACAGCTGTGATTCTCTGTCTTCCATAGCCAATTCAGAACCCGAGAGAAGCATCTTGACATTATCCTAAACTGCCTTGGCTTCTGTGTTGTGATTGATAAGCTTGTAGATATCTTTTGGAAGACCTTGAAGAATAATATTTGAAGCCCTGATATCAGCATCGAATCTCTTTTTCTCCTTATCAGTGAGTTCATCATACATCTTAGGTCTATCCATTCCATAAACTATTGTTCCATCTGCAGCAGTATCAATCATGTCTCTAGTAGTCTCAACCTGATAAGGTCCTTCATCAATAGACTTAAGGATGTTAACCCCATTCTCCTTTCCTGAGCAGTACAGCCTGATTCGTTGTGACCAAGACTCATAGTCAGTTCTGTCAAGCATAGGAGGACGAGTATCAGATCCTGCAGCTCGCACATCATCAGCAACGGAAGACATGTTTAAATTCTACGGGATTTTACAAATCTTTGACTTAACCGGGAAATAGATACTTTCATGGGATTTTACAAAATCAAGAGATAAACCATAAAAATTCTGCACTTATGCGTAGACAACAGAGTTACGCTGTGACAACCGTACTTTCAGGTCATTTCTCAAAACAATTCATGCTTCACCATTTCACCATTTATCGTAAACTAGGTTTGCGTGTTCCAAATTCGCGTAACCTTAATGGTTTAGCGGCGAATTCATGATCATATCATCACGAACATTTCATATGGACTAAGTTTAGTCTACATTTCATTAGCATCATTTGCATCATGTTAGTTCATTCATGACTTTGCATTTCACATTAAACGCGTAAATTTTATATTAAATAAACGTTATCGCGTAAGTTATTATTTTGAACATTTAATCCGCTACTTCCAAAAATGATCCCGATATATTTTTATACTTACATTTAGTTAATAAAAACTATATTTTGAGTTTACCTAGTGTTTTAAATTTATTTTGTATATAAATTGTTAAAGTTATATTATTACGACGTTTTTCTTAAAAACTACACGATAATTATTATATCACTCAAATTTTACAAAAAATGTATTTTTACAATTTTTATGATCTCATTATACTTTACTTTGATCTATTAAAAATTACTTTTACCTAAAACTACCTTAAATACACTAATGTATATAAAACCTTACAAGTTATTATTACCTACACATTTTTCTTACACTTATTACAATTACTTACACATTATTAAAAAAAATATATATATTTTTACAAATCCCTCCCCCCTTGGCCGACCAAGGGGGGGTTGCATTTAATGTAGTTGGTAACTTTTTTCTTCTTGATAGTATAGATTTATACTTCATCTCATATTTCACTTCATTCATTCCAATAATTCAACAAGTTAGTAAAATTTTCTCTCCTTGTTCTTCATCTCCTAGAACCGGTCATCTAAGGGTGTTAAGAAGGAAATCATAAAAATTTTCCAAGCTCAAGTTAAACAATCTAGATTACACTCTTATTACGGTTTTGAAATAAAAACCTAGGGTGTTTAGGTTAATCCTTGTTCTAATCACCTCATCATAGTAGCTTGTAAGCATATCACTTTCATTTTATATCTTTCATTTTCATTTCATATGTATTTCTTCATTTTCTTAGCAAGCATGCAAGACTTGTGTATATTTATACCATTTTTACATTGTTTTTAGAGTTTTATATATATAAAGGTCATCCTATAATTTATCCCTTGTTATATATTGGTCTTGATGATGTTTAGGAACCCATGACACACTAAGAAGGTGTATGGTAGGATTAGAATAGCTTTGGAGTTGTTTTGAAGGGATTGGAATAGGTTTAGTACGAGAAAAACTATTTTCGACAAGTATAAAAAGTGGTCTGATCTTGTTTTGTATTTCTGGAAAATCCGACAGTAGGCACGAATTTTTGGCCTAGATATTTAGAAAATATACTTTAAAACGAATCCGTGGCCGCTTGAACGGATTAAAACGGAGTTATAACGAAGAAGTTATGAATTTTTCAAGTTTGACGACGAAATATACATTTTCTGAAAATTTCAGCACGTTACGTAAAATTTGTAGGAGTCATAAATGAAGCTTAGGCGTTATAAATTATTTCGACTCCTCCAAAAATATATAAATTATTTTGAAACGAGTTTTGGAGAACTATTTTTGGAGAACAAAAGATTTGGAGAACTAAAGATTTTGGAGAACTAGTTTTGGAGAACTAAAGATTTTGGAGAACTAGTTTTGGAGAACTAAAGATTTTGGAGAACTATTTTTGGAGAACAAACTTTTAGAGAACTAAAATTATGGAGAACAAGTTTTGGAGAACTAAAGGTTTTGGAGAACTATTTTTGGAGAACAAAAGATGTTGGAGAACTAAAATATTTGGAGAGCTAAAAGATTTGGAGAACAAAATAATTGGAGAACAAAAATGGAGTACATTTTCTTATAAAAGTTATAATTTCACAATAAATCATTAATGAACTAGTGTAGGATGACATTTTGACGTAAATACTTGTAAAGTAATTTACGAGTGGTCAAGACGTCAAAAGAGTATTTTTCGACGATAAGTATTATTTTCAAAACTCACAAATGGTATAAATAACATACGAAATGCATGCATAACATTACATCATAACTCATTGCGTATCATAACATTCATAATATGTCAAGGTTAAAGTATCACGCTATACCTCAGTGTACTCACTCTTGTCATCATACCAGTTTATCAAGTGAGTTTTCATAGCCCCGTCGTACATGCTTTTAATTATTTTCAAACCTACGGGGGAGAATACATTGCACAACATTTTTATTACGATACCAAGTATGTTAAATTCATTTACATTGCTTAAGTTACCACATGCCAATTGAAAGTCCCCTTTATATTACATGAACCGTTAATCATAGAAGCGAGGGTGAGTGGATAGATCTATCGAGGGTGACGCCTCCATCCGGGTTGGTGAATCCCAACTAGTCATACGGATGCATTTCATTTAATAACATTATTGAGTTGTCTGGCAAACACTCTGTTGGGGCATACATTATGAATAGTCTAGTTTCGGTGTCATGGACTTATAGCAATTGTAACATTTTTCTGTGACATGATTGTCATACCTGGTCTATACTTGCGTAGTCGTATAAAACATTTACATAAACCTATGATTTCTCACCAACATTATTGTTGACCGTTTTAGCAATGTATTTTCAGGTAACTAAGGCATTATCATCATGGCATGGTTAAGGAACCACCTTTTGAGTCGCGGCGTCGACTTATATCATTGTACATTATGGCACTTTCTTTCAAAACATCGTTTGGACTTGTAATATATTTATATTTCCGCAAACTTTATAAACTTTTGGGACCTATGTTGTAACTCTGAACGTTTTTATTAAATATCCAACGATGTGTTTTTAAAACGACACTTTAGGTCGTTCAATATAACTGTGATTGTGGTGCTATGACAGTCTATCCCCAGGAATTCCATTCCGCTGCAAAACAGGTAAATTGGGGGTGTGACAGATTGGTACCAGAGCTACAGTTATAGAGAACTAGGTTGCATCATTGACCCTAGACTATAGCTACATTATCATAGCATCTCATCATTTCATCATAGTGCATATTCACTTTTCATGCAGATTCATATACACTTTGTTCGAGTTATTTACTTTCATTTCACATCGGTTGTCACAGAGATGTCTTCAGATTCACATCCCATCACTGTATCATCGGACACTAACACGGAAGATGTCCCAGCCGACCCTAACATGGATGATGCCTTATCGCACTCCACTGAGATCTTATCTTCGATTGGCTCTACTCCAGCCTTCCCACTTATTATGACTAACACGGAGACTGAACCCTTTGAGGAGGGCGAAGTCGCACCTACTCCACATGGTAGCCCTGCTCACGATCCGATACACCCACCATCACCACTACTAGTACCATCATCATCATCAACCTCATCGTATTTTCTTAGGGATCCTTTGCCTACATCAGACTTGCCGCTCAAAAAGCGTGCTCGTTTTGACATCCCGACACCACCATCTACAGAACCCGAGCCACCTGTTAGGTTCTGGTTAGGCGAGAGCTCTAAGGCTGCGGCTGCTAGACAGCATTCTACTGAGGCGTTAGGAGCCCGTATAGATAGCCAGCAGGTACATATAGATAGGATGTCGAGGCAGTTGGAGGAACTGTCGTTAGATAGGGTTGAGACCATTGCGGAGGAGGTCGAGGGCCTGGTGATAGGCAGGGTTTCGATTGATTTAGCTCATCAGGGTTTAGAGAATAGGCAGTTAGAGAACAGGGAGCGTATTGCTGAGTTGAGGCAGGAGATTCCTGAGTTATACGGCAGAGCCGAGATGGCACAGGACGAGTTACAGCGTCAGGCACAGGAGTTGTCACTAGCTCGTGAGAGTATAGTTACCTTACAGGGTCAGATTGGAGAGTTGAGGAGTTTGGTTGCTAGCTTGACTACCCAGGTTCGAGATCTTCAGGATCGGGCCGGCGGAGCACCATGAGGTGCCTAGTGTAGACTTTTATCATGTATAGTTTTGACCATTATTATCCTAGTCACGAGGTGTGTGACGTAGTTTAAAGAACTTGTTGTCTTTTGGTTGTTGTACAAACAAATGTATCAAGTATTGACTCTACTATGTAGGAATGGTTTTTATTATCTATGATATCGGTCCATGTAGGCCGAAATTTTCATGTATATTATCCACGTGTGTTGTGATTATATTTGTGATATTTCGTTATTGTTCCGTTGTGATTCCATTTACTTTATGCATGCTGTGGTTGTGGATATATTTGTATGATGGTTGTTTCTACTTACGAGTTCTCATAATTGTTTCATCTTGTGATTTTGAAGAGTTATGGCGCCAAAGAAAGCCACACCGGAAATGACCCAAGCGGCTATTCAAAAGTTGGTGAATGATAGCATAGCCGATGCTCTAAGGATTGAAAGGGAAACAGTGGCTGCTGCTGCTGCTGAAGCCGCTAGGCTTGCTGCTACTGCAGGAAATGCAGGAGGATCCGGAGTTAAAAATTGTTCGTACAAGGATTTCAAAAGTGGAGATCCCACGAAGTTTAGAGGTACTGAAGGAGCCACTGCCATGGTTCGATGGTTTGAGAAATTAGAGTCCGTGTTTTTGCTATGTAATTGCCCGGATGATAGTAAGGTCAAGTTTGCTACAAGTACATTAATTGATGGAGCGTTGTCATGGTGGAACTCGTATGCTCAGCCGATGGGAATGGAGAATGCTTTCAAGCTCACTTGGGAGCAATTCAAGGGTTTGGTGACAAAGAAGTTTTGTCCTCGTACGGAAGTGAAAAAGTTGGAGACAGAATTCTATGAACTAGTAACTATTAGGTATGATATTGACACTTACATTCGGAGATTCCAAGAATTGGCCGCGTTATGCCCGTCTATGGTTTCGGATAACGAGAAGTTACTAGAGGCTTTCATCGGGGGACTTCCCGAGGTTATTCAAGGAGATGTGACTTCGTTTGATCCACAAACAATCGAGGAATCTATTAGAGTGACTCAGAAGCTTATGGCACAGGTAGTGAAGAGAGGTAAGTACACCAACACCAACCGAAACAACAACAACAACCCCAACAACCGCTTCAATTACAACAATAACCGAACCAACTACAACAATAACAATAGCAACAACAACAAACGGAAGTGGGACAACACTAGAGGTAGAAATGCTACTCAACAACCACCCAAGAGACAAGAGGTTGTAAAGGCTTATGCTGCAGGTCCGAAAGAAGGAAAAGGGTACTCGGGGGTTTTGCCGAAGTGTGATAGGTGTTCGAGTCATCACAAACCGGGTCGATGTCCTGATCCATGTGTGAATTGTAAGAAAGTTGGTCACCGAACTAGGGATTGCAAGTCGCAACAAGTTACATGTTTTGGTTGCGGAGAACGGGGGCACTACAAGTCTGAATGCAACAAGGGAAGGAATCAAGGAAATCAGAATCAAGGAGGAATGGCGCAAGGAAGGGCCTACGTCATTGGAGGTGGCGAAGCTAGGGAGGACCCGAATGTTATCACGGGTACGTTCCTTCTCAATAATCGTTACGCATCAGTTTTATTTGATTTGGGTGCCGATAAAAGTTTTGTGTCCACTACATTTGCACCTTTACTCAACATTAAACCAACCACCTTAGACATATCATACATCGTTGAATTAGCTAATGGTAACTTAGTTAGCACCAACACCATTGTCCGTGGTTGCACATTCAATTTTCTAAATCATCCCTTCAACATAGACCTTATGCCCGTAGAACTTGGTAGTTTCGACGTCGTTATCGGCATGGATTGGTTATCCAAACATCGTGCAAAAATCATTTGTGATGAAAAAGTTGTTCATCTTCCTTACAACGGCGAAACTTTGATTATTCGTGGGGAACAAAGTGGAACTAGACTCAGTATCATATCGTGCATCAAAACGGAGAAGTACATAAAGAAAGGTTGTTTTGCTTTCTTAGCCCATATAACTGAGAAGAAGTCGGAGGAGAAGCGACTTGAAGATGTACCAATTGTCCGAGAATTTTCTGAAGTCTTTCCCGAAGACTTACTAGGACTTCCACCGGCACGACAAGTAGAATTTCATATTGACTTAGTGCCCGGAGCTGCACCAATTGCGCGAGCACCGTACCGTCTAGCACCATCCGAAATGCAAGAGTTGTCTAATCAGTTGCAAGAACTTCTAGACAAAGGATTCATTAGGCCGAGTTCCTCGCCTTGGGGAGCACCGGTCTTGTTTGTGAAGAAGAAAGATGGATCCTTCAGAATGTGTATAGATTATAGAGAGTTGAACAAGTTAACGGTGAAGAATCGTTACCCACTCCCCAGAATCGACGACTTGTTCGATCAGTTGCAAGGTTCTAGTATCTACTCCAAGATTGATCTCCGGTCGGGTTACCATCAACTTAGAGTTAGGGAGGAGGATATTCCGAAAACAGCTTTTAGAACACGATACGGTCACTACGAGTTTCAAGTGATGCCGTTCGGATTGACTAATGCACCTGCGGTATTCATGGATCTCATGAATAGAGTATGTAAACCGTATTTGGACAAGTTTGTGATAGTGTTCATTGACGACATATTGATTTATTCAAAGAGCAAAGAAGAGCACGAAGAGCATTTAAGGACGATTTTAAGGCTACTCAAGAATGAGAAGTTGTATGCCAAATTTTCGAAGTGTGATTTTTGGAATCACAAAGTGCAATTTCTTGGTCACGTCATTGATAGTCAAGGATTACAAGTTGATCCCGCAAAGATTGAAGCCGTAAAAGATTGGGCTACTCCAACAAATCCTACAGAAATCCGACAATTTCTAGGACTAGCCGGGTATTACCGAAGGTTCATCGAAGGTTTTTCAAAGATAGCTAGACCTTTGACCAAGTTGACACAGAAAAACAAGAAGTACGAATGGGGAAAGAAACAAGAAGCTGCTTTTCAGTTGTTGAAGCAAAAGCTTTGCAGTGCGCCAATTTTGGCACTACCCGAAGGAATTGAGAACTTCGTTGTATATTGCGACGCTTCGCATAAAGGACTTGGGGCTGTTTTAATGCAAAACGAGAAGGTGATAGCGTATTCTTCTCGACAACTTAAGACTCATGAGAAGAATTACACTACTCATGATCTCGAGTTAGGGGCCGTAGTTTTTGCACTCAAGATTTGGAGACACTACCTTTACGGTACAAAGTGCACAGTGTTTACGGACCACAAAAGTTTACAATATATTCTTGATGAGAAGGAGCTTAATATGAGGCAACGTCGTTGGTTGGAGTTACTCAGCGACTATGATTGTGAAATCAAGTATCACCCGGGAAAAGCAAATGTTGTGGCTGATGCTCTTAGCCGGAAAGAGAGACCTAAACCTTTAAGAGTTCGATCATTAGGAATGACGATTAATTCACCTTTACCATCGAAAATCCACGAAGCACAGATCGAGGCACTTAAGGAGGAAAACCGACCAAGTGAAAAGCTTTATGGTATGCCCGAAAACGCAAATGGTTTTGTAAAGAGAGCAGATGGAGTATTATGTTTCAAGGAAAGAATGTGGGTTCCATTATATGGCGGAATACGAGAATTGATTATGCATGAGTCGCATAAGTCAAAGTATTCTATTCACCCAGGATCTGATAAGATGTATCAAGATCTCAAGAAACTTTATTGGTGGCCGAACATGAAAGCAGAAATTGCCACGTACGTTAGCAAGTGCCTTACCTGCTCTAAGGTAAAAGTCGAATATCAGAAACCTTCAGGATTACTCCAACAACCGGAAATTCCTCAATGGAAATGGGAACGCATTACAATGGACTTTGTTACGAAACTTCCTAAGACATCGGGAGGTTACGACGCTATTTGGGTAATTGTTGATCGCCTTACCAAATCAGCCCATTTCATACCAATTAGAGAGACTTATTCCATGGAACAACTCACTAGACTTTATGTCAAAAAAATAGTCTCGAGGCACGGTGCACCAATTTCTATCATTTCCGACAGAGATAGTCGATTCACCTCAAACTTCTGGAAATCATTGCAAGATTCATTCGGAACCAGATTAGAGATGAGCACAGCATATCACCCACAAACCGACGGTCAAAGCGAAAGGACAATTCAAACGTTAGAAGATATGCTGAGGGCATGTGTAATTGATTTTGGAAATGGTTGGGCTAACCATTTGCCATTGATAGAATTCTCGTACAACAATAGTTATCACACCAGTATAAAGATGGCACCATTCGAGGCACTCTATGGTCGAAAATGCCGATCACCTGTTTGTTGGGCCGAGGTAGGAGACGCACAACTCACTGGTCCAGAAATGGTACGGGAAACAACAGAAAAGATAGTTCAAATTCGAGATAGACTCAGAACTGCCAGAAGTCGACAGAAAAGTTACGCGGATGTTAGACGCAAAGCATTAGAATTTCAAGTGGTTGACAAAGTTATGTTGAAAGTATCGTCTTGGAAAGGCGTGGTACGATTTGGAAAGCGCGGGAAGTTGAACCCGAGGTACATTGGACCATTCAAGATTTTGGGCAGAGTTGGTCCTGTAGCTTATCGACTTGATCTTCCGTCAGAACTTAGTCATGTACACCACACGTTTCACGTTTCAAACCTGAAGAAATGTCTATCGGACGAATCACTCATTATTCCATTGGAAGAAGTTCAACTCGACGATAAACTCAATTTTGTGGAAGAACCTGTAGAAATCATGGACCGCGAGGTCAAGCAGTTGAAACAGAGTCGAATTCCTATCGTGAAAGTTCGCTGGAATTCTCGAAGAGGTCCTGAGTTTACTTGGGAACGGGAAGACCAGATGCGCCTCAAGTATCCTCATCTTTTCACCGACAACACCGTTAGACCTAACAACGATTGAATTCAGGGACTGAATTCCTTTTTGGATGGGCGAATGTGACAACCCGTACTTTCAGGTCATTTCTCAAAACAATTCATGCTTCACCATTTCACCATTTATCGTAAACTAGGTTTGCGTGTTCCAAATTCGCGTAACCTTAATGGTTTAGCGGCGAATTCATGATCATATCATCACGAACATTTCATATGGACTAAGTTTAGTCTACATTTCATTAGCATCATTTGCATCATGTTAGTTCATTCATGACTTTGCATTTCACATTAAACGCGTAAATTTTATATTAAATAAACATTATCGCGTAAGTTATTATTTTGAACATTTAATCCGCTACTTCCAAAAATGATCCCGATATATTTTTATACTTACATTTAGTTTATAAAAACTATATTTTGAGTTTACCTAGTGTTTTAAATTTATTTTGTATATAAATTGTTAAAGTTATATTATTACGACGTTTTTCTTAAAAAATACACGATAATTATTATATCACTCAAATTTTACAAGAAATGTATTTTTACAATTTTTATGATCTCATTATACTTTACTTTGATCTATTAAAAATTACTTTTACCTAAAACTACCTTAAATACACTAATGTATATAAAACCTTACAAGTTATTATTACCTACACATTTTTCTTACACTTATTACAATTACTTACACATTATAAAAAAAATATATATATTTTTACAAATCCCTCCCCCCTTGGCCGACCAAGGGGGGGTTGCATTTAATGTAGTTGGTAACTTTTTTCTTCTTGATAGTACAGATTTATACTTCATCTCATATTTCACTTCATTCATTCCAATAATTCAACAAGTTAGTAAAATTTTCTCTCCTTGTTCTTCATCTCCTAGAACCGGTCATCTAAGGGTGTTAAGAAGGAAATCATAAAAATTTTCCAAGCTCAAGTTAAACAATCTAGATTACACTCTTATTAAGGTTTTGAAATAAAAACCTAGGGTGTTTAGGTTAATCCTTGTTCTAATCACCTCATCATAGTAGCTTGTAAGCATATCACTTTCATTTTATATCTTTCATTTTCATTTCATATGTATTTCTTCATTTTCTTAGCAAGCATGCAAGACTTGTGTATATTTATACCATTTTTACATTGTTTTTAGAGTTTTATATATATAAAGGTCATCCTATAATTTATCCCTTGTTATATATTGGTCTTGATGATGTTTAGGAACCCATGACACCCTAAGAAGGTGTATGGTAGGATTAGAATAGCTTTGGAGTTGTTTTGAAGGGATTGGAATAGGTTTAGTACGAGAAAAACTATTTTCGACAAGTATAAAAAATGGTCTGATCTTGTTTTGTATTTCTGGAAAATCCGACAGTAGGCACGAATTTTTTGCCTAGATATTTAGAAAATATACTTTAAAACGAATCCGTGGCCGCTTGAACGGATTAAAACGGAGTTATAACGAAGAAGTTATTAATTTTTCAAGTTTGACGACGAAATATACATTTTCTGAAAATTTCAGCACGTTACGTAAAATTTGTACGAGTCATAAATGAAGCTTAGGCGTTATAAATTATTTCGACTCCTCCAAAAATATATAAATTATTTTGAAACTAGTTTTGGAGAACTATTTTTGGAGAACAAACGATTTGGAGAACTAAAGATTTTGGAGAACTAGTTTTGGAGAACTAAAGATTTTGGAGAACTAGTTTTGGAGAACTAAAGATTTTGGAGAACTATTTTTGGAGAACAAACTTTTAGAGAACTAAAATTTTGGAGAACTAGTTTTGGAGAACTAAAGATTTTGGAGAACTAGTTTTGGAGAACTAAAGATTTTGGAGAACTATTTTTGGAGAACAAACTTTTAGAGAACTAAAATTATGGAGAACAAGTTTTGGAGAACTAAAGGTTTTGGAGAACTATTTTTGGAGAACAAAAGATGTTGGAGAACTAAAATATTTGGAGAGCTAAAAGATTTGGAGAACAAAATAATTGGAGAACAAAAATGGAGTACATTTTCTTATAAAAGTTATAATTTCACAATAAATCATTAATGAACTAGTGTAGGATGACATTTTGACGTAAATACTTGTAAAGTAATTTAAGAGTGGTCAAGACGTCAAAAGAGTATTTTTCGACGATAAGTATTATTTTCAAAACTCACAAATGGTATAAATAACATACGAAATGCATGCATAACATTACATCATAACTCATTGCGTATCATAACATTCATAATATGTCAAGGTTAAAGTATCATGCTATACCTCAGTGTACTCACTCTTGTCATCATACCAGTTTATCAAGTGAGTTTTCATAGCCCCGTCGTACATGCTTTTAATTATTTTCAAACCTACGGGGGAGAATACATTGCACAACATTTTTATTACGATACCAAGTATGTTAAATTCATTTACATTGCTTAAGTTACCACATGCCAATTGAAAGTCCCCTTTATATTACATGAACCGTTAATCATAGAAGCGAGGGTGAGTGGATAGATCTATCGAGGGTGACGCCTCCATCCGGGTTGGTGAATCCCAACTAGTCATACGGATGCATTTCATTTAATAACATTATTGAGTTGTCTGGCAAACACTCTGTTGGGGCATACATTATGAACAGTCTAGTTTCGGTGTCATGGACTTATAGCAATTGTAACATTTTTCTGTGACATGATTGTCATACCTGGTCTATACTTGCGTAGTCGTATAAAACATTTACATAAACCTATGATTTCTCACCAACATTATTTTTGACCGTTTTAGCAATGTATTTTCAGGTAACTAAGGCATTATCATCATGGCATGGTTAAGGAACCACCTTTTGAGTCGTGGCGTCGACTTATATCATTGTACATTATGGCACTTTCTTTCAAAACATCGTTTGGACTTGTAATATATTTATATTTCCGCAAACTTTATAAACTTTTGGGACCTATGTTGTAACTCTGAACGTTTTTATTAAATATCCAACGATGTGTTTTTAAAACGACACTTTAGGTCGTTCAATATAACTGTGATTGTGGTGCTATGACAGTCTATCCCCAGGAATTCCATTCCGCTGCAAAACAGGTAAATTGGGGGTGTGACATACGCGTAGGAACTTAAGCGTAGAAGCTTATGCGTTGATGAAGGGCTTATGTGTAGGCAGCAGCTTAGGCGTAACAACAAACTTACGAGTAGACACAAGCTTACGCGTAGACAGAGTTTACGCGTAGACTAGAGCTTACGCGTAGAGTTTTAAGGGTAAAAGGCTTAAGTTTATGCGTAAACCAAAACTTAGGCGTAAGAACCTTATGCGTAAGTTTCCCTTAGTGTTAGGAATTAGAAATTCCAGGTATTAAAGAGTCGGTCACCTCAAGTATATGTAATCGTTAGAAAGCTCGTAGTCGTAGTTCTTTTATGTTAAGTAGTATTTAGTTTAGTAACACCGTGGAGGACGGACGGGTCTTTACCCACTGTATGCCTGATCCACAAGCCGTTGTGTGGCGTTTTATGTAAGACTATAAATACTCTCAACCTCCCAAGGTAGAGAGTTAGAGCTCATAATAATATTTTCTTTCTCTCACTATAGTTCCCAACTCTCTTCCTTTCTCTCACTAGAAATTTCTCTCTCTAACATACTTATACGCCTACTTTGATCATGGTTTAGAGTGTTTGTGAAATCCAATATCCAACAATTGGTATCAAGAGCCATGGTTTGATCACTCATCTTTCATGCTCTTTGTTTTGGTGGATTTCATAAGGTTTTTGGTGTATTAAGGGTTTAGGAGAGTTTGATTCATTTGGACAAATTCTTGTGGTAAAGTTTGAATTTTGCTTGTACTTTTGTGTTTAGGATCATCATATGTGGTTATGTTTTGAATTGGAAGGCTTAAATCATTGTGGTTTGGTTGTTTTGGATTGATAAAGTGGTTATTTGTGAAAGAAGGACTAAGCGAGTTGAGTCTCAGACTTGTGTTTACAAAAGGAAAATGAGGTTTTTCTTGAAGAAAATAAATAGGTTAAACGTCATTTCAATGAATTATTTGAATCTATAAAGGTCACTCATAACAAAAATAACGAAACGGTAGCCTCGTTACAAAAAGAAATTGAGAATCTAAAGAGTCAGGTAAAAGGGAAGATGCCAATGACCAATGGGGAGAATGGTGTATCAAAGGTACATGTCTGTAATAAATATGCTTTGTCTGTGAAATATGTTCCTCCTCATCTTAGGAATAACAAACTTGCTATTCAAACATATTTCTCATACCTTAAGGACAGCTTAGAATGTCTCCGTGAGATTGTAGAAGAGGATAAGTTAGAGAAACCAGATGATAATGCAATTGGCCATGCATGCTTATATGGCAAACGATCTCAAGAACTTCTAGAATGCCTAATTACAATATGCCCTAAAACCTTAGGTGAGCAAGTCAATCCCTTGATACCGTGTTCTATGCCTAGTGCCAAGCATGCAAGTCATTCAATGCCAAATGTTATGAATGTGAACCCTAATGTGCCTTCAAGTAGTTCAGATTTCAAATCTGTTAGTGCTAAGAATGTGAGCTCGAGTGTGCCCTCTAGGTGTTCAAATCCCAGCTATTCAAGTGCTAAAAAAGTTAATCTTAGTGTGCCTGCATGTAGCTCAGATCCCAGCACATCTAAACAGGTGAAGCAAATAGTAGCCAAACCAACTAATGTTCCCATTCCTCTACAGGAGTAATCAGTGACATTAAAGCAAGCAGGTCAAAGTCTCAAGACAATACAAGGAAGGACACGACCTCGCAAGCTAAGAATGTGCATTGGAAGAAAGTAGAAGACCTACCTAGGAACTTTAAGTTTGAGCCGAATAAAACGAATCGTGTTGATTCTAGTATTAGCCATAGGCGTACTGTAATTAATTCGAATTCTGATACTATTTGCAAACCTTGTATTGATGTCTGATTGAATTCTGTTTCTAAACATGAATGTGGTGTTAATGTTTTGCCTAATGATGTTAATTGTCCAATTAATATTGTTAATGCTAAAAATCATGCTAAGAAGGCTAAAAGGCAAAAACGAAAGAAAGTTAGAAAACAGTGGAAACCCACAGGAAGAACATTTAGTAAGATAGGCTATCATTGGATACCTGTTGGTCATAAGACTAATCAAACAATGCCCCCTAGAAAATGGATGCCTACTGGTAGAACTATTCCCTTAAGAAGTGAGCACACTTTGAATAGGGCTAATACAGACACTAGTACTACATCTATTCATAATGATTCCATTGCCTTAATTTCTGATATGAATGCTTCTATTTCTGATGTGGGTGTTCCAACCATTGTTACTGACCAAATGGAACCCATTCTTGCATGGGGATCCCAATTATCTAGTTATCCATTCTTGTCTGTGTTCAACTGCAAATCGTTCAAATCGTTCCGCGGTACCTGGAGTCAGGCTGTTGCAAGCATGTGACTGGAGACCGGTCGCGGCTCATGAACTTCGTGAGCAAATTCATCGGGACAGTTAGATTCGGGAATGATCATTTCGGTGCAATCATGGGTTATGGAGATTATGTTGTTGGCAAAAGTGTTATCTCCAGGGTTTACTATGTAGAAGGTCTTGGTCATAACTTGTTCTCTGTTGGTCAATTCTGCGATTCTGATCTAGAAGTAGCCTTCAGAAAACATACCTGCTTCGTTAGAGAACTTGATGGTAAGGAACTTTTAAGAGGTTCACGTGGTTCAAATCTATACACCATCTCTATCGAAGATATGATGAAGTCTTCTCCAATTTGCTTGCTGTCAAAGGCTTCTAAAACAAAGTCATGGTTATGGCATCGTCGTCTCAATCACTTGAACTTCGGCACCATCAACGATCTCACCAGAAAGGACTTAGTTGTAGGTTTACCTAGACTCAAGTATGAAAAGGATCATCTTTGTTCAGCATGTCAATTGGGAAAAAGCAAGAAGTATGCCCATAAACCCAAACCTACTAACTCTGTCACAGAAGTTCTTCATACAATTCATATGGATTTATGTGGACCAATGAGAGTGCAGAATATCTTTGGGAAGAAATATGTGTTAGTTGTGGTTGATGATTACTCTAGATTCACCTGGGTCAAGTTCTTAAGGACAAAGGATGAAACTCCTGATATCATCATCAAACTCATCAAACAGCTGCAGGTTCGACTTAACAAAACCGTCAGAATTATCCGAACAGATAATGGAACTGAGTTTGTTAACAAACAACTTAGTGAATTTTATGAAAGCATTGGAATCAGCCATCAAAGAAGTGTTCCACGAACTCCTCAACAGAACGGTGTGGTTGAAAGACGAAATCGAACTCTTGTAGAAGCCGCTAGAACAATGCTGATTTACTCAAAGGTTCCAATGTTTCTCTGGGCTGAAGCTATTGCCACTGCATGCTACACACAAAATCGTTCCCTGATTCACACTGTTCATGGAAAAACTCCATATGAACTTGTCCACAACAGAAAACCTAATCTCTCTTTCCTTCGTGTGTTTGGTGCATTGTGTTATCCAACTAATGAGGGTCAAGACTTAGGCAAACTTAGAGCTAAAGCAGACATTGGAGTTTTTGTAGGGTATTCACCAAACAAAAAGGGATACCGAATCTACAACAAAAGAACCCGAAATATCATGGAAACAATTCACGTTACGTTTGATGAGCTGACCGGTCAAATGGCTCCTGGACAATCTAGTTCAGGACCCGTACTTCAAAACAGTCCCATTGGTTCATCCCTTGTTCCAAACTCTTCTCAAGAAACTCCATATGTACCTCCATCTGAAGATGATTTAAAGAAATTGTTTGATCCTATGTTTGATGAACTTTATGATCCAAGTACTAATGAGGTGTCGATTCCTACAACAGAGGATGCTCATATTTCTGTGAATGAAGTCAATCCCTCAGTCTCAATATCTTTAAGTCAAGAAGCGCCTGCTGCTGATCCTTCAGTCTCCTCAACAAATCATCATTCTTCAAATGTACATCTTGGAAATGTTTCTGGCATCAATGATGAAGTTAATCCCTTTGCTACTCCTGAAGATGCTCCATTTGAAAACATATTTGCTCCTGAATCTTCATCAGAACCATCTTCTTCAGGAGACATCGACTCTGCTACTTCAGTCCCTCAACAACTACCACATGAACACCTCAGAAAATGGACTCACGATCATCCATTAGACAACATCATTGGAAATCCTTCTCATCCGGTATCCACTCGTAAACAGCTTGCTACTGATGCCTTATGGTGCTTCTTTAACTCTGTACTCTTAAAGATCGAACCTAAAGATGTTAAAACTGCTATGAATGAAGACAGCTGGTTCAATGCCATGCAAGATGAAATTCATGAGTTTGATCGATTAGATGTATGGGAATTAGTACCAGCTCCAGATTGTGCTATGATCATTGCTCTTACGTGGATCTTCAAAGTGAAGCTTGATGAGCATGGTGATGTTTTGAAAAATAAGGCTAGGTTAGTGGCTAAAGGTTATCGTCAAGAAGAAGGCATAGACTTTGAGGAATCTTTTGCTCCAGTTGCTCGTATCGAGGCGATCAGAATCTTCTTGGCTAATGCTGCTAGCAAGAACATGGTTGTTTATCAGATGGACGTGAAAATCGCATTTCTTAATGGAGATCTGAAAGAAGTGGTTTACGTCAGCCAACCAGAGGGTTTTGTGAATTCAGAGCATCCTACTCATGTTTATCGCTTGAAAAAGGCCCTATATGGTTTGAAGCAAGCTCCTAGAGCATGGTATGATACGCTGTCAAAGTTTCTTCTATCTACTGGATTCAGCAAAGGAGCAGTTGATCCTACTTTGTTCACCAGAAAGTCAGGCAAACACTTAATTCACGTTCAAATTTATGTTGATGATATTATTTTTGCCTCGACCGACCCAATGGAATGTGATCGTTTTTCTAATGAAATGGGTTCAAAATTTCAAATGTCAATGATGGGACAAATGTCTTTTTTTTTGGGATTACAAATTTCACAAAGTCCCAGAGGCATTTTCATAAATCAATCTAAATATGCATATGAGATTTTAAAGAAATTTGGATTTGATTCTAGTGACCCTGTTGACACTCCCATGATTGAACGAACCAAGCTGGATGAGGACCACTCAGGGATCATGGTAGATCAAACGAAATATCGTAGTATGATTGGATCCCTGATGTACCTCACAGCTAGTAGACCAGACATCTTGTTCGCTGTGTGCATGTGTGCTAGATACCAGGCTAAGCCTACTAAAAAGCACCTTGAAGCGGTTAAACGGGTCTTTCGGTATCTCCAAGGAACCATCAATATGGGACTTTGGTACCCGAAGGACACCGGTATGTCTCTAACGGCCTATGCAGATGCTGATCATGCAGGTTGTCAAGATACACGTCGAAGTACGTCTGGAGGTGCTCAATTTTTGGGTGATAAGCTTGTGAGCTGGTCTTCAAAGAAGCAAATGAGTACTTATATTTCCTCTATAGAGGCTGAATACATAGCCATGTCATCTTGTTGTGCTCAAATCTTATGGTAGAGATCTCAATTATCTGACTATGGCTTTGAATTCAACAAAATCCCTCTGTACTGTGACAATAAAAGTGTTATTGCTCTCTCATGCAACAACGTTCAACACTCAAGAGCAAAGCATATCGACATTCGACATCACTTCATCAGGGAACAAGTGGAAAAAGGTGTGGTGGAACTCTATTTTGTGAGGTCTAAATATCAGTTAGCAGACATCTTCACCATAGCTCTTCCAAGAGAACGTTTTGAGTTTATTCTTCCACGTCTTGGCTTGAAAAGTCTTCAACCATAAACACTCAAACGTCTTCAGGAGGAAGACGAGGAGTAAAGGTCTATCTTCATCTATCTCTTGTATATATCTATTCGAAAAACAAAATACAAAATTATAAAACCTGTAAAATCCATAAAAATCTGAAAAATTCGAAAAATCTTCAAAAAATATTGTCAATTTGTTATGCTTTTTCTCGGTTCGTCAATATCTACGGTCTTTATGCTGTCATTCAAAGAATGACACGGGACTTTAGATGTTGTTCGAATTCTTAAAAAAAAAAAAAAAAAAAAAAAAAAAAAAAAAAAAAAAAAAATTAAAAAAATCAAAAAATTATTTTTGGGAGAAAGAGAAACAATGGTTTATTGTCATTTCAGGCTAGTAACCTGCTTTCTTAAAGAAAGAACAGAGCTATTCTTTATCATTTTTTTAAATTCCATGCTCTGATTCTATAAACATTTATCTGCTGAAAACTAACTGCTTTGAAAAATAACTCAGTCTCTAATTTTGATAATCATCTGGACTTATTTGTCACAATATCAATATCTCAATCAACAACTTATGTCATTGATTGAGGGGGAGAATGATTTCAATTATATTAAAAAGTTATTTGGCTTTAAATTGTTTTCAAAAGATATACATGCATGTTTTATGAATGGAGTTTTAAAGTCTTAAAATCCGATCCTTATCAGTTAAAACGCTTTCATAATCAAGACACAATTCCCCTTAAAAGCTTTCAAAATCAATTTAAATCTATAAGAGATCACAACTCTCAAATGATTTGATAATTGTGATCGGGGGAGAATGTGTGATTTAAATTGGATTTAAACTGATAATTCGGTAAATGGTTTTATAAGAACGTACAAGCTCTCCTTCCCACATGTGACAAACGATTTCAAATTTTCCATGCACATGTTGAGGGGGAGCATCTATCTTAAACCTATGATTTGAAACGTGATCACTTATCGCAATGTGCAGGTTCCCTCTAGTATGTGCAAAACTCTTTTCAAATCTCGAGGCACATATTGAGGGGGAGCAAACTTATGAAAACCTCATCCTTCCCGGAAATGCTTTATCTACTTGATTTGATCAGGGAAGTGATGTTGATATCTTTTAGAAAATGGTAATCAAAGAAGTAAATTCTTCCTCTTGCCTCCGTGTGCAAAATGATTTCAAACATTTGGTGCACATGTTGAGGGGGAGCACTTGTTCTAAAAATATCAAAAACAATTCAGGTACAAAATGTTTTGATAATATATCACAAGTATCTGGATTGATTTTCAAATGGTTTTCAATTGGTTCAAATGGCAGATGAACAATACCAAATAGACCGACCAAATTTACTTTATTTACGGTGATATAAGGATGATAAGGTTAGGTATTGGTTCCCATGATCCGCCAGAACCGGAGGGATCTACCCAGGGACAATCCACTAGTTAGTGCAGAAGTCCTTAGGTATGATGATAAAAGGAGAAAAATGAGATATGGGAAGAATGCGGACTGAGATAGAGCTAGTACTGGAACAAACCCAACAAAGTTCTAGCTATGAAGTCTCGGTAAGCACTGAAGGGGTTGATGAATTAAAAAGAATTGAATGAGAAAAGGGTGAAAACAAATAGCCCTCCATATATTCAACTTTAGGGCAGAAACCGGGTTCAATTCATATGCTACTGATGGTAACATCGGTATTGAAGACAAGACGTCATGGACCCAGTGACGCACTGCACTTCAACTTTCCAAACCACTTAAGTTCCTCTTAAAAGGACTTGTTTCATTCTCACGGGGAACCGACATTATCTATCGACTTTCTCTTAGAGATTGTTGATATTGAAGAAGGAGACCCTCTCCCTAGTCTCCGGCACAGGATCCAAATATGCACATATTGAGTCTAGAGCCACGAGATCATCAATAAATCTCATTAGGACACTTTCATTGAAGACTCTCTATTTCACACAATGTGGAAAGAGAGATTTTATCTTGAGTCCTACGCATTATCCTTGTGGTATTGCCAAAACATCTGAGTGATATGCAAACATACCCACAATGAAGATGGAAAGCCTTCTGGAGCCAACATCAAACAAGCTCCTGGTGGGTGGCATGTGAGATCTATCAAATAGATCAACCATGTGACAACTGAACAGAAACTATGGGGCGATTCAATCTTTTGAATCAATCCTGGTTCAGGTTATGGATTGACGGATACCTTTGAAAAACCAGTCATTGTGCTTAAAACCTCTTTTCTTTAGCACATTGACCGTGTTCGTATATTTCAAATCAAAGGTATTTTATGATTGATAATTGATTTTCATTAAAACCTTCGTTGTATTGCAAAAACAATTTCTATTGAGCAATACACGATTGTCTTTCAAATCTCTTTTCATCAATCGGTGAATTTCTACTTCGCTGGTTCACTCACTCCGTGTTGTCTTCTTTGAGATGTTCCGGTTTGAGAATAGCTAGAGCAGCTGCGAAACCCTGTCAATGAAATTCTTCGGAATTATGCCTGATCACAGGCAGTACTTGTACTGATCAACGGGGAACCGTGGGCCGTGTACCTCAATTCAATGAAATTGATCAAAGACACTTTCGTGCGCTTTATTGCTAACTGTTTTATACAGGTACACCCGACGTTTGCAGCTGATCAGAATGAAGCGGTCAATCCATAGCCGCATGCTCACACTACACATTCATCTCAAAAGAAATCATGATAAGTGCATCAATGACTCTGATATTTTCACTCCATGCTTCTGCTACGCTGCTGCCAATATCATGAATCAACGAAAGCTTCCGTTACTCTGATGAGAAGATATCATGATCCAGAATGTGAGCATGTCGGCCCGAAAGTCACAACATCACATAATACCAACACCAAAATGGATGTCTCAGAGATTTTTGTTAGCTGATCATCTCAAAAGCTGGCTTGAAATTATTATCACGTGGATCAGTAAAAGACCTCCACTTGGATTAACCAAACATCCAATGAGTGGAATCAATGACTACGAGCTTCGGAGCAAAGTACTACATCAAGAATGCAAGAACAATTGTTAATGTAATATCTGTTTGTATTCAATGTAATTTTAGTATATGTTTGAGGTGACCTCCCTTAGGGGGAGATTGTTAGGAATTAGAAATTCCAGGTATTAAAGAGTCGGTCACCTCATGTATATGTAATCGTTAGAAAGCTCGTAGTCGTAGTTCTTTTATGTTAAGTAGTATTTAGTTTAGTAACACCGTGGAGGACGGACGGGTCTTTACCCACTGTATGCCTGATCCACAGCCCGTTGTGTGGCGTTTTATGTAAGACTATAAATACTCTCTACTTCCCAAGGTAGAGAGTTGGAGCTCATAATAATATTTTCTTTCTCTCACTATAGTTCCCAACTCTCTTCCTTTCTCTCACTAGAACTTTCTCTCTCTAACATACTTATACGCCTACTTTGATCATGGTTTAGAGTGTTTGTGAAATCCAATATCCAACACTTAGGCGTAAGACAAGCTTATGCGTAAGAAAAAGCTTATGCGTAGGAATTGTTACGCGTAAGTTTATGCTTATGCGTAGACTTAGGGTTTTATCCACAAAAATCTCTTACACTTCACAGTGCATGAGATATCTAAAGTCGAAGTGTTTTTCAGGCTTATCCAAGCAAGAATAACACTGAGTAATCACCAGAAACGAAGATCAAGTGAAAAACACCTTACGCATTGGATTAGGGTTTTGATACGCGTAGAAAGTACAAATTTTGCCAAACACGTTTTTATGATCAAAACCTTTTACTAAACTTGATTATGATGATGAAACAACCTTAAAAACACCAAAACAACAAAGTTTGCGGATCAAAACTACCTTTCTCTCTTACGCGTAGGTTCGTACACACGTATCCAAACACTCTTAAAAACCAAGAAAAACTCGTAAAGTTTGATACTTTTTGCAAGAAACTGAAAGTTAAACACTCAATAAACCTTAACCCACAAGAATCTTTGATTAAAAAGTGAAAAATTTAAAGCTTTAATGATTCAAAAAATTCGTGTACGAGACAACCTTTTTACGCGTATAAACCAAACCTTAACCCAAGAATAACAATCAAACCAAGAACATGAGAGATGGATGATCAAACCATGGCTCTTGATACCATTTGTAAGATCTTGTTTTGTTAAACAAGAGGTGCGGCGACTAGGTTAAGAGTTTAGAGAGAGAAAGTGGGAGAGAATGGGAACCCTAGAGAGACAAAGAAAAAATGTATTATGAAGCTCCAACCCTTTGCCTTGGAGGGCAAAGGGTATTTATAGGGTACAAGCATAGACGCCTCTATTAGGCTGTGGATCAGGCATACAGTGGGTAAAGACCCGTCCGTCCTCCACGGTGTTACAAAGCATTCTAAATACTAACACTGAATTACTACGACTACGAGCTTTCTAACGAATATACATACTTGAGGTGACCGACACTTTAAGTACTGGATTTACTAAATCCCAACACGTAATAATAAATTAGGCGGGTCAAGTTGTTTCTTTAATCAATCATTACATGCACAGTAAACAATTTGATTATTTTAATTTATGTATAAATAGCTTAATATCACAGCAAAATTTGTGAAAAAAACACATAAAGCAAAAACACAAAAAAGAAAAAATTGGAAAACAAGAATATCAATAAGAAAAGGAAACAATATAATCGAGAAAAAAAGGAAAATGACGAAGAAAAAGAAGTTAAAAAAGAAATTGAAGTTAAAAAAGAAGAAAATGAAGTTAAAGAAGAGGAAGAGGAGGAGGAGGAGGAGGAAGAAGAAGAAGAAGAAGAAGAATATGACTGTGATATTTTTAAACGAATAAAGTATATTGATGAATCTGAAGATGACTATGATTATCAGAAATCTCCATCATTAAAAGAATATGAGAAAGAAGTAGCAAAACTTGAAAAGATGGGTGATCAAGGAGAAGAACAAGATGAAGATTCTCAAGATAGTTGCAACTCTGATGAAGACTAAATTAGTATTTATGTTTGTAAACTTTATATTTTGTGTTTTTAACTTTATCTTCTGATGAAAAAACGAGTTGTATCCAACTCATATTTTGTGTTAAAATGATTTAATGAATTAGTTTTAAAACAAAAAATCACATAATTTTTTAATATCACAGTACATAATTTTTTAATATCGCAGTACATAATTTTTTAATATCAGAGTATGAATTTCACTTTATAACATTTAAAAAATAAAATACTTAATCAACATTACAACTTAACAAAATGAAAATAAATAATGAAAAAAATATACAGAAATAACATTGATAATATCCCAGTACATAAATTTGACTTTATAGCTTTAAAAAAAAAAAAAAAAATGCAGATTCAAATCTTAACAAAACTGACGCGGACACGATAAGTTAACTTACTCCTTAAAGTTAAATTCTTCAGTACCGTGCTCAGCATTAGCATTATTTGATTTCCTTTTAACTTTCTTTCCGTTTCGTTTCGACTTCTTAATGTCTTTCTTAGCACTAAGAAGTTTCCTGTCTGGATTCTTTGGACAATTCCTGAAATCATGATCTGTTAATATGTTACAGATTCTACACTTTCTCAAATTTTTCCCACATTCTTTAGGATCTTTAAATCCGACATCATTATTAGAAGGTTTATATCTTGCACCAGTAACGCCACCCTTATTTGATCCAATATCAGGAGGAAAAACATCAAGAGCAGCAGGTTTAAGAATACCAATCATAGATGATATACTATCCTCTTTATTTCCTGAAGACTGTGCAACAGTTGATGATTCCAATCCAGATTCATAGATGCTCAATCTTTCAAAACATATACCCAGTTTTTCTTCATCATATCCGCAATGATTGATTATAGAATTCACTTTAGAATAAATTTTAGAAATACAACTACCTGAAGATCCATTTGCTTTAAAAGAAGATCCAAGAAGAGGTAAAACAACAGCTTCTTTTTTCCAACGTCTTAAAAGATATTGTTTATGAATCTTGTTAATACCATATGCTCTAAGAGTATAAAAAGCATGATGACATAACAGACCACGTCTTTCAAAATGTAGACAAGAACAGTTAACTGAACGAGTTCCTTCATCATAATCAACCTGAAAAAAGTAAATGACAAAATTAACTCCAATTTATAATTAATTTAAAAAAAAATAAAAAATCTTCACAATACTTATTTATTTAAAAAAGACAATACCTTAAACTCTCCAAACCACTCTTTATCAATGTCTTTTACATAACCCAAGTTTTTCATAGACCCAGTACAACTCTCAATAGAAGCAACAATCTCAGCCTGAACCACATAGAATGCTTCAAGAGTATAAAATTCTGCAGCATGTTGTTCAACTAAATGATTGGTTTTCAATGAAGGTCTATTAATTCTTGAATTATTATCAAGAACACGTTGATTATTCCTTTGTTGATCTAAGGCACTTTCATAACGAAAAAGAAAATGAACTAGAGTAGAACTTCAATTAGAATTATGACCAAAAAAATAGTTTTCACTTTCAGATCGTGAAGTAGTTTTCATCAAACCACTCATTGGGATATCTCTAAAATAAGCAGGGATCCAACGTTCTTTTATGTTAAACATATCATTCAACCATTTATGCTTATCTAAATCAAATTCATCCAATAAAGCTTCCCATTTCTGAACAAATTCAACAGGTTTATCGCTTTCCCTCCATACAAGAGAACATAGACGTTTCTTAAATCCTCCTTCTTCACATATACTAGAACCGATCTATATAATAATAATAATAATAATAATAATAATAATAATAATAATAATAATAATAATAATAATAATAATAATAATAATAATAATAATAATAATAATAATAATAAATCCTGCCAGATTATATTATGGTGAGCATCCTCTTGGTCTCATCAAGGTGTGCAACAAGGTGATCCGCTTGGGCCTCTTCTCTTTGCTTTAGTGTTACATCCCCTGGCATGTAAGATTAGAGACTCTTTTGACCTTTCTTTTCAAGCATGGTATCTGGATGATGGCACTATTATTGGCGATACTTTGGTTTTGGGTAAGGTTTTAGAGTTGATTATGATGGATGGACCTTGTCGGGTCTTACACCTCAATGTTGATAAAACTGAAGTTTTTTGGCCAAAGGAGGATCCCAGAAGCAGGTATGTGGGTGTTTTTCCCCCCAATATTTCTCGTCCCCTACACGGGGTTAAATTATTGGGTGGGCCCGTTAGTGTGGATTTTAAGTTTGGTAGTAAGCTTGTTCTGAAAAGGGTTGCTAAAACTATTGAACTTATGGATGCTGTTGCCAAACTTAATGACCCTCAATGCGAGTTGTTGTTACTCCGTACATGTGCTGGTGTTTCCAAGTTGTATTTCTCTATGCGCACATGTTCCCCTCGGGTCTTTGAGTGTGCTCAGGTTTCTTTTGATGCGGCACTTCGTTCCTCTTTGGAGCGTATTGTCACTGCTTCTGGGCCTGGTTTTGGTGACTGGCAATGGAGACTCGCCACCTTACCCTTTGCTTTTGGGGGGCTTGGTGTATATTCAGCAGGTGATGTCTTGAATTATGCCTTCCTGCTTCTAGACTTCAATCTGCTAACCTACAGACTAAGCTTCTCCATAGTTCTGGTATTGTAGCTGTTGGTCCCTCTTTCGTTGATGCCCTATGTACTTTTAATGTGAATATGGATATTGACCTTTTGAGTAACCCTAGCGAGGTCGCTGCCCCCAAACTTATGAAGAAATTGGCAGATATATATTTCGATCGGGTTACCCAAACTGTTGAATCTACTTTCCATCTATCTCCTCGGCAGATGGCGTTATGGAGCTCACTAAAGGAGGATCATACTTTAGATTGGCTTAGGGTGGCTCCGATATCCGGACTGGGACAAACTATGAATGCCAGGACTTATCGATGTGTGTTGTGCTATCGGTTGGGTGTTCCTCTTTTCAATGTTCAGGTACCGTGTTCAGCTTGTTCTAGGGTTTTTACTAGAGATATTTATGGGGATCACGTTGTTTCGTGTGCGGGTATTGTTGGCGTTAAACAGCGACATAACATTATGCGTGATGTTCTTGTTGATATTTGTTCTCGATCCGGAATTTCAGCTCGTAAGGAGGTGGATATTGGGCTTTATGGAGATAGGGACAGATCCTTACGTCCGGCTGATATTTTACTTTATTCTTGGGATGGTGGGCGTGATGTATGTGTTGATCTCACGGGGTCTTCGCCTTTGACGCAGTCTGGGATGACTGATTTTATGCCAGGGTGTGCGGTTATTGATGCCGCACAACGTAAACGTGTCAAGTACGAGGCTAAATGCGTGGATATTGGATATGGTTTCCTCCCCTTCTCATTCTCTTCTTTTGGAGAACTCGAGAAGGATGCAGTAACCCTACTAAAGCGTATTCGACGATTCTCTATGACTCAAGACATAGGGGCACGTGCTGCGGTTCATATTCTTAATAGGATTGGTTTTGCTATTGCTAGAGGTGTGGGGGACCAGCTAGTTTTTCGGCTTCCCACCAATTTCTTGTAATCCTATGAGGTTTTAATAAAGTGATGTTTTATAAAAAAAAAAAAATAAAAAAAAAAAAATAATAATAATAATAATAATAATAATAATAATAATAATAATAATAATAATAATAATAATAATAATAATAACTAAAAAAAAATTATATATATAAATACCTTGGTAGGAAGTTTATTCATTATATGCCACATACAAAGCCGGTGTTTAGCAGTTTTAAACATATCTGGTATAGCTATTAACATTGAAGGATCTTGATCTGTTAAAACAAAGTACGGCTCCTTAATACGAGTGTTAAGAAAAGCTTGCAGTAGCCACTTATATGAGACAACATCTTCTTTCGAAAGTAAACCACAAGCAAAAATTACACATTTTTTATGATTATCAACACCCGTAAAAGGCACAAAAACCATATTGTACCTAAAAAATATATATATATATATATATAAAAATTTATATTATATATAAAAATACAAAAACTAAATAAATAAGAATAAAAGAAAGAAAAATAAAAATTACATATTGGTTTTGTATGTAGCATCAAAAGAAAGAACATCACCAAAAACTTCATAATTTCTTTTACTTGTATCATCCGACCAAAACAAACAACTTAACTAACCATCGGTGTTAGTCTTAAACTCGAACGTAAAATTTTCATCTCTTTCTTTCAAAATACTAAACTTGTCAATAATCATTTGAGCATCATATTTACCAATATATCTATAAATGTCACGACTCATATTCTTAAAATCAATCTTAGTAGCACCAACATTTTCATATCCTCCCAAAAGCTCTGCGATAAAATTGAATGACATACAATGACCGATGTTTAAGTTCGAAGCCTTAATAGCAAAATACTGATGCGCCAAACTCATAGACCTATGAGACTTTTGCAAATGTCTATCCTCAGCAGTAAAAAAACCATGATTGTGCTCTTCAGCAAAATGTTTAACCCTATACTTTTCACCAGATCTGACAACATAAATTCTAGCTTTGCAATTTGTCCTAAACTCTGATCTTATTCTCTTTACAGAATTAGCATCACAATTATCTTTTAAACTATCAAATTCTTTAACTTTAACTTTCTTGGTACCTTATTTACTGCAAAGAAATTCCTTATTCATAACTATACCTCCATCGTTAGTTTGATGGCCTCTACGAACAATAAAACCAGCTTCAGCAGCATAATCTTTGTATGCTTTATAAGCTTCTTCAACACTATCAAACAAAGTACCTTCCACTGGTACAAGACTTTTAACAACAACAGGTTTAATAAGCATTGAAGTTGATGTAAAAAAATCTGGTGAATTTACTTCTTCATTCTCTTCAACATTAACATCAGCTGACAAATTTTCATCTTCAACAAACTCATTGCTTGCACAATTTTGTCTCATTGAATCACCTAAAAAAAAACATAGAAAACTCAACTTTACTTAAAATATCACAGTAACTATACTTGAAAGTGCTACTGCAACAACAAATTTTATTAATAGCATCTCAATATGAATATCCTTGAAAGATATATTAATAGCATCTCAGAAAGTGCTACTACTGCTGCAACAACTTACTACTGCTGCAGAAATTATTTCTACTGCTGCATCAACTACCTAGAACAAATATTTAGATAAAATATCACAATAACTATCATTCAATGATATTAACAGTTTTAATATCAAAATAACTATTATTCAAAAACTATTTTCTAACCTATCACAAGAACTATACTTGAATGATTATACACACCTTTAATATCACAATAACTATCATATTAAAATCATTAAACATCACAAAATAAAATAAACTTGAACAAAATGTTTTATTAAAATAATATTCCAGTTTTAAATATCAGAATAACTATCTTAAAAAACAAGTGTTACTCCAAAAAAAAAAACATTACTCCTACTGCAACAAATGTTACTACTGCTGTTAATACTAATTAAACAATATTAACAATACGAAATACATAAATCATAAATCCAAATCTTCCTAGTCTAGCAGACGAACTTGAGCCAAATATTTCTATTCTCCCGATAGCTCCAACTGATTTTGGTATTGATGTTGTTCTGTATTTGTCGAACACACACCCACAAAATATCAGAAAATATTGTCATCTTTGCTGTCTTCATCCATCAAAAACTTTTAAATAACGGATTTTCGTTCAAGCGTAATATCATTGCAAATCGTGTAGTCTTCCCTCATACGTTGCTTCTCTACCCTTGCATGCTCAAACAAATTGATAACGTCTATAATAGCATTTTTTCAAGCCACATCATCTTCTTCACATTGTTTTTTAACGTACATTTGCATATCTTCAATGGAATGGGAGGGACAACAAGCCATAATAATTTTGTGTTTGAAATTGTATGTTTAGAAGTATATGACAATAACAAAAAAGATTAATATCACAATAAGAACCCTTTATATGATATTATCAGATTTAATATCACAATAACTATATATAAGATATTACCAGATTTAATATCAGAATAACTATCATATAAAGGTTATTGATATCAGAATAACTATCCATATATAAAACGGTTTTAAAACGCATAATAAGAAAAAAAAGCTTAATATCAGAATAAATATCAACATATTAACGTTATTAATATGTTGATATCAGAATAACTATCATTATATGATATTACCAGATTTAATATCACAATAACTATCATTATGTGATATTACCAGATTTAATATCACAATAACTATCATTGTATGATATTACCAGATTTAATATCAGAATAACTATCATATAAAGGTTATTGATATCAGAATAACTATACACATATAAAACGGTTTTAAAACGCATAATAAGAAAAAAAGCTTAATATCACAATAACTATCATATTAACGTTATTAATATCATAATAACTATACACATATCAGAAATAAAGAATTAATATCAGAATAACAGTCATATTAAGGATATTGATAAAAGATACAAAAATAACAATAATATCAGAATAACTATCCTCATATCAGCATAAAAAACTTAATATCAGAATAACTATCATAATATCAGAATAACAAACTTAATATCAGAATAACTATAATACTAACGATAGAAACATCAAAGTGTAAATGTACTAATACTCAGAATAACAATAGCAATATCAGAGTAACTATCCTCAAAATCATAATAAAAACTTTAATATCAGAATAACTATCATAAAAATACCTTCAACAGCATTTTTTAATGAAAAATGTACCGATAGATCAAGACCGATACGAGAATACTGATCAGGTAATTCCATTCGATAAAAAATTTAAATAAAAAAAGCTGAGAAAAATAAGGAAATAGAATATTATAATAAAAATAAAAAGATACGGAGAGAAAAAAGGGATGAATTTGGTCAAATCTCAGCCGCTAAATGAAAAAAGATCAACGGATGAGGTACGTCCGCACTAAAAAAAATATCCGCACGTGATCCTCACTATATATATATATATATATATGTATATATATATATATATGTATATATATATATATATGTATATATATATATATGTATATATATATATATATATATATATATATATATATATATATATATATATATATATATATATATATATATATATATATATGAAATATGTTCATCGATATCCGAAAATAATACATTCATATGATCAAAATACTCATTTTTATGAAGTTATGATAAGATTATAAGTTTTTCTAAACTTTTCCCGAATTTACACTTTTTACCCTCAAGTTACCAAAAAGTATGAGTTTAGTCACTCAAGTTTGAGAAGTTTACACTTTCTACCCCAAACACATTTTATATCAAAACTTTCAGAAATGACATTTTCAATCCTTTGGTAAAACTAATTTTACAAAAACAGTCCTCCTAGTTCAATTTATACGCTTTGAACCTTTACTTTTCAAACTTGACACTTTTAACCCAAACTTTTATTATTACTAGTTTTAGTTAATTATATGATCGGTCCTTGTGGTTTACATGCGTGCACATGCACGTATAATTTGCCCCTTATGCTTTCGAAAATAGTATTAATAGTCCCTAGACTTTCATAAAACACTTTTCTTATATAACTATTCCCCTTTAATATTTAAAGAAGTAACCATTTCGACCCTAGGTCCCGTATCTTTGCAAAACTAGTCCGAAAGTAAATTTTATAAAACAAAAACTTTGCAAATCGATTTCAACTTATTTCCAACTTATCTTTAGTGCTTAATAGCTTATTACTAACTTATTGGGCCGGGTTGGGCTCTTATTGGACTCTATTTGGGCTTAATGGGCTCGTTCAGTGGGCTTTAGGCCCATTTATCCTTGCGTAAGAAATAAAGATGCACGAGAGTTTCTATGGTTTTCGATAGGTTTCACTAACATTTTTCATTTGTTCTAGTTTGTGTGTGATCTAGTGAAGCCTTAATACATGAGTAAGTGTGTCGTTTGGGTGGTTACATATGTAACGAGGCTAGCACTTAGGGTGCATGTGATGTTTTAACGTGTGATATCTCATATTCTAGTGTGACAAGATTTAAAGAAATGAACAAGAGTTTTAGAAAGTACTTACAATCACTCGTGTAGAGTAGAGATGATACTTGTGAGGAGTGAACAAGAAGAAATACTCAACGAGAACCCCATGTCCCCTTATAATGTTACCCGTGTTCCTTATATTAACCCAAGCCTTCCTAGTTCCCTTTCAACGCAACGTTTTCTCCTTATTCGTTTTTCACAATAGACGATTTAACTTAGGTGTGTGAGAGTTTGAGTAGCTTAGTAAATGAGTGTGTGTTTGATATTTCTTCTAAGTCTTGGAAGGTTTATAAGGTAAACATCGGAATGGTCTTCCCATTATTTAATCTCATAGATTACCTACTTCTATTCTTATTAGGCATGTGTTTTTTACTTGGTCTCTAGGCGTGCAACTATGGCAGCCGAGTTCTTGGGTGAGCTTATGGTAATGTCAAGTCGAATTTTGTCTAGCAAACATATTAACCTTTGTGTAATGAAGTCAAAAGGTGGTCAAGGGTGCTTAGTGTGGTATTATTTTATGTTTTAGGGTGGCTAAGAGGTGTTGCTTTGTCCCTCCTTGTCTACATGTACATGATACACTTAGGATCCAATGGAAGGTTTATCTAGTTTTGGATTTGGTTTGGTTTCCTTACTCGACCGGTTGCTAACAAGAAAACATATCAAAGTTTTTGTAATATGTAATATTGGTTGGGTTTGGGATTTCATTTGGGACGAGTTGGGCTATCCACTAGGCCCACGAAAGAAATAAAAGGGGTTGAACTTGTTTGTTGGACCATGTAAAATACTAGGCCCAAAGAAATACTCAAACGTGTTGGGCTCGAGAGGGTAGAGAGGCCCAATCGTGAAAATATAGGGTGGGCTTGGTTCAGTTTCAAGGCCCATTAATGTGTCGGGTTGAGTTGTAAGTGGTAAAAAGTCTAATGAGTTCCAAGGCCCAATACGAATTTTAATATATTTTTGTTATGGTTTAATTCGTATTTTACAATTTTTTTACGTATTCGTTACGTATTTTAAGATTATCAGGATCGTGGGAAATTTTGTTCTGATCACAAAGGTATATTTATGAACGCTCAAGCTGCGTTGATCATGCATATGCCAAATGATATGCAAATGTGATGTTTAGAAAATTTCATAATAAAATAAATCGTGCTTAATTTCTGATTAGAGCTTTAAGTACATTGAAATTTTCAGGGAGCTTACAATACCTACCCCTTAAGAGAACCGTGTCCCGCGGTTAAACTCGCAGAGGTTGTCATGGGTGATCTAGACGAACAGGTGTGGATACTTGAAACGCATTACATCCTCGCTCTCCCAGGTGAACTCTGCACCTCGTTTCTTGTGATTCCATCGAACTTTAACGATAGGAATGCGGCTTTGCTTAAGCCTCTTGACTTCTCTGTCCATGATCTGAACGGGTTCTTTGACAAAGCTAAGTTTGTCATTGAGCTGGATGTCCTTGAGCGGCACGACTAGAGTTTCATCTGATAGACACTTCTTAAGATTCGAGACATGGAACGTGTCATGTACTCGACTAAGTTCTTCGGGAAGTTCGAGTTTATATGCCACTGGACCAATTCTTTGAAGAATTTTGAACGGTCTGATGTATCGAGGTTTGAGTTTTCCTCTTTTTCCAAATCTAACCATCCCTTTCCAGGGTGATACTTTGAGCATTACTCGGTCTCCGACTTGGAATTCCATTGGTTTCCTTCGAACATCTTCTTAGCTCTTTTGTCTATCTCGAGCTGCTTGCAATCATTGCCTAATTTGAATTATCTTTTCAGTTGTTTCTTGGAAAATTTCGGGGCATGTGAGTTGTACTTCTCCAACTTCTGCCCAGCAAACTCGCGATCGACACTTTCTTCCATAGAGTGCTGCAAAAGGAGCAGCTTTAATGCTGGCGTGATAACTGTTATTGTAAGAGAATTCAGCCAGAGGTAAGTGCTTATCCCATCCTTTTCCGAAATCAATCATACATGCTCTTAGCATGTCTTCCAGAGTTTGGATCGTTCTTTCACTTTGTCCATCTGTTTGAGGATGGTACGCGGTACTCATATCCAAGCTGGTACCCATGGCTTTTTGAAGTGTTTGCCAAAATCTCGAGGTAAATCGGCTATCAGGATCAGATATGATAGAGATTGGTACACTGTGACGAGAAACAATCTCCTTGATGTACAGTCTAGCGAGTGTAATCATCTCGTCGTTCTCTTTGATTGGAATGAAATGAGCGGACTTCGTGAGACAGTCTACAATGACCCAAATGTTGTCAAAACCTTTAGAAGTTCTCGGCAACTTCATGATGAAATCCATTGTGATTCTTTCCCATTTCCATACGGGAAGTTCTGGTTGGGTTAACATACCTGATGGCTTTTGATGTTCAGCTTTGACTTTTAAACATGTCAAGCATTTACTGGCGTACTCGGCGACATCAGCCTTCATGTTAGGCCACCAGTACAATCGCTTTAGATCTTGATACATCTGGTTGGGACCAGGATGTATGGAATACTTCGATTTATGTGATTGATGCATGATGAGTTCTCGGATACCTCCGTAAAGTGGAATCCAACTTTGATTTTTGAAACATAACGTTCCGTCCGATCTCTTCACAAATCCATTCTCATTCTCTGGCATGCCATAAATCTTTTCATTCGGTCTATTTTCTTCTTTAAGTGCTTCTATCTGAGCTTCAAGAATTTTTGATGGTAGGGGTGAATTGATTACCATACCCAATGATCTCACTCTAATTGTCTTAGGGCGATCTTTTCTGCTCATGGCGTCGGCAACAACGTTCGCCTTTCCAGGATGGTAACGAATCTCGCGGTCATAATCACTGAGCAATTCTATCCAGCGGCATTTACGCATATTCAGTTCTTTTTTATCTAAGATGTGTTGAAGACTTTTGTGATAAGTGTACACTATACACTTGGTTCCGTACAAATAATTTATCCATAACTTGAGTGCAAATACCACAGCGCCAAGTTCTAGATCGTGAATAGTATAATTCTTCTTATGAGTTTTGAGTTGTCGTGGTAAGCAATCACTTTGTTCCTTTGCATGAGAACAGCGCCTAAACCCATGTGTGAAGCATCGCAATATACTACAAAATCTTCGGCTCCTTCCGGTAGTGCCAAGATGGGTGCTTCGTAAAGCTAGTTCTTTAGAAGTTGAAAAGCTGATTCTTGATCGTCTCTCCATTCGAATTTCTTCGTTTTTTGGGTTAATTCGGTCAATGGTTTGGCTATCTTCAAGAAACCTTCAATGAATCTTCGATAATAACCAGGAAGTCCAAAGAATTGACGAATCTCAGTGGGGTTGGTGGGTACTGGCCAATTCTTTACAAATTCGATCATTGCGGGATCCACGTAGATTCCTTCTCTGTCGATCACATGACGAAGAAATTGGACTGTCTCAATCCAAAAATCGCATTTGGAAAACTTTGCGTACAATTTTTCATTCTTGAGTAACTTCAGGACAGTTCTCAGATGTTCCGCATGTTCTTCTTTATCACGGGATTAGATAAGAATATCGTCGATGAACACAATGACGAATTCATCCAGATATGGTTTACAGACTCTATTCATGAGGTCCATAAATACAGCATGTGCATTAGTTAAACCGAATGGCATTACTTGGAATTCATAATGGCCATATCGAGTTCTAAACGTGGTCTTGGGTATATCTTCCTCTTTTACCCTTAACTGATGGTATCCAGATCTTAAATCAATATTCAAGTACACACTCGAGCCTTGTAACTGATCAAACAGATCATCGATTCTTGGTAAGGGATAACGGTTCTTGATTATGAGCTTGGTCAATTCTCTATAATCGATACACATCCGAAATGATCCATCTTTCTTTTTAACGAATAAAACAGGTGCTCCCCAGGGTGAGGAACTTGGTCTAATGAATCCCTTTTCAGATAGCTATTCAAGTTGTTTGGATAATTCTTGCATTTCTGAGGGCGCTAAACGGTACGGTGCTCGTGCTACGGGAGTAGCTCCAGGAATAAGATCGATTTGAAATTCGACTTGTCGAGCAGGTGGGAGTCCAGGAAAATCTTCTGGAAACACCTCAGGAAATTCTTTGACTACAGGCACATCCTCTAGTCGTTTCTCTTCGACTTCTTTTCCGTTACTTGAGCTTAGAAGGCATAACATCATTTTTCCATGTACTTTATCGATTTTGCACAAGATATGATACTTAAGTACTTTCTACTTTGATCTCCTTGGATGACTAAGGTTTCACCGTTGATCGGGATATGAACGGTTTTCTCGTCGCAAACAATCCTAGCACGGTGTTTGGACAACCAATCCATGCCAATTACGACATCGAAACTACCAAGTTTGATTGGAAAAATATCTATGAGAAATGAGTGGTCTTGTAACAGAATAGGGAAATTACGGATTACGGTGTTGGTTCCTATTATTTTGCCATCGGCAAGTTCTATCTCATAGGTTGTATCTAGGGCAATTGGGGATATTTCAAGTAATGGTGCAAATGTAGTAGATACAAAACTCTTATCAGCTCTAGAGTCAAATAATATTTTTGCGGAATGATTGTTAAGAGAATACGTACCCGTCACAACGTCCGGGTTCAACGGCACATCTCCATCTCCTAGCACGTACGCTCTTGCACGCGCATTGTTGGGTTGAGCTGTATTCATCTTTGGGCATTGACTCTTGAAATGACCTTTTTCTACACATCCATAAGAATTCATGTTTGCCAGAGTGTTTCCCCATCTAGGGTTTCGGCAATGCTTTCCTTGATTACCTACCTTGTTTCACTTGTCACACTTTACAGTACAAGGTCCAGAATGGTGCATCAAACATCTGTTACACTAGGGATGTGGTCCTACATACCCTTTTCCAGCAGTGGGTGCAGCATAAGCCCTTGCGGCTTCTTGCCTTCAGTTTTACCGATTGTGATGATGGTTTCTGTTGCGGTGATAGTGGTTTTTGTTCCGATTGATGTTGTTGGACTGATGGTGGTTGGAATTTGAGATTTTATGTAGGATCGTATATTTTATGTTGTTTAGATGATTCGGGTGGTCTAGGATTATGATTAAACAAGTGAGCCATATTTATAGAGATGAAGAGAGGAGAGGGAATTCTAGAGAGAGAGATAAAACACAAAATTCAAGGTTAGCTTCATTAGTTCCAACCCTCTACCTTGGGAGGAAGAGGGTATTTATAGGTTACAAACTAAACGACCTCCTGACGGCCTGTGGATCAGGTATACAGTGGGTAAAGACCCGTCCTTCCTCCACGGTGTTACTCTGAACTAATATACGCTACTAACTAACTAATTAACTACTAAACAACGTAAATAATGACAAGTCTATGAGCTAACATTTGCTAGACCATTATTGGGGTGATCGACACTTTCACATGGAATTTCCAATTCGTAACAATCTCCCCCTAAGGGAGGTCACCCCATGAAATACATTTTGCATCCTAGCATTCTATCTTTGTCTTTAGTTCTGAGCTCGTAGACTTCAATTCTTTAAGTTTCGCAATCTTTGTGCTTTAGTAGTGATTCTTCAAAGTCCGACTGCTTTGTACTTTTAGTGGAGGCCTTTAACTGAACCATATCTTTGATGATCTTCGAGCTTTCTTCGAGATCATCAGCCATAGTAAATCTCTCGATCATCCTTTATTGTTTTGCCATCATGTGATGTTGTGACTTTTGGACCGACATGCTCACACTTTCTGGATCATGACATCTTTCCATCAGAGTAGCGGAAGCTTTACTGGTTCATGATATTTGCAGCAGCGTAGCAGAAACATAATCAAAGCCAGGTTCTGTAGATATGCACAAGTCATGATTTCTTCAATTAAGTGTGGATGCTGTGAGCATGCGGCTTTGGATTGAATTCTCAATTCTGATCAGCTGCAACCGTCTAAATGTACCTGCAAACAACAGTTAGCAATAAAAACACGAAAGTGTCTTTGATCACTTTCGTCGAATTGAGGTACACGGCCCACGGTTCCCCGTTGATCAGTACAAGTACTGCCTGTGATCAGGTAGGATTCCTAAGAATATCCTTGACAGGGTTTCGCAAGTGTTCTAGCTGTTCTCAAACCGGAACGTCTCAAAGAAGACAACACGGAGTGAGTGAACCAGCGAATTGAGATTCACTGATTGATGAAAAATTGATTTGAAAATAATCGCGTATTGCTTAGAAGAAAGAATTTTGCAATACGACGAAGGTTTTATGAGAAAGAGCAATTTTCAATCAAAAATACTTTTTGTATTTGAAAAAGAATACACACTCAATGTGCTAGAGAAAAGAAGATTTGCACATCGAACGGTTTTTCCAAAAGTACTTTTTCAATCAGAGATACTTTTTGTGTTTGAAAACATAAGTACACATTCGATGTGCTAGAGAAAAGAAGATTTGCACATCGAACGGTTTTTCCAAAAGTATTTGTCAATTCATTTCCTAGACCAAGGTTGATTCAAGAATGAATCGCCCCATTGTTTCTATCCAGTTGTCACAAGCTTGATCTTTTGCAAGATCTCACATGTCAGCCACCAAGAGCTTGTTTGATGTTAGCTCTAGAAGGATTTCCATCTTCATCGTGAATATTTTTACATATCACTAAGATGTTCTGGCAATACCACAAGAATAATGCGTTGGACTCTTAATATATTCTTACTTTCCGCATTGTGTGAAACAACAAGTTTTCATTAATTTTGTGTCCTAATGAGATATTGTGGATGATCTCTTGGCTCTAGACTCAATAGTGCACATTTGGTTTCCTATGTTAGAGACTAGGGAGAGGGTCTCCTTCTTTAATATCAACAATCTCTAAGAGAAAGTCGATAGATTATGTAGGTTCCCCGTGAGAATGAAAGAAGTCCTTTTAAGAGGAACTTGAGTAGCTTGGGAAGTTTAGTGCAGTGCGTCACTGGGTCCATGACGTCTTGTCTTCAATATCGGCGTTACCTTAGTAACCACCAGTAGCATATGTATTGAACCCGGTTTCTGCCCTAAGGTTGAATTATTGGAGGGCTATTTCTTTTCACCCTTTTCACGTTCAATTCTTTTTCATTCTTCAACCCCTTCAGTGCTTACCGAGACTTCATAACTAAAACCTTGTTTTGTTTATTCCAGTACTAGCTCTGTTTCAGTCCGCACTCTTCCCGTATTCTCATTTTTCTCCTTTTTTCATCATACCTAAGGACTTCTACACTATCTAGTGGATTGTCCCTGGGTAGATCCCTCCAGCTCTGGCGGGATCGTGAGAACGAATACCTAACCTGACCATCCTTATAACTCCATGCATAAAGTAAAATGGTCGGTCTTTTGGTATAGTTCATTCCTTCTCGAAACCAATTGAAAAATCATTTAGAAAGTCAATCAAGGTACTTGTGATATAAAATCAAAGCATTTTGTACCTTAATTGTTTTGATCATTTAGAAAAGCTCCCCCTCAACATGTGCATATGATTTTGAAATTGTTTAGCACATGGAGGAAAGAGTTCTTTGAAATATTTTCTTTGATCACAATTTTCATAGAAAAAAAAGCCATTTGATTTTCTTTGGTAAATTCTCCCCCTCAATATGTGCGTAGGATATTTGAAATCATTTTATCACATAGAGGAAATAGTTCATTTGAATTACATCCACAATCACAAAATCCATTAAGAAACCATTAGAAACTCAATCAAGGTACTTTATGTTGAAACATAGAAATCTTTGTTCCTTGAAAGTTTATTTTCTTTTTGAAATGCTCCCCCTCAATATGTGCTTCGAGATTCAAAAGCGTTTAACACATATGGGAGAGCAGCATGCACAATTGAACCAAAGCAATCACCTTTTACCAAATTTCATTATGAAATCACAAATTCTCCCCTGATCAAAAATATCAAACCCTTTGAGATTTTGGATCCCAAGTGATTTAATAAGGTTTAGAAAACATGGGAGAAAATGTGCCTGATTTAAAAACTCATCTTGTTTTTGGATAAATGCTCCCCCTCAACATGTCCATTATGTATTTCAAAATCGTTTGGCACATGAAGGAAGGAGTTCTTTAGACACAATCACCCTTTTAAAACCGTTTTGAGATTTAAATCACGATCTCTCCCCCGATAAAAAATTTCAAACCAATTGAGATTTTGGATCCCGGTTGATTTAAATCATTTGGAAAATTTTGGGGAAAGACGTGGCAAGATTTAAATTTTGAAGTTGATTGATAAGGACCAATTAAAGACATTAAAGATTGTTAGTGTCAGGTATGATAGTTTTTAAGAGATCTTTAAGAAAAATAAAACAATTTCACAATCAAACAAGAACATAAATTTCTTTATTTTGAAAGATATTTGAGATTTAAAGAAAATCATACCATGACATAACATTAAATCTTTAAATCACCACTTATTATTGTACAAACGGACCTGTTAGGAATTAGAAATTCCATAGTGAAGAGTCGGTCACCCCAAATATAATCTAGCATAAGTTAGCTCGTAGACATATCGTTATTTACTGTTTTATTAGTTAGTTATTTAGTTTAGAGCAACACCGTGGAGGAAGGACGGGTCTTTACCCACTGTATGCCTGATCCACAGTCCGAAGGAGGACGTTTAGTTTGTAACTATATATACCCTCTACCTCCCAAGGTAGAGGGTTGGACCTTTCATTCATCTTAATCTAACCTTCTATGTTTTCTTTCACTTTCTCTCTCTAGAAAGGATCCCACTTTCTCTCTCTAAACTCTATACTATTCGATCCATTGTTGAGCTTATTTGTGTGTTTATGAAATCCAATATCTTACAATTGGTATCAAGAGCCATGGTTAGATCATTTCTTACATATCTTTGGATTTCTAGTGGTTTTTAGGTGGTTTTTGAGTTTGAGAAAGTTTAGTGGTTTTTGCATCATTTGGTTGATTTCTAGTGTTAAAGTTTGGATTTTGATTGTACTTTTGTGTTTAAGATCATCATAAGTGTTTAGGTTTTGATTTGGAAGGCTTGAATCATCGTGGTTGGGTTGTTTTTGGATTGGAAAGTGGTGCTTTTGAATATGTTCTTCGTAGAGACTTGTAGTTATATTTCTTCGTAGAGACTTGTGGTTATGTCCAGATTCAATGTATCTAGCTAGAGACTTGGCGTAGAGACTTGGCGTAGAGACTTGGCGTAGAGACTTGGCGTAGAGACTTGGCATAGAGACTTGGCGTAGAGACTTGGCGTAGAGACTTGGCGTAGAGACTTGGCGTAGAGACTTGGCATAGAGACTTGGCGTAGAGACTTGGCGTAGAGACTTGGTGCCTATTTTCGTAGAGACTTGGCGTAGAGACTTGTCTTTACAATTTCTAGCAACTTGTCTCTGTTGTTACTAGCGAGTTGCTCTTTAGCGACTTGGCCACTTAGCGAGTTGCTCTTTAGCGACTTGGTTCATAGCGACTTGTGTGTAGCGACTTGCTTCATAGCGACTTGTGTGTAGCGACTTGGTTCATAGCGAGTTGTCTCTAGCGACTTGAGCATGTAGCGACTTGTAACTAGCGAGTTGCCTTCATAGAGGATTGTTAGAAGCGGTTTGACCATTTCATCAGTGCGTTTTGTTGACTTTTCCCGACAAAACTTCAAACGGCTATAACTTTTGATCCGTAACTCCGTTTTCAGCATTCTACCCATCAAAACGACCGTGAGAACGAGGAGAATGGCACGCCGAATGAACTAAATGCCTAAATCCTCTCCGAACAGAAGTCATCTTAACACATTCCATTGGTCATTGCTTAACGGTTTGGTCTTGATTTTAGTAAAATCCCGCGAAAGATTCTATTTCTCGGTTTAAATCATAGACTTGTAAAATCCCGTGCATTCTACCACATCATGTCTTACTCTACTGACCCAGTAATTTTAGAAGTACTTAAATTGTATGATGATGTGGACAACAATGATAATGTTTGCTACACTGAACGGTTACTGATGATGGAATCAATCAATGATGATTTGAGTTCTTCATGCTCTGAGTCCAATGAGAAAGATTTGCACCTGTACAGGCTACAGAATGCCATGCAAAAGGAAAGTAGCATTGAACCTTATCAACAACTTCACTCACACCTCATGTTACTCACACCGATAAGAATGGAACGAACATGTACTGCCCTCTTCCGTCAGGACTTATCTACATTAACAGGAACTTTGCTGTTAAACCTAGAGCAATTAGAGCTACAACTTGACAAAGAGAAGGTTCAAAAGGATAGTTCAAGTGCTGCACTTCAAGTGATCTACAAACACTTTCAATCATTCATTAAAAGGGAATTCACATCAGACTATGATCAAGACATGACTGAAATGTCCTTCAAGAGACACACTGGAATGGAAATTAGCGTGTTCACAGAGACACTTATTCATCTCATAGATAATGTGGAGAAGTATATTGAGGAAGTTACTCAAACAGATGAAAAAGTGGATGAGTGTCTGGTGCAGTTGAGAGATATTTGTGATAAGTTGGGTAATGTATCTGTTGAAAGGTCGGGTGTTGCTGAATGCAGAATGTCAGAGACTACAATTAATGATGTAACCAGCTCTTCAGTTACTCCTAACACACAAGAAGTAGATGCTGAAATCAGAAATGGGAATGAATGTCGGGCACAATCAAAATATTGTAGTGTTGAGTTGGGTAAAGCTCCAGATGTTGGATCAGTTGACACTGAATACAGAGGCTCAGAGATAGATAAGCTTGACACAGCCAGCGGTCCAGTGACTCTTATTACACATGATGTGGATGCAGATATCAGACCAGAAATTGAGAAGGTGTCATGTAATGAGGTACCCTTTACTGTACAACACAATGCATCTGCTAAAATACTTAAACAAACTAATCATGATGCTGAACATGACTTTGATAAATCTTCTGTAACTGAGGCTGAGTCTGAGATTAAGGGTTTCAAAACAAAAGATATGGTTGATAAAATGGCTTTTGATGAACTTTCAAACAAATTCTCAAATCTTGAAAAACATTCCGTCGCACTTGAAATTGCGATACAAAGTAAAGAAGAAAGTTTTCAACTTAACAAACCATGTAAAAATCCGAAACTTCCTGAATTCCGTGAATTTTTTGAAATTAACACTTTGAAAGCCCAACTTCAAGACAAAGACTCAACCATCAACAATTTGAAGAAACATATTTCTGATATGCATGTGAAAAGTAATTTGGTTACAAGTAATTCTGATATTAATGCTATTGATGATATTCAAATGAGAAATGATGAATTAGCGGTTTGTGTGGCCAAATTACTAAAGGAAAATAAGTCTTTGAGAAAGCATCACATAGAACTAAGTGACTCTATCAAAGAAGCTAGAACTACATCAATGGAACAAACAAACTCTTTGATAGCTAAAATTGATGATCTCAAAGCTCAACTTCAGGAAAAGAGTTTCGCCATTGTTGCTTTAAAAAATGAGCTCAGAAAAACAACAAGGAATAGTGTGAACACTAAGTTTTCAAAACCATCAAACTTGGGGAAACCAGTTATTAGACAACCGAATGCGTTTAGATCTGAACGACCAAAATTTTCAAAAACTCGGTTTGCCTCCCAAGTTGATGCAAAACAAGTTTTGACAAAACCAGTCACTTCACCTTACTTGCCTAGGAAAGTTGATATGAATGACTTGTATAAGAACTCTTATCTTGAAATGGATAGAAAGAAGGCACAAAATTGTAAAGACAGAATTTTAGGTGCAAGACCTAGGATGATGAATTCTTCAAGATTTCAAGGCACTGCTAGTAGTTCTAAACCATTACCTAGGTACACTAATCTAAAGACTAGGGATTGGCGTACATCTAAGAGTAGTTGCGTTTCGAGTAAAGCTATTCCCATAGCAGATCACACTAAGAAATCTAGATCTATTTTTGAATCCAAACAAGTTGTTTGCTCAAAGTGTCTAAAATGTATCTTTAATGCTAATCATGATAAATGTTTCACAAAATCCCTGAAGAAAGTAAATGCTCATGCAATGGTACAACCTGTTAAGTCTAGGATTCACACTAAGTTATCCACAGTGCATATGAAGCAAATGAAACCAAAAGCCTCACCTAGATGGTTACCAACTGCTAAATCTTTGGAAACTAGGAATAAGGATAAGTCTCTCACTATGCATAAGAAGCCTAACAATCCTAGACCTTGCCATAAGTGGATACCATCTGGTAGAATTTTTAAGGATGCTGGACTTAGGTGGATACCTACAGGAAAGATGTTTACCAATGGCATTCTCAATGTTGACCGTGAAACCCCAAAGGGTTTGGATACTGATGTCACTAACCATAATATATGCAATCAAGTTTGTAATATTAGTGCAGGTAGTCCTTACTCAATTGCAGATACTTCGATCCTTCAATACATGGGCTGGCTTAAAGTATGGATAACAAAAGGATTGATATATCATAATTCACGGGTTCAAGTTACTCAACATTGATATTCAATTGGCTATGACGTCTGTTCACATCAGTTCAGGCCTCGTTCTTCAACACTATGACGTATGAACACATCAGTTCATGCCTCGTACTCTAAAGAAAAGAAATGTGTACGTTTCAGTGCGCATTATCTTCCAAAGAAGAGAAATCTTCTTATGACGTTAGAATACTTCAGTTCAAGCCTCGTACTTCAAAGAAAAGAAAGGTGTACGTGTCAGTGCGCTTTATCTTCTGAAGAAGAGAAATCTTCTCTATCATGACCATTTTCATCAACATGCTTCATACTTTTTCCATGCGCTTCAGTCATCAAGTGAACCGGGCTACTGTTGATTGTTTTCTGATTCCACTTTCTCAACTATAATGACGATGGCGACATCCTGTGCTAATTTTGCGGGGGAGAAGTGTGAATAGACTACATTTGGATAATGTTCACTTGTTTAATCAAGAATGGCATCTCCGTATGCAATTCTTGAGGGGGAGAAGAAGTGTGAATTTTTTACATTGTTGATTGATATTTGAGAATATAAATGGTCATACGGCTCTAAACTCATGTAAGAACCGAGCTTCTTCTTATCGGGTCATCTTCACATGGAGTTTTTCTCTTCTAAGAGCCGTTGGTTGACATCTTCACTCGGATTGATGAGTTTATCGACAAAGTGCTTCCGGTTAATGCTTCACATATACATCAACATGATGATTCCGAACAATCTATCTGTTCTTGTTTGATGTGATTGGTAGTTTGGTGTTACCATCTTGTGTGTTCGTTGCGGCCTGATTGCTGATTTCCTTGATGAACATCTTTCTGTTCTTGTTTGATTGGGAAGGATTTTAGTTAAGGGGATTTGCAAGATGTAAGTTAATTGGGATGATTTTTGGTGGGATGCTTTTTGGTGTGAGTTGAAGATGTTAACTATCTATTCCCCAACTGCACAATCTTGAAGAAGGTCGAGTCTACAGTCTGTTCTACATTTTTTGCTACATGTTAGAAGACTAAAGACGAGTTGCATTTAACTATCTAAAGACTTCTTCTTTATCTGGGCATTTATCAAACAGATTGTCGGTTTAGGGGAGAGCACTAATTGGGAGAGTGTTATATGTCAGTTTCAATCAACAATTAGACTTGCTCATATTCTTTAGCAGTGACTCCTCGAGACGTTGGTATTGACTATTTCACGTATTGGACATTTGACACAAGTTGATTACTTCGGAGTTAATCATTTATCACTTATTTGAGATTGAAGTTGACTTTTACAAAGGCGTGTTCTTATTTGATAACTTGCTCGGGCTTAAGAATTTGTGTTGAAGACTTGGTTTATCTAGTTACCAGCAGTCGAGGTGGATGGTTGAAGACCTGGTTAACTATCACTATTAGGAGTTACTTTGTTTTACTCAGTGTCACACGCATATGACGGTGTGGATAATCGCAAGAGGTGTTAATGTCTCATACTTTGTTTGGGTAGTGAGTACTTAGAGATTTGCTTGAAGCATAAATTCTCTACACTGTTCTTCCATCATTAGGTGCAAGCTTAAGATACAAATGTGGGGATGTTGACTTCAGTTTCAAGTATGTTATATCGGGTGTTCTTCTTCAGTGGTCACTTCAAATTGTCTACATAAGGGTTGATAAAAATAGTCAGAGAGAGTCTTTAGCAAGTTGATTCTCACAAGACTTCAAGCGATCTTCTCAACAAATTTCAAGTATTTGGGCATTCAAAGAGTTGCTGATTCTGAAGTATCAAAACCAGAAAGAGGGAAGGAGACAAGCATCTAAACGCGAGTAAACTTGATGTACTTAATACTTCTAAGAAATTGAAGATATCCCGGGAAAACAAATGTCATGACCGCAGAGAAACTCAAGGTTTTACTCATCAAGGCGTTTAGTATTCTTATTCCAACTATGTGGGGGAAGCGATGGAAGAGTTAGTTTCTGAAGATAAAAGAGGTACACAAGTGCGTGATGATCTCGATGTTATCACAATCATCAGAGGAGAGAGAATTGTGTACATTGGAGGCGCTCAGCTGTTTCACTTGAGGGCTTAATCAGTGATTCAGAGATATAATCACTTATTCCGGAGTTGACATCCGCAGAGATTGTCATTCGCAGAGATAATCAGTGACTTGGCCAGCTTCTTCAATGTTTTCAGTTATTCATTCCTTGAGTATTGGTATACTTCGGATACTTGAGCTTCATACACGATCATCAGGGAAGAAAAATGTGAACATGGGAAGGTGTTTTCATTCCCCTCATGATGTGTATTCGGGAGAGCTCTTGGGTATTGGTGTACTTTGGGTTCTTGAACTTCATACACGATCATCCGGGAAGAAAAATGTGAACATGGGAAGGTGTTTTCATTCCCCTCATGATGTGTATTCGGGAGAGTTCGTGAGCATTATACAAAGAGACTGACTACATCAATTCATCTACTTGGGGGAATTGTTTTCTTGACACCTTTTTGGAATGGATCGCTTCAGACTTCAGTGGAAAGGAAATTTGAGAAGATTATTTTAAAGTGGGATGATACGTTGTTGTTCTTCTATTGGATGATATAACCCCGAATGGAGAATCTCGATTATCGTTCTTAAATGGAGCAGCGGGATTTATGATTATGGTGTGCTTCCTTGTGCACCTGGCTAAGGCAAGCTTGAAATAGAGCTTCGAATCTGCTCAGCTAAAGGATTTTCGGTTTGGGGGGAAGCTGCCAAAGTTTCTCTTTCTCAAAGGCTCATGTTCAATCTTCTATTCTGGAGCCTCGGAAGCTTTGGTGGTGGAAGTTTAAGAGATGATGAATTCTATCTTCTACGACGTGCTGTTCGATATCTTTATCACGGTACTCGTATCATCATCTTCTTAAATTATATCATCTACTCTATCTTTGTATATATTTTTCAAAAAACCAAATACAAAAATATAAAACCAAGAAAAAGAAAATAGAAAAATATAAAACCAACAAAAACCCATAAAAATCAGAAAATTTAAAAATACCAAAAAATATGTTTTTCTCAAGACATGTCTTCTGGTATCGATAACATCTACGGTCTTAGAAATTTCATTCAACAATGGCACGGGACTTTAGATGAAGTTCGAGTAGGAGGTGTAAATATTCTTCTTTAAACATGTCTAAAAAAAAAAAAAAAAAAAAAAAAAAAAAAAAAAAAAATGGCTTGCAGTTACTTCAGACTGTAACCCGTGCTTAAACAATGGCTTGCTATTATTTCAGATAGCAACCCGTTTTTCAAAGAAGGAAGGTGCTACGCTTACACAATTTTCAAATATTTCGTGCACTTATCCTAAAACAAAAAAAGGAAAGTATGTCGAAGGACTGCTGTTCCTACACAAATGTTTTTCTTTCTATTAATTCTTCAGAAAAATATTTGTTGTTTTCAAAAATGGTGGTAAATTCAGTTGCATGTATATCAATCAGTTTCAGAAGTTTTCTTTCTATTAATCTTTTCAGAAAATAAGTCATTGATTGAGGGGGAGAATGTTTTCAAATTTATATCATCTAACGGACTTTCTTAATTATCGTACGTGCTTATCTGAAAAATTATAATTGCCTATGTTGAAGGACTAGGTTTCTAGGATATGATTGTTAGGTTTAGATGATTAGAGTTTGAGAAACACATTATTCCCATACCTTACATGATCTGATTGATATGTTGGATTGACTTTTATTAGTCGATTGCTGTTTGGGTGTTGTCGACCACCATATATTTGTATGTGTGTTCACTAACATATGCAGGTATATTGGTATATAAGAATGTTCCCGATCCGGATCCCACAAATGAACATGATTGGATGCCGCAAGGAAAGGGTAACGATATCTTGGGTTGACAAATGAAGAAACGGAGCTTAATTGGACTTCAATGGAGAGTTGGCATAAATGCAAAGTAAGAGGTCTCACTGCATCAGCAGATGGTTTTCTTCTAAGTGATTGAAGAAACGGAGCTTAATTTGACCTCAGTTGGCATTCAAAATGCAACGTAAGAAGAAGTCTCACTGCATCGGCAGACGGGTTTCTTCCAAGCCCTACAGCAACAACGGAAGCTTCTCAACCACCTAATGTATCTTTGTGCAGGACAAGTAGTGAATGATACCATTTTTCTAAAACTTTGGATAATATTGTTTTTGAAAATGGAAAAATGTTGTTTTGAAAATATATTGGACTAAATTTTGAAAATCACCGGACTTCATTTTTTTCAAAACATAAGTCACTCAATCATCGACTACTGTCATGGATTGAGGGGGGGAGTGATTTAAAATAAATTATTTTCAAACAATATTGCTTCATAAAAGTCCGGATTGTACAATAATAAGTGGTGATCTAAAGATTTAATGTTTTGTCATGGTATGATTTTCTTTAAAACTCAAAGATCTGTCAAAATGAAATTTTTTCTGTTCTTGTTTGATTGTGAAATTGTTTTATTTTACTAAAAGATCTCTTAAAACAATCATACCTGATACTAACAATCTTTAATGTCTTAAAATGGTCCTTATCTATCATTTTTCAAAATCAAATCTTGCCACGTCTTTCCCCAAAATTTTCTAAATTATTTAAATCTTTTGGGATCACTAATCTCAAATGGTTTGAAATCTTTGATCGGGTGAGAGATCGTGATTTAAATCTCAAATCTGTTTTAATGGAATTGGTTTTAGTCCTTCAAAGGCACTCCTGCCTCCATGTGCCAAACTAATTCAATATACATAATGCACATGTTGAGGGGGAGCATTTATCCAAAAACTAGACGAGTTTTTAAATCAGGCACATTTTCTCCCATGTTTTATAAACCTTATTAAATCACTTGGGATCCAAAATCTCAAAGGGTTTGATATTTTTTATCGGGGGAGAATTTGTGATTTAATAATGAAATTTGATAAAAGTTGATCGTTTTGATTCAGTTGTGCAGGCTGCTCTCTCATATGTGCTAAACATTTTCGAATCTTGAAGCACATATTGAGGGGGAGCATAACTATCGAGGTACATAAGTTTTTAAGAGATTTTTAAAGTACCTTGATTGAGTTTTCAAATGGTTTTATTAATGGATTTTGTGATCGTGGATGTGCTTCAAAAGAACTCTTTCCTCTATGTGATAAAATGATTTCACTTATCCTATGCACATATTGAGGGGGAGAATTTTACCATGAAAATCAAATGGCTTTTTCGTATGAAAATTGTGATCAAATAAAATATTTCAAAGTTCTCTTGCCTCCTTGTGCTAAACAATTTCTAAATCATACGCACATGTTGAGGGGGAGGTTTTCTAAATGATCAAAACTATTAAGGTACAAAATGCTTTGATCTCGTATCACAAGTACCTTGATTGGTTTTCCAAATGATTTTTCAATTGGTTTCAAGGAAGAATGAACTGTACCAAAAGACCGACCATTTTACTTTATGCATGGAGTTATAAGGATGGTGAGGTTAGGTATTTGTTCCCACGATCCGCCAGAACCGGAGGGATCTACCCAGGGATAATCCACTAGATAGTGTAGAGTCCTTAGGTATGATGAAAAAAGGAGAAAAGTGAGATATGGGAAGAGTGCGGACTGAGACAGAGCTAGTACTGGAATAAACCCAACAAGGTTCTAGTAATGAAGTCTCGGTAAGCACTGAAGGGGTTGAAGAATGAAAAAGAACTGAATGTGAAAAAGGGTGAAAAGAAATAGCCCTCCATCAATTCAACCTTAAGGCAGTAACCGGGTTCAATACATATGCTACTAAGTGGTTACTAAGGTAACACTGGTATTGAAGACAAGACGTCATGGACCCAGTGACGCACTGCACTACAATTCCCAAGCCACTCAAGTTCCTCTTAAAAGGGCTTGTTTCATTCTCACGGGGAACCGACATAATCTATCGACTTTCTCTTAGAGATTGTTGATATTGAAGAAGGAGACCCTCTCCCTAGTCTCCGACACAGGAACCAAATGTGCACAATTGAGTCTAGAGCCAAGAGATCATCCACAATATCTCGTTAGGACACTAAATTCTTGAAGACTTGCTTTTTCACACAATGTGGAAAGTAAGTATATATTAAGAGTCCTACGCATTATCCTTGTGGTATTGCCAGAACATCCGAGTGATATGTAAAAATATTCACAATGAAGATGGAAATCCTTCTAGAGCCAACATCAAACAAGCTCTTGGTGGGTGACATGTGAAATCTTGCAAAAGATCAAGCTTGTGACAACTGGATAGAAACGATGGGGCGATTCATTATTGAATCAACCTTGGTCCAGGAATGGAATTGACGAATACTTTTGGAAAAACCGTTCGATGTGCAAACCTTCTTTTCTATAGCACGTCGAATGTGTACTTATGTTTTCAAATTCAAAAAGTATCTCTGATTGAAAAATACATTTAGAAAAACCGTTCGATGTGCGAATCTCTTCTTTTCACTAGCACGTCGAATGTGTATTCATTCTCTAATACAAAAAGTATTTTGTTTGAAAATTGATCTTTCTCATAAAACCTTCGTCGTATTGCAAAACTCTTTCTTCAAGCAATACGCGATTGTTTTTCAAATCATTTTTCATCAATCAGTGAATCTCAATTTGCTGGTTCACTCACTCCGTGTTGTCTTCTTTGAGACGTTCCGGTTTGAGAACGGCTAGAGCAGCTGCGAAACCCTGTCAAGGAGATTCTTAGGAAGCCTACCTGATCACAGGCAGTACTTGTACTGATCAACGGGGAGCCGTGGGCCGTGTACCTCAATTCAACGAATGTGATCAAAGACACTTTCGTGTGTTTTATTGCTAACTGTTGTTTGCAGGTACATTTGGACGGTTGCAGCTGATCAGAATTGAGCGGTCAATCCTAAGCCGCATGCTCACAGCATCCACACTTAATTGAAGAAATCATGACTGGTGCATATCTACATAACCTGGTTCTGATATTTTTATACTATGCTTCTGCTACGCTGCTACAAATATCATGAACCAGTAAAGCTTCCGCTACTCTGATGGAAAGATGTCTTGATCCAAAATGTGTGAGCATGTCGGTCTGAAAGTCACAACTTCACATGATGGCAACACAATAAAGGGTGATCCAGAGATTTACTGTGGCTGATGATCTCAATTAAAGCTCGTAGATCATCAATGATGTGGATCAGTATAAAGGCCTCCACTTAAAGTACAAAGTTATCGGACTTTAAAGAATCACTGCAAAAGCACAAAGATGCAGATGTTGAAGAATTAATGTCTACGAGCACAAGACTGAAGATTAAATAGAATGCTATGATTCGAAATGTAAAATATGGGGTGACCTCCCTTAGGGGGAGATTGTTAGGAATTAGAAATTCCATAGTGAAGAGTCGGTCACCCCAAATATAATCTACCATAAGTTAGCTCGTAGACATATCGTTATTTACTGTTTTATGAGTTAGTTATTTAGTTTAGAGCAACACCATGGAGGAAGGACGGGTCTTTACCCACTGTATGCCTGATCCACAGTCCGAAGGAGGACGTTTAGTTTGTAACTATATATACCCTCTACCTCCCAAGGTAGAGGGTTGGACCTTTCATTCATCTTAATCTAACCTTCTATGTTTTCTTTCACTTTCTCTCTCTAGAAAGGATCCCACTTTCTCTCTCTAAACTCTATACTATTCGATCCATTGTTGAGCTTATTTGTGTGTTTATGAAATCCAATATCTTACAGGACCTTTTGATCGATGGTGAACCGTCAGTTTTGTCACACAAGCTGACCACTTGTGAATGGTCAACCGTAACAAACTTCAAACAGTTCAGACACCAATGCAATGAAGATCAAGAGGAGTATAGTGTTTCCCCAGGTCGTTATGTCCCAACGAGCTGTGCGATGAATAATCAAACGAATAGTGATCGAGAGAATTTGAACGAAAAAGGATATTGATTGATTATAACTAAAGAAAAAGTTTATAAATTACAGGGGCTTAAATGCAAATTAAAGAAAATTAAAAAGATAAATTATATTAAATAAACGCTATCACTATTTGCAAAATGATGTTTTTGATTTTTCTTTTATAAAATTAAATTAAAAACTACGTAACGTACAAAAGAAAATGTGAAACTGAAACAATATTAATCCTAAAAATATAAAAATGACATTTTTACAAACCTAATGATAAAAGAAAATTATTAGAAAAAGAAAATTATTTTTAAAACTATTTATCTAATTATTATTAATTAAAAACTATTTTTAACTATTTAATAATAACCTAAAATATGATAAAATATGAAATAAAGCTAGAAAAATAAAATTATGACTTAGAAAAATCTAAAATATGATAAAACTTATTTTAAAACTGAAAATATATTTTTTAGACTTTTTATCTATTTATTATGAATTTAAAACTATTTAAAACTAATTAAAATGCTAGAAAATACTATTTAAACTAAGAAAATTCTGAAAAAAATACTTTTTTAGCTTTTTATATTTATCTTAATCTAGGAAAATTGAAAACATATTTTTTTAAACTTTTTCTGATTTATTTGTAATAAAAGCTAATTAAAAAGGATTAAAAACTAGTTTAAAATAAGAAAAATATCAAACAGTGCTGGAAAAATATGAAAAATTCAGGAAAATTATAAAATATAATCCTAAATCTATGAAAAATATAAAAACATATACTAGTGTGCAAGATTCAGGTTCTGTAGTGAAAGAGCTTAAAAATAAGCACTAAAAATAAGCTATAAGCTACCTAATGAGCACCAAATGATCAAGACAGCTAAAGTATGCAAAATATACTTAATGATAACCTATTCCAACTATCCTAAACCTCTGAAAAGCAATTTAGGCCAAAAATTAAGCAAAACTAAACTAGTTTCAACTCAGAAATGGGACAATATTACTGCTGATCTAGGAGTGGGGTCCACAGAGCTTAAGCTCAAAAGCTTGGCTGCAAATGAGAGCTAGCAAGGTGGTGAATGCTATGGAACCAAGAACCACCACTGGGGTCTACTGATGTTGCCTGTGGGACCCACCAAAGTGGTGAAGATGGCCACTGTGTTGGTGGTGTAACAGCTGCACAGGGCATGTTTACAGAAAAGGGTCTAAAGTAAGCTTGAAAATAAGCAGTTTATAAGCTAATAAGAGATAAACTAATATTTTTCTAATTTAGATGAGTAGCTAAAATTTAATATCCCAAAAGCATATAGACTAAATCTTAATATTAAGCACACACTAAAATTCTTAAGTTAATTAAAAAACTGAAAATGGGAAATTTTGACTTTTTAATAGAACATGCAGTTTTGACTTATTTGAGATTCTAATGATCCTAGGCTACTAAATATGTTATATTAAGCTATTATGGAACTAGATTAAGCTACTTTACCAACTTATACACTGAAATGATGATAAACTTACTCTAAATCCTTAACAGTTAATAATTAAGATGAGTTTAAAGCTAATTTTGAGTTCTAATGTTCTAAGGTGTAATTAAATGAGCTAATTGACTCTAGTATATCTAAAGATGACTCTATGAACTGAGTTTAGCTACTGAGAAGCTATAAAACTTCAAGCACTAGCTTATACCAAACACTAGTTTAGGACTTATATGTGAACTGATTTATCAAACTGATTATACTAACACTGAAACTATATTGATTATGGTCTAAAAACTATATTAGAGCAGATATAAACTAAAGCTAATAATAAATTCAAGCAGAACTGGATTATGCAAATAATTCTTAGTCTTTGAAATAAGAAAATACTTACAAGCAGTCCAACTGTAGATAAGCTTAAACATAACCAATTTTAAACTAAACTAAGCTTAATCAAACCCAAATAAAACCAGTTCCAGCTCTGCATCACCCAATTTCATTTTCAAATCCAAATCAGCTTCAATAGTTGACTTTTGTTGACCAAGGTATTTTTGAGAGTAAAATTGAGTAAGTGAGTTTCTAAGTAAATGATAAGCTAAAGTAAGCTTATTAAAGCTTATATAAGAACTTATACAAGCTTATTATCCCTTTTCAACTTATAATCACATATACATGAACTTGTAAATTGCATAACATAAATTCGAACTTGGAAATTGAAATTGATTATTTAAAAAGTTTTATATTACACAGATATTACATAAAAAAGTACTTGGAAGCTTAAACATGGACTGGAAATCTTAAATTTATTAAAACGACATAAAAAAATTAAAATTACACTACTTAACTTCTTCATACTGCTTCTCCTCTTTGTAATGATCTTTTCCACTCTTGTCGACATCTCTGAACATATCCCACCTTATCTTGACCATTGAATCTCTCAGAATCATCAAATTCGTACAAGTGGCAATTTTGGCGCCAATTTTCTTTTGAGCAGGTTATTTGCATTAATTGGATTTTGGTGGATGTGTTAGGTGTTAAAGAGTTGGTAACAGGTGTATAAGTGAGGTGGAAAGGGAAAAAGTTTGAAAAACCAGCTCTGGTATTGGATTTCAGGCATGGAAGAGGAAGGTGAACAGTTGTTCTGGTATTTTGGCGCTTGTTTGACCTTTTGACCGAGTGATATAATAACGGGGTGAGATTGGGCTTGGGTAGGGATTGGGCTAGATGGGTTTTTGGATTGGATTTGGTTTTGTTATTAACACAAAGGTCCGTTTGGTATAAGTTAAACACAAGGACTAAAGTTGCAATTCGGCCAAACATGAGGGACTGAACTTTTAGTTTTTCCAAAGTTCACACAAGGACCATTCCTGCCATTCTTTAATAGTACAAGGACTAATTTTGATTATTTTCCATTTTTTAAATATCCAAGGACTATATTTGACATTTTCAAAACTTGAGGGACTAAAGTTGTAATTTTGCAATTTTAAATTTCAAGGACTTGTTTTGACAACTTCATGAATCCCTAAGGACTTAAAATGATATTTTACAAGTTTTGAATATCCAGGGACTATTTTTGACAACGTTTGAAACTTGGGGGACTAAAACTGCCAATTATGCAAACTTGATACGTTTTTCATCTGATTTTGGCATTTTTGCATTTAAAACACATAAAACACTTGTTTGTGATATTTTCATCATTTTGATGCATTTCTGAGTGTTTTCAGATATTTTTGGCATTTTAAACAGTACAAAAATGATGAGTATTTAGACACTCATCAATCCCCCACACTAAGATATTGCTAGTCCCTAGCAATGATTTGAGAAAAATTAATGGATTTCATCTCTTTACCAAAAGCCATTACTTCTGGAGTAGCCAATTGTTTCAGTTCAAGTAAGAACCTTGGTACAATGATAACCAAATGATTTTGAGCAAATCACCAGCTTTCAACGGTTTTGATTTGTCTTTACCAGAAGCCGTTTGCTTCTGGACTAGCCAACTCTTAGATAAATTATCAATATTATCTTTGGTGAGTCGATTACCAATTATGGATTTCCAACTGCCTTTACCACAAGCCATAAACTTGCGGGCTAGCCAACTCTTCACTAATTAAAGATATGGTGAGCTGAACACCATACAATTTTGGGCAAATTGCAAGCCATAAACGGATTTGAGATATCTTTACCAAGAGCCGTTTGCTCCTGGATTAGCCAATCCTTATGTGGGTTAGACATGGCGGACTGATTACCATTTGTTGTGTTTAGTACATAGTACTTCCTACTAAAAAAAAATTTAAAATTTGGCCATTTTGAGGGAAAAAAGGGACTAAAAGGGTACATTTATGATCAAATTCGTCAGAATTTCCCCCCCACACTTAGAAATGAATATTGTCCTCAATATTCAAAGTACCGGCTGTTATGCCGAAACTTAGAACGTAAAAAGATAACATTACTAGCTAAGTGTAGAAACACAACAATTATTATCTTTTTTAATATTTACAATTTTCATTCATTTTTTAGATATATATACAACATGTGGGGCATCTCCCCCACACTAAGGTGGTACACACGGGTGAAAACCCATGCTTAACTACTGTTTTTGATTACCGAGTCGCTAGCTTGACTCGACCCCGAATTAATTTGTTCATGGGGAAGCAGAGTGGAAGAACAATCTCCATCGGACTTTCATTCAAAATGTTTGTATAAACATTGAAGTACGTGAAAGTTCCACACCGATGAGATATACATAGAACCGGCTCAAAAATGATAAATGAAAATGCCGGGATCAAAAATAGTGTCTTCATTCCTGAAGGAGAAAAGGGAACGAGAAGTCACACCATAAGTGAAGAAAAGAAAGAAAATCATGATAAAAATCATGACTAACTCAATATTATCAGAAGGGGAATTCATGATTTCTGGATCATGAATGTCATCATTTAAGCTCATTTGATCCAGACATATCCCGGGTGGGAGGGATGGGATTTTGATATCAAGCAAGTTCTCATGGTTGAGAACCTTTCCCTCCGGAAAAACAAAGATCATTTATGTCTAGATCAAAGTGGAAGTTATCATACTCTGGTGGAGATATGATATGAGTGAGTTCAAAGGAGAACTCTTCGTAAAGAGAATCAATCACAAGATGTAAATCTGTGAATTCTTGTTCCACTGTAGACTCATCACTATCCTCAATCTGAGTATCAAAGAGTGGATTCTCAGAAATTAAAGTGAATTCAGAGTCGAATTCAAATAGAGGATTAGTGAGAGTTGTTTTGAACGTTTCAGGAACAAAGTGATCAACATTCTCTATTGGACTGTTGGGATAAGAAGTGAGTGAACGATCATTATAAAGGAGACTTTCAATTTCTCCTAGGTTGGCTTTGAAATCAAGGAGATCATCATCACTTTCCGATGAAAGTGGAATGATGTGAGTGAGTCCATCGGTGAACTCCTCAAGAAGAGGATCAACATCAAAATGTGAAAGTGATGCCTCAACATTCTCAATGTCTCCATAAGATTTACAATCATCGCTAAAATCGGAGAAAGTCTCAAAATGATCTTTTGAACACTCAAGAGGGGAAGGGATATCACACATATGGTCAAAAGTTCCATGTGACTCTCTCGGGATTGGGAAAAGGTCCTCAACACTAGACTTTATGAATTTGTCCGATTCCTTTTCAGGAACAGTGTCAAGATGCTCGTCCCCCATGTTCAGAGAGTGAGTGGGAGCTTCGGGTGTGATGGCAGTTGCTTGAGAATGAATCTCAACTGCTGGGATATCAACTGATGAACTTGATGAATCTTTATAAAATTGTAGGATACCAAGTGCATCCTCATCATCACTGTCATCAGGAATAAAACGAAATTGAGAGCTAGATCTGGCTGCTTTTTCTTTTGCAATTGATTTCCTAATAGATTTTTCAAACGCAATTTGGGAATTTATTTTAGCAGCCTGCTCTTCAGCTAGCAATTCTTCCATGGATTTCTCATGTGAATTTTGAATGACGGGACATTGTGGGAGTGGAGGTTTGTCAAAACCGGAAGGTTGACATTGATAATCATCATGAGGACCCCCACAATATACACAAGAAAAACTGGGAGCATTTCGAAATGCTGTTTTACTCAACTCCTCAGTTCTTTTCGCTAACTCCAGAAGCTCTAGATAAGTGTCTTGTTGGGTTTGCTGAGGAGTTTGAGTCATTTGGCACTGTGGAGGTTGGTCGTGATATGGATAGTCGTAATTGTTACAAGGAAATGGATTCCCTGTTTGACAATCAGAGCTGAAATGGGGACCTCCACAGTTCTCACAACAAAATGATTGTTGTGACTGATTTGGTGAATAACATGGATATTGATCATTTCCAAAGTTTAGAGTGTTATTAGAGATTTGTTCATAGAAAAACGTGTCTCTGGACTGACACTCAAATCCTTGGTGAGGACCTCCACAAAATTCACACAAGTATGTCTGAATCTCATGATGTGGTAGCTGATGAAATAAATTAGTCTTGTCATGGTAAGAATAGGGATCTTGGTTATAGACAGACCCATTTCCTGACTCTACCATGCTAAAACTGAGACAATTGTCATCATTATGAGGGCCACCACACCATTGACAACCAAGAAGGCGAGGATAAGACATAGAAAGAATCAAAGGTTTACAGAGGGGTTGGGATGAAGAATCAAAGATGTGAGAGGGTAAAGATGGATATTTTTGGATTTTTGGATAAACATTTTGTAAAAATAAGAAAGAAAATCTTTTTGGGTTTTTGATTTATAAGATGTTTTTGGATTTTTTGATTTTTATAAGAAAATATAAACATATATAGATGGTATAAACAAGGAGTGAATATTCAAATCACTAATCTGCTAAACGGAAGATAATTAGCACAGCTCCCCGGCAGCGGTGCCAAAAATTTGATCGATGGTGAACCGTCAGTTTTGTCACACAAGCTGACCACTTGTGAATGGTCAACCGTAACAAACTTCAAACAGTTCAAACACCAATGCAATGAAGATCAAGAGGAGTATAGTGTTTCCCCAGGTCGTTATGTCCCAACGAGCTGTGCGGTGAATAATCAAACGAATAGTGATCGAGAGAATTTGAACGAAAAAGGATATTGATTGATTATAACTAAAGAAAAAGTTTATAAATTACAGGGGCTTAAATGCAAATTAAAGAAAATTAAAAAGATAAATTATATTAAATAAACGCAATCACTATTTGCAAAATGATGTTTTTGATTTTTCTTTTATAAAATTAAATTAAAAACTACGTAACGTACAAAAGAAAATGTGAAACTGAAACAATATTAATCCTAAAAATATAAAAATGACATTTTTACAAACCTAATGATAAAAGAAAATTATTAGAAAAAGAAAATTATTTTTAAAACTATTTATCGAATTATTATTAATTAAAAACTATTTTTAACTATTTAATAATAACCTAAAATATGATAAAATATGAAATAAAGCTAGAAAAATAAAATTATGACTTAGAAAAATCTAAAATATGATAAAACTTATTTTAAAACTGAAAATATATTTTTTAGACTTTTATCTTTTTATTATGAATTTAAAACTATTTAAAACTAATTAAAATGCTAGAAAATACTATTTAAACTAAGAAAATTCTGAAAAAATACTTTCTTAGCTTTTTATATTTATCTTAATCTAGGAAAATTGAAAACATATTTTTTTAAACTTTTTCTGATTTATTTGTAATAAAAGCTAATTAAAAAGGATTAAAAACTAGTTTAAAATAAGAAAAATATTAAACAGTGCTGGAAAAATATGAAAAATTCAGGAAAATTATAAAATATAATCCTAAATCTATGAAAAATATAAAACCATATACTAGTGTGCAAGATTCAGGTTCTGTAGTGAAAGAGCTTAAAAATAAGCACTAAAAATAAGCTATAAGCTACCTAATGAGCACCAAATGATCAAGACAGCTAAAGTATGGAAAATATACTTAATGATAACCTATTCCAACTATCCTAAACCTCTGAAAAGCAATTTAGGCCAAAAATTAAGCAAAACTAAACTAGTTTCAACTCAGAAATGGGACAATATTACTGCTGATCTAGGAGTGGGGTCCACAGAGCTTAAGCTCAAAAGCTTGGCTGCAAATGAGAGCTAGCAAGGTGGTAAATGCTATGGAACCAAGAACCACCACTGGGGTCCACTGATGTGGCCTGTGGGACCCACCAAAGTGGTGAAGATGGCCACTGTGTTGGTGGTGTAACAGCTGCACAGGGCATGTTTACAGAAACGGGTCTAAAGTAAGCTTGAAAATAAGCAGTTTATAAGCTAATAAGAGATAAACTAATATTTTTCTAATTTAGATGAGTAGCTAAAATTTAATATCCCAAAAGCATATAGACTAAATCTTAATATTAAGCACACACTAAAATTCTTAAGTTAATTCAAAAACTGAAAATGGGAAATTTTGACTTTTTAATAGAACATGCAGTTTTGACTTATTTGAGATTCTAATGATCCTAGGCTACTAAATATGTTATATTAAGCTATTATGGAACTAGATTAAGCTACTTTACCAACTTATACACTGAAATGATGATAAACTTACTCTAAATCCTTAACCGTTAATAATTAAGATGAGTTTAAAGCTAATTTTGACTTCTAATGTTCTAAGGTGTAATTAAATGAGCTAATTGACTCTAGTATATCTAAAGATGACTCTATGAACTGAGTTTAGCTACTGAGAAGCTATAAAACTTCAAGCACTAGCTTATACCAAACACTAGTTTAGGACTTATATGTGAACTGATTTATCAAACTGATTATACTAACACTGAAACTATATTGATTATGGTCTAAAAACTATATTAGAGCAGATATAAACTAAAGCTAATAATAAATTCAAGCAGAACTGGATTATGCAAATAATTCTTAGTCTTTGAAATAAGAAAATACTTACAAGCAGTCCAACTGTAGATAAGCTTAAACAGAACCAATTTTAAACTAAACTAAGCTTAATCAAACCCAAATAAAACCAGTTCCAGCTCTGCATCACCCAATTTCATTTTCAAATCCAAATCAGCTTCAACAGTTGACTTTTGTTGACCAAGGTATTTTTGAGAGTAAAATTGAGTAAGTGAGTTTCTAAGTAAATGATAAGCTAAAGTAAGCTTATTAAAGCTTATATAAGAACTTATACAAGCTTATTATCCATTTTCAACTTATAATCACATATACATGAACTTGTAAATTGCATAACATAAATTCGAACTTGGAAATTGAAATTGATTATTTAAAAAGTTTTATATTACACAGATATTACATAAAAAAGTACTTGGAAGCTTAAACATGGACTGGAAATCTTAAATTTATTAAAACGACATAAAAAAATTAAAATTACACTACTTAACTTCTTCATACTGCTTCTCCTCTTTATAATGATCTTTTCCACTCTTGTCGACATCTCTGAACATATCCCACCTTATCTTGACCATTGAATCTCTCAGAATCATCAAATTCGTACAAGTGGCAATTTTGGCGCCAATTTTCTTTTGAGCAGGTTATTTGCATTAATTGGATTTTGGTGGATGTGTTAGGTGTTAAAGAGTTGGTAACAGGTGTATAAGTGAGGTGGAAAGGGAAAAAGTTGGAAAAACCAGCTCTGGTATTGGATTTCAGGCATGGAAGAGGAAGGTGAACAGTTGTTCTGGTATTTTGGCGCCTGTTTGACCTTTTGACCGAGTGATATAATAACGGGGTGAGATTGGGCTTGGGTAGGGATTGGGCTAGATGGGTTTTTGGATTGGATTTGGTTTTGTTATTAACACAAAGGTCCGTTTGGTATAAGTTAAACACAAGGACTAAAGTTGCAATTCGGCCAAACATGAGGGACTGAACTTGTATTTTTCCAAAGTTCACACAAGGACCATTCCTGCCATTCTTTAATAGTACAAGGACTAATTTTGATTATTTTCCATATTTTAAATATCCAAGGACTATATTTGACATTTTCAAAACTTGAGGGACTAAAGTTGTAATTTTGCAATTTTAAATTTCAAGGACTTGTTTTGACAACTTCATGAATCCCTAAGGACTTAAAATGATATTTTACAAGTTTTGAATATCCAGGGACTGTTTTTGATAACTTTTGAAACTTGGGGGACTAAAACTGCTAATTATGCAAACTTAATACGTTTTTCATCTGATTTTGGCATTTTTGCATTTAAAACACATAAAACACTTGTTTGTGATATTTTCATCATTTTGATGCATTTCTGAGTGTTTTCAGATGTTTTTGGCATTTTAAACAGTACAAAAATGATGAGTATTTAGACACTCATCACCTTTTATAAAGAAATATCGTTTGAAAATATTTTATTTTTAAATCACTCTCCCCCTCAATCGATGACTGTAGTCGAAGATTGAGTGACTTAAGTTTTGATAAAATGAAGTCCGGTGATTTTCAAAATTAAGTCCAATTTATTTTCAAAACCAATATTTTTCCATTTTTCAAAACAATATTTTCAAATTTTTTTAAAAAATGGTATCATTCACTATTATCCTGCACAAAGATACGTTAGGTGCTTGAGTTGCTTTTGTTGTTGTTGCTGGAGGTTTGGAAGAAAACCATCTGCTGATGCAGTGAGACCTCTTACGTTGCATTTTTTCATGCCAACTCTTCATAGAAGTCAAATTAAGCTCCGTTTCTTCATTTGTCAACCCAAGATATAGTCACCCTTTCCTTTCGGCATCCAATCATCTTCATATGTGGGATCCGGATCGGGAACATTCTTATATACCAATATACCTGCATACGTTAGTGAACACACATACAGATATACGGTGGTCGACATCACCCAAACAGCAATCGACTAATAAAAGTCAATGCAACATATCAATCAGATCATACATATGTATGGGAATAATGTGTTTATCAAACTCTAATCATCTAATCCTAACAATCATATCCTAGGCACCTATTCCTTCAACATAGGTTAACATCATTTTTCAGTTAAGCGTTTAGGATAATTAGATAAGCCCGATAGATGACATAAATTTGAAAAAATTCTCCCCCTCAATCAATGACTCATTTTCTGAAAATTTTAAAAGCGCTGAAGTCATTGATTGAGTTTGCAAATTTTATAAAAACTCTTAATCTGATTGTTTTTAAAGCAACTCATTTACCAGCATTTTGTTAAAACAAATATTTTTCTGAAGAATTTTTGAAGAAAAAATATTGGAGTAGGAACAGCAGTCCTTCGACTTGCTTTCCTTAATTTGTTTTAGGATAAGTGCACAAAATTTTAGAAAATTAGTTTAGCACAACACTTTCCTTCCTTGAAGAGCGGGTTGCTATCATAAATAATAGCAAACCATTGTTTAAGCACGGGTTACAGTCAGAAGTAACTGTAAGCCATTATTTGACGCCCGGGTTACAGTCTGAAATAACTGTACGCCATAGTTTTAGACATGTTTTGAAAAAGAATACTTACACCTTCTGCTCGAACTTCATCTATGTTCCCGTGCCATTGTTGAATGAAATTTCTAAGACCGCAGATGTTATCGATACCAGAAGACATGTCTTAAGAAAGACAATATTTTTGGTATTTTCAAGTTTTCTAATTTTTTTGGGTTTTTGTTGGTTTTATATTTTTGTATTTTGTTTTTGATAAATATTTACAGATAGAATGGATGATATAGTTTAAGAAGATGATGATACGAGTACTAAGATAAGGATATCGAGCAGCCCCGTTGTAGAAGATAGAAGTCATCATCTCTTAAACATTCACCACCAAAGCTTCCAAGGCTCTTGAATCGAAGAAAAAAATTGAGCCATTTGAAAGTGAGACTTTGGTAGCTTCCCCCCAAACCGTAAGTCTTCTTATTGAGCAGATTCTAAGCTTTCTTTCAAGCTTGCCTTAGCCAGATGCACAAAGAAGCACACCATATCATCGATCTTGCTGCTCCATCTAAGAATGATCATCGTAAGTCTCCGTTCGGGGTTATATCATCAAGTAGAACAGCAAAGAATCATCCCACACTTGAATAATCTTCTCAAATTCCTTTTCCACTGAAGTCTGAAGCGATCCATACCAAAAAGTTGTCAAAAGACCACTTCCCCCAGGTAGATGAATTGATGCAGCCCGTCTCTTAGACTAGAGCTCACGAACCCGAATACACATATACCCGAAGACAGAGAAACTTGTACCATCGAAGTAGCAGATTAAGTCCGATAGCCAAAGAATAACCCCGATGTATACTTTTCTCTCCCCTGATGATAGTGTATGAAGCTCAAGAACCCGAAGTACCCGAATGCCCAAAGAGACAATAACCGATAGTCATTGAAGAAGCAGGCCGAATCACTGATTATCTCTGCGGATGACTATCTATGCAGATGTCAACTCTGGAATAAGTGATTATATCTCTGAATCACTGATTAAGCACTCAAGTGAAACAACTGAGCGCCCCCAATGTACACAATTCTCTCTCCCCTGATGATTGCGATAACATCGAAATCATCACACACTTGTGTACCTCTTTTATCTTCAGAAACTTTCTATTACATCACTTCCCCAACGTAGTTGGAATAATAACACTAAAAAGCCTTGATGAGTAAAACCTTGAGTTTCTCTGCGGTCATGACATTTGTCTTCCTGGGATATCTTCAATCACTTAGAAGAATTAAGTTCATCAAGTTTACTCACTTTGTGTTTAGATGTGTGCCTCCTTCCCCCTTGCTGGTTTTGACACTTCAGAATCAGCAACATATTATAAGCCCAAATACTTGAAATCTTTTTGAGAAGAACATCATTAGCTCAGATGTATCTGTGAGAATCAACTTGCTGAAGAATGTGAGCAAGTCTAATTGGGGATTAAATCTAACATATCAGTCTCCCCCAATTAGTGCCCTCCCCTAAACTGACAATCTGTTTGATAAATGCCCAGATTAAGAAGAAGTCTTTTGATAATCAGATGCAACTCGTCTTTAGTCTTCTAACATGCAGCAGAAAATGTAGAACAGACTGTAGACTCGACCTTCTTCTAGATTGTCTGTTTGGGAAATAGAAAGTTAACATCTTCTTCTCACCAAATGCATTCCCGTTAACTTATATATAGCAAATCCCCTTAACTCAAATCCCTCCTAATCAAACAAGAACAGAAAGATGTTCATCAAGGAAATCAGCCCCGCAACTGGAAGCACTTTGTCATTAATCTCATCAGTCTGTGAGAAGATGTCAACCAACGGCTCATAGAAGAAACTCCATGTAAAGATGACCCGATAAGAAGAAGCTCGGTTCTTACATGAGTTAGGAGCCGTATGACCATATATTCTCATATGTCAATCAACCATGCAGAATTATCACCTTTCTTCTCCCCCTCAAGAATTGCATACGGAGATGCCATTCTTGATTAAGCAAGTGAATATCTTCATAATGTAGTCTCTTCACACTTCTCCCCTTCAAAGGTAGCATATGATGTCGCCATCGTCATTATGATTGAGCAAGTGGAATAAGAAGACAATCAACAGTAGTTTGGTTCACTTGATGACTGAAGCGCATGGAATAATCATGAAGCATGTTGATGAGAATGGTCATATATAAGAAGATTTCTCTTCTTCCGAAGATAAAGTGCACTGAAACGTACACTTTTCTTTTCTTTAGAGAACGAGGCTTGAACTGTTGTGTTCAAACGTCATAATCTCTCTCTTTTCAACCTCTCTTGACAAAATTGTAATCAACCCCATTATCATTTAGTAGGCTCTTTGTAGTGACAGCTGATGGAGAAAACCCAATATGATGAATTTGACCCTGAAGTAAACTAACCCGAACTCATGACTTAAACTTGCACATATGTAACAAAGAGCGGTGTCGAGACTTCATCCACCATTGAATCTCAAGTACTCTATAATCTTCATCCAACCAACCATCAAGTATAAGACGTACATCACCTCTTGAAAATCCACAATTGAATGTGACACTGAGCACTACAACGTAACTCCTTAAAGTGATAGTTATTTTGTGGTGGTAAGAGCCTAATTCCCCCAAGTGGTAAAAGAAAAGGAAAAAGTCACCCAACAATAACTAGATTTCCAAGTCTTCGTTATTGATAATAAGCTCGAACAAGGATCTTGAAGAATCTTCATCCAACCATCCCCGATACCTTCAGATACTAAGTACACTCGCCCGTGATATTTCTCTTCAACCTCAAATAAATAACAGTGAATTAACCCCATTGTCACATCTTCCGGTTAAAAGCTCAAATCTAGCCTCCTTTGACGTTTTAAGTAAACTATGATAATGGTTTCATCCTGACCATGGTTAAAAGCACATAACCCCGTAAAACTTTGAAATAACCAATCTGCCATTAAGAATATCCAAACAATCACCCAATTCACGAAGTACACCCTTTTATCCCTTCTTTGAAGTAGAAATCGTAGCACCAGTCATCAGATAATACCTTGAAATACACTTTCCTTTCTCCAGGATAGATACATCATTACGGGATTTTACAATTCTATAGTTTAAACAGAGAAATAGTTTCTTTCGCGAGATTTTAAAAAACCAAGAATAAACCGTAAGATAGATCCGGAAATGCACTTTACAATTACCAGGATGTTTCCATTGTCACGGGATTTTACAAGTCTATGATTCAAACCGAGAAATAGATTTTTTCGCGAGATTTTACAAAATCAAGACAAAACCGTAAACAATGTCAGTTTGAATATGTTCAGACAACTTTGGTTTCGGTGAATATCTGTTTTAGGGTAATATGCAGCGGTTCATCAACGGTTCATTTTCCAACATCATCAACAATTCTTTACCTATATGTAGACAACTTCACAAACCATACTAAGTCAAGTAGTATAAAATACTTCCCCCTGGAGGTTTTCTGTAAACCAAAGTACACGTTTCTCCCCCATGATGGTTTCAAACTTTCGGAAGCATCATAACGTGTACGGCCATTAGCACGAGAAGTTCTTGTCATAAGAAAACATCTTGAGAAATCATGAAAGACATTGAAGATTCTTGAGAGATTTTGCTTAGACTGTGAAGTATCTTTGATATTCTGTAGCGCAGAGTATTCCATGAGAATTGTCGATCACATAACGTCAATTAAATACTTTGGTAAGCACAATTTCCACATATTCTGTCGGCTATTGATGTGACCACATGGAGAAGAAAACCCGATATACCAAACTTGATCATGAAGTAGAATTCCCCAGATTTGTTACTTAAACTTGTACTAATCCTTGTGAAAAAAGAAAAGGTGTACCCAATGTACCAAACCTTTTGACATATCCTCAACTGCGTGAGACACCGAAGTGATAGTTACGTAGTGGATTAAGTGAGAAAGAATCACAACACCGAAGTGATAGTTACGTAGTGGATTAAGTGAGAAAGAATCAAAAAAGTAACTAAATAGCCAAGTCTTTATCACACTCAATAAATGCCTAAACAAGTCATCTTAGCGGAAGGGTAGAAAGAAAGAAGATGAAATAAGTAAACGTGCCCGAAAAACCTCACATCAAATTCAAACAAGAAACATCGAACAAAAAACCCCGTAGTCAACGTTGTTCCCATAACAATTTAGGCCATGACAGAATACCCTCCGTGAAAATGTATCCCCAGAGTACCAAACAGCATACCACAACAACTCTCATTATCATACCATATCTCAACAAATGTCATCATCATCAAGTCTCCTTAACAAATCACATTATCAATACTCATAATCAAATTGCAACTCACTGTCCAAATCCAAGAATCATCATCAACCAGCCCAAATAATCAAATTTATCTTGACCCGGTTCAAACAGTATACTCAATTCAAGTGATATATTGCTCGGTTCATATTTAATCGTAGGCTCAAATCACTTTACAAATTACCACAAACTCCGTCAAACCCGAATAAGAAGTAACGAGTCCTCTCCATAGTCACATTTGATAAGCGTTACAAATTATAGCCGTGAAGCATAACCATGTGAAAATTTTAGTAACCAAAATATAACTTAATATAATACAAATACTCAAAAGTTATAAAGTTGCTTAGACAATACACCTTTTCACACGACTTGCTATCACACTTGATCCATATTATCACATGAACCAGGAGGCCCACTGTTACTCCTTGGCCCATTACCAATTCATTTCATCCATGCTAGGCCCATGTCTGATCCAGAAATGCACTACCCTAATAATGTGGTATATAAAACGGCTTAAGCACATTTAACCCTAAAAATACTCACATAATCTAACCCTAGAAACACAAAACATCCACCCCCTTTTTTCTCATCAGCTTCTCCCACTTTCATATGTAGCTTCAAAAATCATCTTGCAAGAGAATCGTCCTCTCATTAAACATTAGATGAAAACGTGTAATATAAATACAACAATCAAGCATGTGACACCATCATAACCAGCCACAGGGATGGCTAGAGGATGGACATGACTTTGAGAGCTTTTCCAGGTTATGGTAGGTTATTCTTAAACGCCTTATCATCACTTGTTAATATCGTTTCATGGGTCGAACAAAATTGTTATTTGCTGTTTCTTTTTCTTTTAGTTGGAACATAACCAAGGTGTTATTTAGATTTAGCTTTGGACTTTAAAACGAATCAGGAAAAATCAAATAACATACTTGTCATTTGATTTATCTTGTGCATTCGGATATTGAGATGAAAAACAGATCTATGAAGAGTATGTTCAACCAAGAAAGTCTTAATGACTTGAGGTGCTTATTGAACAAGTCTGAGATCTATTTGCATTCACATTAGAATTCGTTTCTTGAATATATAAACCGTGAGAAAGGAAGAAATTAAAACAATGCTTTTGATTCATGTATTGTCCAATAAGATCTGTGATGTTATCATAGTGGGGTTGTTTGGATCTGAAAGATGTTCTTTGAGAACTCTTTTAACAACGAACCAAAGAAAAACTGAGATCTTTTATCTTATAAATAACGTATCATGATTGATTAGAATGAGATATGATTGATGATTGTAACAATGATGATGTTTGTGTCGAGTAAGCATGTCGATCGATTAGGTAGATGATGAGATATGATTGATGATTGTAACAATGATGATGTTTTTGGTATGGATCCGATATAGTAGTAGTTTGTTTGATGTTGATGATTTTTTTTTGGTTGAGTCTGTTGATGAAAATAGTAAGTCAAACCGCAACTTCCACTGATTTTTGTCAAACCTCACACTTGTTAATCTTCAAAACGCATTCAATCCTTTTAAAGTACAAATCGCTTCATTTAAGGGGTTTGACAAATCGCTTTAGATCTCAAATCGCATCTTAAAAGTTTATCAAACAGCATATGAATTCAAAAATCAGCAAACTGCATAACTTATACGTCAAAACGCATAATAAATTAGAAAAATCGCTTAACTTAAGGCTTAACAAACCGCACACAAAAATAGCAGTTAACTTTTTGACCATATCTTAACAAACCGCATAGAGACAAATCTCTTTAGGTACAATGAATCTGGACAGTTTAGACAAACCGTATTGAGGAATTATGACAAAACCGTATCATACAACTGAACATAAATCGCTCATTAGAACATGGTCACAAAAGCATCACCAGCAGTAAGACAACATAACTCAGATACAGTAACAGCAGCAGTTAAACCATGTCACAAAAACTGCAAATACCATATTAAACAAGCCTAATAACAGCAGCACATCGACACCAACAGCAAATAACATTATCAAGCACATCAAAACATTAACAAAACATATCAAACCGTATAACAAAGTCTACACAAACCGCATACAACTATGAGAGAAAACCATACGAATCATCACAAAACAACACAACCTATGCTCTGATACCAATTTTAGGATCGTATATTTTATGTTGTTTAGATGATTCGGGTGGTCTAGGATTATGATTAAACAAGTGAGCCATATTTAAAGAGATGAAGAGAGGAGAGGGAATTCTAGAGAGAGAGAGATAAAACACAAAATGCAAGGTTAGCTTCACTAGTTCCAACCCTCTACCTTAGGAGGTAGAGGGTATTTATAGGTTACAAACTAAACGACCTCCTGACGGCCTGTGGATCAGGTATACAGTGGGTAAAGACCCGTCCTTCCTCCACGGTGTTACTCTAAACTAATATATGCTACTAACTAACTAATTAACTACTAAACAACGTAAATAACGACAATTCTACGAGCTAACATATGCTAGACCGTTATTGGGGTGACCGACACTTTCACATGGAATTTCCAATTCCTAACATTTTATAATCATCAAGCTTTATTTTGTTATCACTTGAGCCTTGTGCATTTTCAAGCTTCAATATCAGCTCCATAAGGCGGTGGGATACAATGACAACTTCTTCAATAGTCTTTTGATTCGAAGCGATGACATCTCCTTCGATGCTCTGGGGTAAACCTCCGATCAAAGCTTCCAAAAGCTTTTCATTGGTGGGAAACAGATGAGGGCACAGAGCTCTCAACTCATGGAATCTCTTGAAGTATGTCTTGAGATCATTACCTTTAGCAGCCAGGTGGTAATACTCATCTTCAAGCTTCTTGATATCCGTTCTCGGGCAATACTGTTTCATCAATAGTTGTTTCAGATCTGAACATGAAATCTTACAAGCTTCTTCCACTCCAATTAGTTGAGCATGGGCTTTCCACCAAGATAACGCATCTTCTAACAAAGTTCCAGTTGCGAACTTGACTTTGCAATCATCTGTGCAGTCACTTAGCAGAAATACAGTCTCGGTTCTCTCAAACCAATGAAGTAAACCAATAGCACCTTCAGTACCCTTGAAGAATGTCGGCTTGTAGTTCATGAAATCTTTGTAATTGCACTTACAAGTTACAGCGGACTCACTCTGATTTTTCGGAGTGTTAGTTGCATTTGAGTTTGCCATTTCAACAAGACGTGCAGCTTCTGTGACACGATTCTCTTCAGCAAGACGAGCAGCTTCAGCCTCACGTGCTACTTGAGCAACACGCTCAGCTTTAGCCTCTCGAGCGATCTCCGCTTCTAGGGCGATCTCAGCTTCTCTTGCAATTTCGGCTTGTCTTGCGATCTCAGCTTGTCTTGCGATCTCAGCCTCTCATGCAATCTGAACTTGTCTTGCAATTTCAGCTTCACGTGCCTCTTGAGCAATTCGTTCAGCTTCAGCAATGCGTTCAGCTTTGGCTCTAGCAGTGTCAGCGGCATGTTGTGCTATAGCAGCGCTAACGCTTTCAGCGACCAATTTTCGAACAACTACGGGTGTGATGGTGGATGAGGTAGCTTTCTTCTTGATCATTTTTCTAAAATTAACAAGAAGTAAACACCAAGATTAAGAAATCATCGATCGATAATAAAAGTGATTACACATTATAAATATCATAATAGTCAAGATTACCACTTTAAATTAATGATATGATATCGTTATGAATGACAATAAGTGAATCATGATTTTTCTCAATAAATCATAACATATATATATAAGGACATAAGGATCGATTCGGCATACATTACCGATGAATAATATCACAACACAAGAATAAAAGAAATACAACCATAGGATACATAGAATACATCATTACATAGTATTGTTCACAACCATAGGTTACAACATCATAATTCTTGTTCCAAAGTTACAAACCAAAAGGATACAAGCCTTAATGCCTCATATGGCGGCTTTATGATACATACTAAAATAAAGATGACTAGAATCTACGCATCTCCCGATGCGTCATCATGACGACGGCGAATCTCCTCAACCATCGCTGTCAAATCTCGGATCTGCTGCTCACGTGCTCGATCTCTCGCCTCTAGGTCATCAATCCTCTCCTCTAGGATACCGGTGTGAGCATGAGCGGATGCAATCTCGTGATGCAAGACTCTCTCTCGGCCTAAGGCAGTGTCTCTCAACATACTAGCATCTCGAACTGTAGTCTCAAGCGTCTGGGTCAATCTGGTCATAGCCTCTCTCGCCTCCACAATCTAGGTACTCATCATTATAAACACAATCTCAATGGAGTAGCGACCTATCACGAGGTTTTCGACCTCCTCCTCCAAGGTCTCTATCATCATAATGTGCCACGAGCTCACTCAACTGGTCCTCGTATCTAACGAGTCTCGTAGCCAACAGAGGAATGGTGTGGTGTACAGGCTCACCGGTAACAGGCAGAACTGGAGCTGGTGCAGTAGTTGAGCTCTCTCCAAGCTCGAATGAACTAGGTGCTCCCTCCTCTTCTCTCTAATGACGAAGTAGTGGTATCAAGTGTGGAGTTTGTTAGGACTCCTTGAGATCGTTTTGAGCCTCTAGGGTTTAACAATAACAATGATAATAAACATGTACACGCAGCGGATAAATCAAAACTTCATTATTATTGACACAAGGTTTTACTTACACCCAATCTCCCCCAAATATTATTTGATCAGAATAATACGTGTTACCTAACTGTAACAGGGATCTAAGACACCTTAGATCTTGGAGGTAAACAAATAACCTAGGCGTTTACAATAACCTTCACGCCCTAGGTTACACACACACACACCTTTGACTACATTATGGAAGACATGTATATAAAACCTACACCTCATGTCCTCTTTATATACTAGAGGATTAGGGTTTATAAGATACTACGAAGGACTAAATAATAAATCTTCTTTTGCAAGCAAGTCCTTCCATCTTTTTGTAGATTTCTTCTTTGTCACTTTGAGTCCTTCTTGTTTCATTCTTCTTGTTTTGTTTCATCAAATCAATAAACCTAACAATCTTCCCCTATTTGATGATAACAAAACAAATAAAGTCGTGTACGAACTTCCCTAGACGAAGTAGCAGAAGTTGAGATGTAAACATCTCCCTGAATGAAACACATCTTGTCTTCCTTGTCTTCCCCTTAATCCATGCTTTCTCTTCTCATATCTTCCCCTTTTTGTTATCAACAAATAGAGAATATAAGTAGTAGAAACACTCTAGCATAACAGTGGATTTCAAACAAAGTAGCAGTGGTTAAGAAAAAAACTAGCAGTGGTTTCGAGAAAAACACTAGTAGTGGTTTCGAGAAAACACTAGTAGTTGTTTCGACAAAACACTAACAGTGGTTTCAAGAAAACACTAGCAGTGGTTTCGAGAAAACACTATCAAAGATGCTTTCATCCACTAATTAAAGACACCACACAATTTATAAACAACCTCCATCAAGAATTAGAACAAGTAACACAAATTCAAGAAGTTGAATATGCATGAAAACCCTAAAAATCGAATTTCTAAAAAACCCTTTTGTAGCCAACTTCGACACTGAATAAATTTTGATTGAGAGCTCAGATCGACAATCCCTCCGGTGAAAAGTTGGATGAATATATAGAGAACGTCCACCAAAAATTTCGTCACAATCCAACGGTTAACGAAAAAGTTATCGCATTTTTAAAACACTGCTGCAGAAACATATACGAAAAATTCCAGATTCGAATTTTTTCTTCTTTTCGCCATTCTTCGACCAATAAAACCTTGTGAATCCCTAGGTAACGAGCTCCCCGAGCTCTGATACCAATTTTTTTTATCCCAGTTGAGCAAACGATCCTTTATAGAAACTGACTTAAACAAAGACTTATTAAGTATCACGCGGAATTTAATACTTAATCTTAAGAAGAAGAACAATGAACATTCAACACCTCAATATTATTATTAATACGGATACTCTAACCAGTATTAGGGTTTTACAACCTTGAAGTGTATCGACCTTAGATATAAAATATACGTGAATCTAATCTACCCTAGGACCTCCTTTTATAGGCTAAGGAGTCCTTTACATAATACAATACGTAACCTACAAGATAAATATCTTTTCCATATTTATCTAATACAAAATATTAAACCGACTATGCAAGACTAGTAGTGGTTACAATACAATATCCGTGGTTACACAATACTACTAGCCGCGGTTTGTCTTCAGCAATGAATTCATTCTTCTGTCCGTGATTTCACCAACTCTATCCATGGTTCCAACACTTATAATAATTCTTGATCCAAGGAACCTAAAACCCAACATCAAGAATGACCATCGCCTAGCACCGACCTTCTTCCTTGGTCCGGTCTCAACATCCACTTGAGTAGGCATGTCAGGATCAGATAGTCATGGTGGATAACACTTGATGCAAAGAGGTAAAAGTGGCTCACTAAAAGTGTCCAACGGAGGTGATGCTGTAGGCGGTGATGAAATAGGAACAGTGGTGGTCTGATGGTAGAATACAATAGGTGGCAGTGGTGGTGAAGTAGCAGTAGGTGGAACAGTAGGTGTAGCTGGTGATGACTGAGTAGGTGGTGACTGAGCTGATGGTATCACATGAGTCATAGTGATGGATCGCACACGCTTCCTGGCGGTATGCATGATGATAGCACTCTTACGACGTGGTCTGTAAGGTACACCAAACGGCTCAGGCTCATAGGGCTTAAGGACACGGATCCTACGTCAGCGACGATGGATCAGTAGGGAAGATGATCCAGAAGAGTCTGATGAAGCAAAGTCAGTGCTCTCGGATGACTTGGATGATCCATCATCCACAGCGACATCTGAAACAGGTAGCCATTGCTACGACTCGTAGTACTGATCTAGGGTCATAGAAGCAAAAGCATTATGCTCTTGAGAGCGAGCAATCATAGCTGGAATAGTAGGAGTTCGGGCAACTTCACCTTCCTCAAAAGGTTCAGTCTCGTCCAAAACAATAGCTGGTATGACTGGAATGGGATGAGTTGGCATATTGACAGTCGTAGAGGACATAGTGTCTTCCATCTCAGTTTCTGAGGACAGAACAACCGGGTGGGATGCAGACATGGTACTGTACAACCCATAAATTAATGTAAGTAAAATGCCAAATAATATATTTAACAAGATTTTAGTTAGCTACACATATTTGCCAAGAAAATCTTTATACCTAACTAAAATGAATGTAATTTACTTATGATCTAGAGATGCATCAATCCTAATGTATAGAGTGGTCATGGAAGGGCGTAAGGCAGTGGTGTAAAATAGTCCCGTTTAAACAGTGCGATTATAGTCCAAAATGTTTTTGAAAAACTCTTTGGTTCTCTACAACCTTGGCTCTGATACCAATCTGTAACACCCCCGAAAATCTTAATGACAGCGGAAGACTAATTCGGGTGTTACTTGAATGGAGATCATAGTCAATAATTATAGAAAATGACTTGAAAGAGACGTTTAATTAAAATAGTTATCATTCATCGAAAACTCATAGTTTTTACAAAACGTTGTAAATAGATCAATTGTTTTTCCCAAAAGAAAGATCATGAGTTTGAAGGAAATGACAACTTTTAAGTTTTACACCACCCGATAAGCCTTGCCATGCCCCATTCCGCGCCTTGGCCATAATCTTCACTGATTACCTGAGATAACATGCTTAAAAAGGTCAACAATAATGTTGAGTGAAATCCATATTTTTAAAATAGTTGAACACAAGTATAAGAGCATGATCATTGTAAACTAACAATATCATAAGAAAAATCACAGATTATTATGCGCTAAGCTCATGAAACCAAGACTCAACTGCATACACCGAATTACTAGTGTACGTAAGTATGCCCCAAAGGAGGTTGATTCGTCGGGAAGAGATCAATTATAAAGAAGTTTTTAGTATTTGGGTAACTCAAACGTATTAGGTTTGAGCACCGGGATCGTTCCTAGCGAGAGATGAATGGAGTTTGACAACTCACGTCGCGTAATTCGGGATTCGAATGGGAAAAAGGGAATTTGATTGAAACTAAGGGGCAAGAAATAATAAGGCAAAGATGTTGTTCCCCGTTCACTATTGTTTAAAACAGTTTAAGTATATAAAACAAGTTATTAGTGAACTATGACTGAAATTAACATAAGAAAAACACACTAAGTAATTTTCAACATCATATTCTTATTAGAAATAAATCCACAAAGAATACGTTACCCAAGTACTTGCGGAATAGTACTTGGGATTGAAATGACAAAGTTGGGTGACTCCTCTCTAAGCTCAGGCTAAGTCTGAGCACAACTCTTAGAGCTCACTGAGCTATCTCAGGAACTAAGTTGTATTTGGAGGAGTGAAAAGATGGCTTGCGTGTATGTGTGTTTTTACAATTCACAAGCTTAACCTTTTCACTCCATCTCTTATGCTATTTATACATGTATGATATTTGACTCTTTCCTAAGTGACAAACTGACATCATGTAGAAGACAAAATACTGATGTATTTTGTCTCTGTTTACAAAGACTATTCTAGGTAAGAGACAAGACTACTTTCCTAAGTTCAGTGATGACACTGAGCCTGATCTTTTGCCATTCAGGGAAAGTTGACTTTGGTTGATAAGGACTTCGTCTTATCTGAATCAACCTTTCCCGCCTTGTCCCGCTCTTTCTTCAGTCTTTACATCCTTCAGTCTTCTACTTCAGTTTGTCTTTAGTGTAAGAAGTTGGAGAGGAATCTTAGGGATTCAGTGAGTTATTGTCATCACTCACTGAATCCATCATCATCTTCTTGACTCAGTATTCACCCTTTAAGTTCCGCCTTACTGAGTGGAGAGACTTCTTCTTTGCCTCTTACTGAGTATCCTGAAGATGACTCACTGAGAGACTATGCACTCAGTGACCTGTTTGTGTTAACGGATTAAACACTTGGGCTATTTTCTATTCAAATCCTAGATTAAGGGGTTTGGGTATTTACTGAACCCAACAGTCTCCCCCTATTTGGATATACAAATAGCCTAAGTGGTTGATCAGTGTAAGTGAGCAAGAGGCTTCTTCTTACACTGAATGTACTAATGAATACAATAAGGAACACTGAGTAAATGAATAAAACATACATCGTTTATTGATCAGATTACATAGTTCCTATCACTAGTATAAAAGATAAAACAAAATGATGTCAATCCAGATGGATTCCCAATGCTTCAAGCTTGACCTTTTTGGTGATGAGTGTTTCTCAGTCAGGATGGTCTCTTATCTTGGCATTCAGGTCTTGGCAGAACCTGATGTTTGCTGGGGTTTGAATTTGAGAGGCCACTGGTATGTAGCTCAGCATTGCAGCCACACCAGCCTGATCAATATCACTACATCTTTGAAAAGCAGGGTTTCCATAGACATCAATGTGGAATAGCCCTCTTTCAGGCTTCTCAATCACTAGACAGTTCACAAATTTAACCCCTTCAGGCAGCTCCCTGTTACACTCCAGCCCAGGCACTTTAATCTCAGGTTGGAACTCAACTCTCTTCCTTTTGCCAGTGGATGATTGTCGTTGAGATCCTTGAGGTGCAGTTAAGGTGGCCTGAATTCCCAGTTGGGCTGGACAATCTCTCAGTCTTTCATATCTTTTACTGAGCATTTTCATTAGGTCCTTAACCACCGCATTCTTCTTCTTTTCAATGATTGGACCAAGCTCATCAAGTTCAGTGATCCCAAAGTCAGTGAATTTGAGGGGATCATGGACCTCGAAGTGTCTTTTATCAACCCCTCTATAGACGTTCATGGCCAGCGGTTTGGTATTGGGGATGATTCTGACATCTGTGATTTTTTCAGGAAGCCTTCGGCTTGTCATTGTCCAGTTGTACTCCTCAATTCTGCTTTGCCTGAGAGCTTCAGTTTTCTTCTTCTTTTCTTCCAACTGCTTTTTCATTGCAGCCATCTGAGCCGCCTGAGCCTCCTTGAACTTTTGCCCTGTCTGACCCTTTTGAAGTTTGCTTGGATCTAATCCCATGTTCTCAACTTCTTCGGCGACAACCTTTTCCAGTGCTTTTCTGTTCCTTTTCTCTTCCTCAGCTTGTTTCAACCTTTTTTCTTCTTTAGCAAGGTGTTTACTCAGCTGTTCTTGTGTGAGCAGGTATTCAATGTCGCCGATTTTATAGGGAATCTTCTCAGGCTTAGAAGTTGCCATCTTGCCTTTTCCTTTGTCCTGGCCTGAGGAAGATGAAGTTGCTACCAGGGTTGGTGGTGTTGTTGTTATTGGAGTGATTACTGTCAGTGTTGTTGTTGTTGATGTTGTTGGTGGGATTGATGAGATCGGTGTTGCTGAGACTGGTGGGGATGATGAGATTTGAGCCACTGATGCTGTTGGTGTTGGCTCCCCCTCAGTGTGAGAAGGAGTTTCTTCAGCAATATTCTCCCCCTCAACTGTTGCCGGAGCCTCAGTGAGGGCAAGAGTTGGAGTGGGTGCTGAAGGGGGCTGAGCAGCTTGACCCTTGAAGGCCTGATAAATTTCTGAGATCATAGTCTTGATGTCAGAAGTGTCAGATTGAATACCAGTGACTTTAGTTTCCAAATTAGCCTGAGAAACCTCCAAGGCTGTCATTCTGGGCCCAAGATTCCAGGCCAGAGATGAGGATGCCTGAGCCAAAGTAGCCACCTGCGTATTCAAAGAGTCCATTGTAGTTTGAAGAGACTGGACTGAGGATGGAAGACCCTGAACATTTGCAGACTTGAGCAGATTGAGCAGTTCAGTGAGGTTTGAGGATTGTTTCAAGTGCTCCTCAGTAGCCTCCAGCACTTTAGAGTTAAGTGCTGGGTCTTCTTTGACAAACTCCCTGATTTCATCTATCGTGGTACCTACACCTTGAAGATGCCTAAGGAATTTAGCCATGTTTTCATCCAGTCGGTGAATGCTGTCATACATCAGATCCCTGTTCTCACGAACATTTTAATCAAAGCCATGTACCTCAGCCTTTAGATCAGCATAACTCGCAACAGCCTCAGTGTGTTGCTCCCACAATGTGTCAGTGACCCCAGAATATAACCTTCTTTAAGCTTTGGTGATCCACTGAACTAGCTGTCTTTCAGTGAGTGGGAGAACATTATCAAATCTTTCAAATTCATCAGTGGATGAAGAGGAGTCATTATTGTCAGGCTTGACTCGTGATTCAGTATGCTCCTGTGGATCAGGCTGAGGCTCTTGTTCAGCTTGAACCTCAGCATCTATTTCTTCTCCAGCTGATATGATTTCATCATCAGTCTCAGCAAGCTCATCTTCAGAGAATAATATCCCAGTGACATCAGCAACGGTGAACCAGGGGTTGGTGTTGGGTTCCATATCAGCGGGTGGTATGTTTCCCTCTGAGTCTTTGTCCCCCGTTGACCCCTCGGACACTGGTGGGCGTTTCCCAGTGTCTTCGCTGGAGTCAGGATTGGTTGTGGGTTCCGTATCGGCGGGTTGTTCCTTTCCCTCCGAGTCTTTGTCCCCCAGTGACCCCTGAGACACTGGTGGGCGTTTCCCAGTGCCTTTAGCAGAGTCAGTGATAGTTGTATCCCTATCAGCGGGTTGTTTGATTCCCTCTGATTCTTTGGGAGAGATCAGTGTGCCCTCAAACAAAGGCTTGAATTTGCTAATGTCATCACTGGGCATTGTGGAAGGCGCTCCCCTACCAGCGGGTTGTATGTTTCCCTCTGGATCTTGGGGAGTAGTAGGTGTGACCAAGGGCACTGACTGTGATGTATCAGTGTCCTTCGTTGTCACTGGGGTGGTTGTTTCCTGGTCAGTGGGTGTCTTTTTGGTCTCGGGCTTTTTGTGCCTCTTAGGCTGTGCTCCTAAAGCCTCAGGGCCCTGAGACTTTGGTTTAGTCTTAGTCCCAGTCTGAGACTTCCCCTTTTTCTTTTTAGAAGCAGGGTTTGGAGACACTGATCCACTTTGATTGTTTACAGCAATCATGTGGGCCGTCAATTCAATGGGAGTGACAAGGGATGGGTCCTTTTGAAAATTTGATGGGCTCAGGATGCCAGGTAAATTTCCAAATTTTTCATCCTGAGTATAGTTTGAACCCAGTAACGATTGCAAAGCACATGAGACAAACCTAGGATACGAAACGTACTTCGTCCTAGTTTTGCTCTGTAGCTTCGTTACGAGATCACTGTAAATGATCTCTCCTATGTCGACAGTGACCCCATTCATCAAGCAGTATGCCATCATCAACTGAATAGAGTTAACTTGTTCAGTGGATGAGTGGTTCCCGCCGAGGACCTGAATCACAAAAGTGAAGAGGATCCTCCAAGCCACGGGGAATGAGCTTTTAGTGACTGGGGTCTTGTCCAAAAAAGTAGGATCTAAAACGATTTGTTTTAACCCATCCTTCACTGTGGAGGGTTCAGGATGGGCGACATAAGCACCTTTGTTATAATCTAACCCTGTTGATGTGCAAAACGTTTTGTAATCCAGGGTGTGTTGTTTTCCCCAATTTAGACTGAACCTGATGAGATACTCCCTGAGAGGTCTAAGGTTATTCTCATCAGTAGAAGGTGTTGGGTCAAAGGCTCTAGCTGTAGCCCAAAACTCCCTGAGGTAGTTTGGGTACACTACTGAGGGACATTTTACAAAGGCCGTTTTGAGTGGGCAGTTGAATAAAAATTTTATAATGTCTTTATAGGTTGGGACATTTTCAGGATATTCAAAATTTCCTATGACATTATTTGTTTTAAATTCAACGTTAGTAAGATCCCCTACCCACTGAGAAGCAAACTGAAGAGATTGTGTTCTAGCCATTTCCATATGAAATATTTTAGGGTTTTGAAAATATTTTGACTAGAATAATCAAAGTTGTTTTTGATCTCTCAAGTTTGTGATGAAAAACTTTTGTAAATGTTTACAAGAAGAGTTTTTCAAAAGAGGTTTTAAGAGTTTTTTTTGAGCACACACAAATGTTTTTGAATTTTAGAGATGATTTTGACAGAGTTTTGTTGCAGAAAAGATTTGTGTGTGTTTGTTTGTGTTGGAAGAGGGTATTTATAGAGTGATAAGAGGGGTGTTTTGTGCACAAATGGGAATATTAAGAGTCGGTTTTTGAAAGACGTTTGAATTTACACATTTAATGCTACTACTCCATTACCCGCAGTAAAATCCCGTTTTTCAAGGGAACAGTTGCAGTGCACAGTAAAAGTGCACTTTTGCAGAGATAAAATATCAATTTGATATTTTTTGTGAGAGGCATTAAATGCCAAGTGGGATGACAGTAAGACAAAGAGACATATATTCCTTTATTAAATTAGTAAAGTCACCAACCTAGGACATTTAAGTAACTGATATTTAGATCATTTAGTTACTCATTCAATGCTCTTTGTCAAGTGTCAGGGACCCTGAATGAGTCTTACTTATTCAGTGAGAGGTTGGTTTTGGATGTTCAGGGAGGATGGACCATTTCAGAGAACTTACTAAGATTGGTTTTCAGATACTTGACTTTCAATGTCAAGCATTCCCAATTCAGCTTTCAGTCTCCTGAAGGTAGGTTCATCCAAGGGTTTGGTGAAGATATCAGCTAGTTGATATTTAGTAGGGATGAAATGAAGTTCTATGTCTCCTTTCATTATGTGATCCCTGATGAAGTGATATCTGATATCAATGTGTTTGGTTCTTTGGTGGAGGACAGGGTTGTTGGAGATTGCAATAGCACTAGTGTTATCACAGAAGATGGGCACCATTTTGTAATGGATGTCATAGTCACTGAGTTGACTTTTCATCCATAATACATCGGCACAGCATCCTGCTGCAGCTACATATTCAGCTTCAGCTGAGGACATAGCCACTGATTGTTGCTTCTTTGCACTCCAACAAATCAATTTTCCTCCAAGAAATTGACAGGACCCTGAGGTACTTTTTTTTTCCATGTTGCATCCAGCATAATCAGAATCAGAGTAACCATTGAGATCAAACCCTGAGCATTTTGGATAATAGAGTCCAAGGTTTGGCGTTCCTTTCAGGTACCTGAGTATTCTTTTGGCTGCAGTGAGGTGAGAATCTTTGGGATTGGACTAATATCTTGCTATTAAACAGACTGAAAATTGTATGTCTGGTCTAGTAGCGGTTAGATACATCAGTGAGCCAACAATCCCTCTGAAATGAGTTTGATTGACTGATTTTCCAGTGAGATCAGGTCCAAGGTTGTTAGGTGGGACCATTGGTGTCTTCACTGAGGCACAATCAGATATCTCATATTTCTTCAAGAGATTTCTGGTGTATTTCTCTTGACTGATGGATTTTCCTTTATCAGTTTGCCTGATTTGTAGTCCAAGAAAGTATGTGAGTTCTCCCATCATGCTCATCTCAAACTTCTTTGTCATCAGTGTTTCAAACTGTTTGCAAAGTTTGTAGTTTGTTGAGCCAAAGATGATATCATCAACATACACTTGGACTAGAATCACATCCTGTTGAGTTCTATAGACAAACAGTGTGTTGTCTATCTTTCCTCTGACAAACTTGTTTTGTATCCGGAAGGCTGAGAGAGTTTCATACCATGCTCTGGGAGCTTGTTTAAGTCCATAAAGAGCTTTGTCAAGCTTGCAGACATAGTCAGGGAATTCACTACTCTCAAAGCCTGGAGGTTGTTGAACATACACATCTTCCTTGAGATCACCATTTAAGAATGCACTTTTAACATCCATTTGGTAGACCCTGAAGTTCATGTATGTTGCATATGCAAGGAAGATCCTGATGGCTTCCATTCTTGCAACAGGATCAAATGTCTCATCATAGTCAATGCCTTCTTGTTGACTGTAACCTTTGGCTACAAGTCTGGCTTTGTTTTTAATGACAGTGCCATTTTCATCAGTTTTGTTTCTGAAAACCCACTTCATTCCTATGACTACTACATCCTGAGGACATTTGATCAAGGTCATGACCTTGTTTTTATCAAACTGTTGCAATTCTTCTTGCATAGCCTGAACCCAGCTTGGGTATTTTAGAGCCTCAGTGACACTTTTGGGTTCTATATCTGATAGGTAATCAGCATATAGACATTCATTGGCTGAAGCTGCAGTTAGACTAGCAGCCATGCTTCTAGTGAGCATGCCCTCAGTGGGTTCACCAATGATGTTTACAAGCTCAATGTCCTGAGATCTTGTCCACTTACTTTGTGGTCTGGGATCTTAGCTTGAAGATGTTACTGGGAGTTCAGATGTGTGTTCAGGTGCAAGGGCCACATAATCATTTAGAACATCTGTAGAGATGTCTTGATCAGGTTGAGGATCATGAGTTACAGGTTCCTGAGCATTTGGATCATTGTTACTTATCCCAGTGGGGACAGACTGATTCTCAATGAACTCATTGATGGTTGGTTGGGGTAGGTTGTGAGGTAAGACATAATATGAGATGTCAGCATCAGCTTGATATGAGGAATTGAGTTTAGTGTTGTACTCATCAGGAGGATATCTTGATGAGTTATCAATTCCTATTTCCTCCACTGAGGTGTTGGTGAACCTGATGCTTTCAGCACTTTCATCAAAGGTGACATGAAAGGTTTCCTCAACTTGTTGTCTCCTTGTGTTAAAAACCCTGAAGGCTTTGGAGATCAGTGAGTAGCCTAAGAAGTATCCATCATCAGCTTTTGCATCAAACTTGCCTAGATGATCCTTGTGGTTATGGATGAACACAGGACATCCAAATACATGAAAATAGCTGATGTCAGGAAGTCTACCTTTGAAGATCTCATAAGGGGTTTTATTATGTCTTTTGATAATGATTGACCTGTTTTGAGTGTAACAGGCAGTTTTGACTGCTTCAGTCCAGAAATGCTTTAAGAGGGCTGATCCATTTAACATGGTTCTAGCAGCCTCAATGAGAGTTCTGTTTTTCCTTTCAGCAACCTCATTTTGTTCAGGGGTATATGGAGACGAGAAATTTTGAGAAATTCCTTTTTTCATCACAGAAACTCTCAAGCTCTTGATTTCTGAACTCAGTACCATTGTCAGTTCTGATTTGTTTAACAGTAATGTCATTCTGGTTTTCAATCTTCCTGATGAATGACATTATTATATCAGCTGCCTGACTCTTTTTGGAAAGAAAGTATACCCAAGTGTATCTTGAGAACTCATCAACAATGACAAGTGTATACTTCTCATGCTGGATTGATCTGGGACTGACAGGTCCAAAGAGATCCATGTGCAGGAGGTGAAGGCAACTTTTGATGGAGAAATTTTGTTTGGTTTTGAATGATGCTCTGTGGTGTTTACCCTTTTCACAGGCAGAGCATGGTTTGTCTTTTGCAAAAACCAGTGATGGTAAGCCAAGGACCTTGTTTTGTTTTGCCAAGTTGTTGAGGTTTTTGAAGTTTAAGTGTGAAAGTCTCTTATGCTACAGCCAATTGATAGTTTCAGTGGCATTAGCAAAGAGACACGTTCCATCTTGGGAGAGTGTTGACATGTCAAGCACATAAACATCATCTCTCCTAGGAGCTATCAACACAACTTCCTTGTTGGCATTAAAAATGGTACCTTGTTTATCATTGAATTGTACAATGTATTTAGCATCACATAGTTGACTGACACTGATGAGATTGTATTTGAGACCGTTGACATAGGCTATTCTAGAGAAAACTATTCCATTGCAGTTTACTGAACCATAACCTTCAGTGGGACATGATGAGTTATCACCAAATACTACCTTGGGCCCTGGTTCCTTTACATACTTGTGCATATATTCCTTCACACCAGTCATGCTTCTTGAGCATCCACTGTCTAGATGCCAAATAGGCTCCCTGGCATGTCTCTACACAAGTAGTAAACTGAATTAGTTTCTCTTCGTGACTCACTTACTAGTGGGCTTGGATCTCAAGGTCTCTTTGAAATTTGCAATCGACTCATGGTCAGTAGTTGTGTGCATGGTGCTACCACAGGTTTTGCATTTAGAGGCTGAGGATGACTCAGTGACTCTGCGTTGTTTGGAATTTATCCTTGCATGAATGACACTGTCATGTTGGGATGTCTCATGAGCTGGATTACCGCATATATCACAGCATGTATTCATGAGACAATCATCCTGATGATGATCATTAAACCCACAGTGAGGGCACAGAGGAAAAGGTTTTGCTCTATTCTTTGGAGCAGTTTTGGAGGATGAAGCATACTGATGACCAACTTTGGTATAGTTTGCTTGACTGACATACTGTAGATGATCTGCAGTCCTGTGATCATCCTTTTTGCAGATCATGCAAAAAAAGATTCTATAGCAGTTGTTAGTGGTATGGCTGGTGTAATGACATAGCTCACACTTTTGTTTGTTTTTGGAGGTTGACTTAGACTTTGAGGAACTGGAGGAAGCCGACTTTGTCTCCTTGATTGGTTCAGGGACCTTTTCAATGGATTCTATTTTTTTAGTAAGCTTCCTCACAAGTTCAGCCAGTTGCTGGATTTGGTCAGCTTCAGTGGGGACAGAGAATGTTGAAGTCTCAGTAGGAGTAGACTCTTGTTGGATTAGTTTTGCTTGTCTTTGTAGGATGGTTCTACCAAGTCCAGACCTTTCTTTTGGTGAATGAGGATTGAATTGTAGTGGAGTAAGCTCAGAGCTTGGAGCAGCACCCTGAAGAGGTTTCAGTGGTGGAAGCGGTGCTTGAGATTCTGCTTCAGACTCAAAGATATGTTCAGTACTACTGGGCACATCAGGGAGTCCAAGCATGCTCTTTAGAGCTTGACTTTCAGGCTCTAGAATCCTTCCAGAATCGAAATTTGGAAGCTTACTCTCAGGATTAACTCGTTCAATCCAATCACTGGAATTGGGATCAGCCAACATATTTGTAATCATGCCACCAGACACAAATGGCTTAGGAGACTGGTCTTTGTTGAGAGATTCAGGGAGATGATCTTCACCAATGACTCTCTTCTTGCTACTGGGGGCTCCCACAGCATCAAAGACCCTGGGATTCTTAGTAGTCCAACTATTAAGAATATCATTTGCCTTTTTAAGTTCATCTTGAAGATTCTGATTTCTTTTAACTAGTTTAGTGTTTTGAATTTGCAAAGTGACAGCCTCAAGCTTAGCTTGTTTTAAAATAAGCAATTCATCCCTACACTTATTCAATTCAAAACTTAACTTGTTGTACTTAGAAAAAAGATTCAGTCTTTGCTCTTCTACAAACTTAAGGTCAACATTTAGATAATTTATATAAGACTGCCAATCAGAGTCATCATCCATAGAAAGTAAAGTGTTTACCTTCTTCATTGTGATGTTGACCCATTCCCCGTTCCTAGCATGATTCTTCCCAACAGCTAGCTTGTCTTCTTCTGAGAGAGCCATTAGAGCACTGACATGTAGCATTTCATCATCCGATGAGATTGGCTCTTCATCCCAGTCAAAGGTTTCAGCAACGAGGCCTTTGTTTTTACCCTGCACAGATTGAACATTTTTTGTTGTTTCTGAGGGACTAGCCTCAAGCAATGCAAGCTTAGCTTTTGCTTTCTTATACTTAGCTTCATATCAATGGTTTTGTTAAGATCAGATTTGTTTAGAACATTTTGATGAGACTGATAGATTTTTGGTTGAAATTTGCTAAAGCCTGAAGACTGATTAGATCCTGATGGTTTGTAAGAGGGTTCAGAAGTTGTTTTTGAAAAACAGTCTTTTGCAAAATGGCCTCTTTTATGACACTTATAGCATTCAGTGTCTTCAGTTGCTTTAGCAGTTGAAAAACCTTTGTTTCTTTTTATAAACCTTCGAGAGTTAGCAAGGAGTGCCCTTTCCTGAAATTCAGCATTCAGGTCATTTAGGTACTCCTCACTTGATCTCTCATCAGGCTCATTATCTGAGTTTTCTTGGAAATTTTGAACTACATTGTTAGAAAAGAAAGCAGTTGATATTGGTGATGAGGTAGTGGTCAGGGACTTCTTGACTTCCTGAGACTTCTTTAAGTCAGGGTATCATCTGTTGATGAGGTTTTCCTCATAGACAAATTTCCTATAAATTTTAGGAAGCTCAAGATTTTGGATATGATTAGCATTCCTATGTCCCTGAGAGAAATTCAACCACTTCTCAGGGAGACTGTTTACAAAACCAACATTGATTTCATGCTTGGACAACTTAACACCATCATTTGAAAGTTCATTTAAAAGAGTTTTGTATCTGGTGTAAGTTTCAGAGAGAGTTTCTGAGTCCTTAGCCCTGAAGGTGTTATACTCAAGTTTCAGGTCCATTATCCTGTTTTCCTTGGTATCAAAAGTGTACGTTTCAGTGCGCTTTATCTTCAGAAGAAGAGAAATCTTCTTATATTGACCATTCTCATCAACATGCTTCATGCTTTTTCCATACGCTTCAGTCATCAAGTGAACCGAACTACTGTTGATTGTTTTCTTATTCCACTTGCTCAACTACAAATGGCGACATCATGTGCTAATTTTGCGGTGGAGAAGTGTGAAGAGACTACATTTGGATGATTTCACTTATTTAATCAAGAATGGCAACTCCGTATGCAATTCTTGAGGGGGAGAAGAAGTGTGAATTTTCTGCATGGTTGATTGGTTTCTGAGAATAAATGGTCAAATGGCTCCAAACTCATGTAATAACCGAGCTTCTTCTTATCGGGTCATCTTCATATGGAGTTTTCTTCTAAGAGCCGCTGGTTGACATCTTCTCACGGGCTGATATGATTAATGACAAAGTGCTTCCAGTTGTGAGGCGGATTTCCTTGATGAACATCTTTCTATTCTTGTTTGATTAGGAGGGATTTGAATTAAGGGGATTTGCTATTTACAAGTTAACGGGAATGCATTTGGTGTGAAGAAGATGTTAACTTTCTATTTCCCCAATTGGACAATCTTGAAGAAGGTCAAGTCTACAGTATGTTCTACATTTTCTGCTACATGTTAGAAGACTAAAGACGAGTTGCATTTAAAGATCTAAAGAATTCTTCTTAATTCAAGCATTCATTATAAAGATTGTCGGTTTAGGGGAGAGCACTAATTGGGGGAGGGTGAAATGTCGAATATTATCCCCAATTAGACTTGCTCACATTCTACTTTAGCAACTTGATTCCCACAATATTATAAGTGCTCTTCTCAAAAGATCTCAAGTATTTGGGCTTATAATATGATTGCTGATTCTGAAGTGTCAATACCAGCAAGGGGGAAAGAGACACGTATCCAAACGCGAGTAAACTTGATGAACTTAATACTTCTAAGTAATTGAAGATATCCCGGGAAGACAAATGTTATTACCGCAGAGAAACTCAAGGTTTGACTCATGGCGAGTAAACTTGATGAACTTAACACTTCTAAGTGATTGAAGATATCCCGGGAAGACAAATGTCATTACCGCAAAGAAACTCAAGGTTTGAATCATGGCGTTTAGTGTTTATTCCAACTACGTGGGGGAAGAGATGTTAGAGAAAGTTTCTGATGATATAAGAGGTACACAAGTGTGTGATGATCTCGATGTTATCGCAATCATCGGGGGAGAGAGAATTGTGTACATTGGGGGCGCTCAACTGTCTCACTTGAGGGATTAATCAGTGATTCAGAGATATAATCACTTATTCCGGAGTTGACATCCGCAGAGATTGTCATCCGCAGAGATAATCAGTGATTCGGCCTGCTTCTTCAATGTTATCGGTTGTTCTCTCTTTGGGGAATGTGTGTACTTCGGGTCCTTGAGCTTCATACACAATCATCAGGGAAGAAAGCCATTGTTTACCACAAACATTGGGGAGGTGTTTTCTTTCTGGGCATGATGTGTATTCGGGAGAGTTCTTGGATATTGGTGTACTTCGGGTTCTTGAGCTTCATACACGATCATCAGGGAAGAAAGCCATTGTTTACCACAAACATTGGGGAGGTGTTTTCTTTCCGGGCATGAATTCAACTACTCGGGGGAAGTGGTCTCTTGACACCTTTTGGAATGGATTGCTTCAGACGTCAGTAGAAAAGGAATTTGAGAAGATTATTTAAATGTGGGATGATACGTTGCTGTTGTTCTATTGGATGATATAACCTCGAACGAAGAATCACTGTTGTTATTCTTAAAAGGAGCAGCAAGTTCGATGATAATGGTGTGCTTCTTTGTGCACCTGGCTAAGAGAAGCTTGAAAGAAAGCTTTGAATCTGCTCAGCTAAAGGATTTTTGGTTTGGGGGGAAGCTGCCAAAGTCTCACTTTCAGATGGTTCAATTTCTTTCTTCAAATGCAAGAGCCTCGGAAGCTTTGGTGGTGAAAGTTTTAGGGATGATGACTTCTATCTTCTACAACGGGGCTGCTCGATATCCTTATCTCGGTACTCGTATCATCATCTTCTTAAACTATATCATCTAATCTATCTTTGTAAATATTTATCAGAAAAAAAATAGAAAAATATAAAATCATCAAAAAATCCATAAAAATTTGAAAAATCAGAAAACACCAAAAATATTGTTTTTCTCAAGACATGTCTTCTGGTATCGATAACATCTACGATCTTAGAAATGTCATTCAACAATGGCACGGGACAATAGATGAAGTTCGAGCAGGAGGTGTAAATATTCTTTTCCAAAACATGTCTCTATATATGGCTTACAATTACGTCAGACTGTAACTCGTGCTTAAACAGTGGCTTACAGTTACGTCAGACTGTAACTCGTGCTTAAACAATGGCTTACAGTTATTTCAGACTGTGACCCGTGCTTAAAACTATGGCTTCCTATTATTTCAGATAGCAACCCGCTCTTAAAAGAATGGAAAGTGCTGCCTAAACCATTTTTTCAAAATTCGTGCACTTATCCTAAAACAAAACAAGGAAAGCACGTCGTCAAAAAGACTGCTGTTTCTACACAAATGTTTTTCCGTCTAAAATTCTTCAGAAAAATATTTGTTGTTTTTCAAAAATGGTGGTAAATGAGTTGCTTGAAAATCAATCTAATTCAGAGTTTTCGAAATAAATTGATAACTCAATCAATGACTTCAGCGCTTTTAAACTTTTCAGAAAATAAGTCATTGATTGAGGGGGAGAATGTTTTCAAATCTATATCATCTAACGGGCTTTCATAATTATCCTAAATGCTTAACTGAAAAATGATGTTAACCTACGTTGAAGGACTAGGTGCCTAGTATATGATTGTTAGGATTAGATGATTAGAGTTTGATAAACACATAAATCACATGCTTTACATGATCTGATTGATATGTTGAATTGACTTTTAATTAGTCGATTGCTGTTTGGGTGATGTCGACCACCATATATCTGTTTATGTGTCAACTAACATATGCAGATATCATGGAATATAAGAAGGTTCCCGATCCGGATCCCACAATTGAAGATGATTGGATGCCGAAAGGAAAGGGTAACTATATCTTGGGTTGACAAATGAAGAAACGGAGCTTAATTGGACTTCTATGGAGAGTTGGCATGGAAAAATGCAACGTAAGAGGTCTCACTGCATCAGCAGATGGTTTTGTTCATCAGCAAATGAAGAAACGGAGCTTAATTTGACCTCAGTTGGCATTAAAATGCAACGTATGAAGTCTCACTGCATCAGCAGACGGTTTTTCTTCCAAGCCCTACAGCAACAACATAAGCTTCTCAACCACCTAACGTATCTTTGTGCAGGAAATTTTATACCATTTTTTTAAACAATTTTCAAATAATATTGTTTTCGAAAAATGGAAAAATATTGGTCTGGAAAATAAACTGGACTAAATTTTGAAAATCACCAGACTTCACTTTATCAAAACTATAAGTCACTCAATCATCGACTACGGTCATCGATTGAGGGGGAGAGTGATTTAAAATAAATTATTTTCAAACAATATTTCTTCATAAAAGTCCGGTTTGTACAACATAAGTGGTGAACTAAATATTTAATGTTATGTCATGGTATGATTGTCTTTAAAACTCAAAGATCCTTCAAAATGAAATCTTTTCTGTTCTTGTTTGATTGTGAAATTTTTTTATTCTACTTAAAGATCTCTTAAAACTATCATATCTGACACTAACAATCTTTAATGTCTTATATTGATTCATATCAGTCACTTTTCAAAAATTAAATCAAGCCACGTCTTTCCCCTAAAATTTTCTAAATAATTTAAATCAATTGGGATCACAAATCTCAAGAGGTTTGAAATTTTTTATCGGGGGAGAGATCGTGATTTAAATCTCAAATCTATTTTAATGGAATTGGTTTTAGTCCTTCAAATGCACTCCTGCCTCCATGTGCCAAACGATTTCAATATACATAATGCACATGTTGAGGGGGAGCATTTATCCAAAAACTAGATGAGCTTTTAAATCACGCACATTTTCTCCCATGTTTACTAAACCTTATTAAATCACTTGGGATCCAAAATCTCAAAGGGTTTGATATTTTTGATCGGGGGAGAATTTGTGATTTAATAATGAAATTTGAGAAAAGGTGATCGTTTTGGTTCAATTGTGCAGGCTGCTCTCTCATATGTGCTAAACGCTTTCGTATCTCGAAGCACATATTGAAGAGGAGCATTTCAATAGAAAATAAACTATCGAGGTACAAAGGCTTGTATGTTTTAACATAAAGTACCTTGATTGAGTTTTCAAATGGTTTTCTTTATGGCATGTGTGAGCGTGAAAGTACTTAAAAGAACTCTTTCCTCTATGTGATAAAATGATTTAAAATATCCTACGCACATATTGAGGGGGAGAATTTACCAAAGAAAATCAAAAGGCTTTTTCTAAGGAAATTGTGATCAAAGAATTTATTTCTAAGAACTCTTGCCTCCATGTGCTAAACAAGTTAAAAATCATATGCACATGTTGAGGGGGAGCATTTCTAAATAATCAAAAACAATTAAGGTACAAAATGTTTTGAAGACATGTCCCTTAGGGGGAGATTGTGTTTTGATTTTATATCACAAGTACGTTGATTGATTTTCCAAATGATTTTTCAATTGGTTTCGAGAAGGAGAGAACAATACCAAAAGACTGACCAATATACTTTATGCATGGTGTTATAAGGATGGTTAGGTTAGGTATTCGTTCCCACGATCCCGCCAGAGCCGGAGGGATCTACCCAGGGACAATCCACTAGATAGTATAGAATTCCTTAGGTATGATGAAAAAAGGAGAAAAGTGAGAAATGGGAAGAGTGCGGACTGAGACAGAGCTAGTACTGGAATAAACCCAACAAGGTTCTAGTAATGAAGTTTCGGTAACCACTGAAGGGGTTGAAGAATGAAAAAGAATTAAATGTGAAAAAGGGTGAAAAGGAATAGCCCTCCATTAATTCAACCTTAGGGCAGTAACCGGGTTCAATACATATGCTACTGGTGGTTACTAAGGTAACACTGGTATTGAAGACAAGACGTCATGGATCCAGTGACGCACTGCATTTAACTTCCCAAGCTACTCAAGCTCCTCTTAAAAGGGCTTGTTTCATTCTCACGGGGAACCCACATAATCTATTGACTTTCTCTTAGAGATTGTTGATATTGAAGAAGGAGACCCTTTCCCTAGTCTCCGGCATAGGACCCAAATGTGCACTATAGAGTCTAGATCCAAGAGATCTTCCACAATATCTCATTAGGACATAGAATTAATGAAGACTTGCTGTTTCACACAATGTGGAAAGTAAGTATATATTGAGAGTCCTACGCATTATCCTTGTAGTATTGCCAGAACATCCGAGTGATATGTAAAAGTATTCACAATGAAGATGGAAATCCTTCTAGAGCCAACATCTAACAAGCTCTTGGTGGGTCACATGTAAGATCTTCTCGTAAGATCAAGCTTGTGACAACTGGATAGAAACGATGGGGCGATTCACTCGTGAATCAACCTTGGTCCAGGAAATGAATTGACGAATAATTTTGAAAAAAAAACCGTTCGATGTGCAAACCTTCTTTTCTCTAGCACGTCGAATGTGTACTCATGTTTTCAAACACAAAAAGTATCTCTGATTGAAAAAATACTTTTGGAAAAACCGTTTGATGTGCGAATCTCTTCTTTTCTCTAGCACGTAGAATGTGTATTCTTTTTCAAATACAAAAAGTATTTTTTATTGAAACTTGATCTTTCTTATAAAACCTTCGTCGTATTGCAAAACTCTTTCTTCAAGCGATACGCGATTGTTTTCAAATCAATTTTTCATCAATCAGCGAATCTCAATTTGCTGGTTCACTCACTCCGTGTTGTCTTCTTTGAGACGTTCCGATTTGAGAACGGCTAGAACAGCTGCAAAACCCTGTCAAGGAGATTCTTAGGAATCCTACCTGATCACAGGCAGTACTTGTACTGATCAACGGGGAACCGTGGGCCGTGTACCTCAATTCAACGAAAGTGATCAAAGACACTTTTGTGTGTTTTATTGCTAACTGTTGTTTGCAGGTACATTTGGACGGTTGCAGCTGATCAGAATTGAGGAGTCAATCCAAAGCCGCTTGCTCACAGCATCCACACTTAATTGAAGAAATCATGACTTGTGCATATCTACAGAACCTGGCTCAGATATTTTTATTCTATGCTTCTGCTACGCTGCTGCAAATATCTTGAACCAGTAAAAGCTTCCGCTACTCTGATAAAAAGATGTCATGATCCAGAAAGTGTGAGCATGTCGGTCCGAAAGTCACAACATCACATGAAGGCAACACAATAAAGGGTGATCCAGAGATTTAATGTGGCTGATGATCTCAATGAAAGCTCGAAGATCATCAAAGATGTGGATAAGTTAAAGGCCTCTACTTAAAGTACAAAAATATGCGGACTTTGAAGAATCGCTACAAAAGCACAAAGATTGCGGAACTTGAAGAATTGAAGTCTACGAGCTCAGAACAAATGACAAAGATAGAATGCTAGGATGCAAAATGTATTTCATGGGGTGACCTCCCTTAGGGGGAGATTGTTAGGAATTGGAAATTCCATGATAAAGTATCGGTCACCCCAATTATGGTCTAGCATATGTTAGCTCGTAGACGTGTAGTTATTTACGTTATTTAGTAGTTTATTAGTTAGTTTGTAGCGTAGAATAGTTTAGTGTAACACCGTGGAGGAAGGACGGGTCTTTACCCACTGGATGCCTGATCCACAGTCCGTCAGGAGGACGTAAGCTTTGTAACTGTAACTACCCCTTCCATCCATGGAAGGGGTGGTGCTTCTCAATCTAACATTTCATTTGTTTCAAAGCAACTCTCTACCTAGAACACCCTCTCACTCTTTCTCTCTCTAAAACATGACGTACTTGTATAATCACCATCCAAGGCCACCCGAATCATCAAACACAATAAATATAGGATCCTAACACCAAGTGCAGGAATCCAAAATTTTAGCTAATATGGACTAAAAACAAGGAAATTAAAAATAAAAAATAAGAAGGGATTGGGACATTAAGGGGACAGATGTGCAGAGAAGGTTTAAGCTAATCTAAAGCCTGCAGACCTAAAACAAGCTATTGCTATAAGCTTCTATGGACTCTAAAAGGAAATCAAGCTATCTCTATGCTATAACCTACTAGTGGAAATCAAATACAGTTAAGTTCCTAAACTAAAATAGCAATTTGTCATCTTAACAACAGCTGATATGGGACAGGCTATAAAACAGCAGCAGAACAGAGAAAATGCAACTTAGAGACTAAATTTAAACTACCTTAAAAGCTTCTAATTACTAAATGACTTGAGAGCAATTAAACCTAGATGCACTAATAATGAATAAACTAATCAAAACTAAATAAGACCCTGAGTAAGGCCTTCAAATAACATGTGGATATAGGCTGTTTGGTACATATCACAGAATTTTAGACAAAGCTTTTAGACATGAAATCTGATAAAAAAAACTTAAACACTTTTAAAACTTTGATGAAAAAAGCTATTAAATCAGTTACTGAACCAAATTCTCTAAACTAATACTGACCAAAGCCTTTTAAACCATAAAGTATACTCAATTCCAAACACCTCTTTAAACTCCAAAATACTATTTAACCAATAAAACTGAGAAGAACTTTACTACAACTGACTTTTATTAATCAAACAACCTCAATTCTTATTACCAAAACAGATTTGAAAACAATAATTCTCCAAAAACAAGCTTGACTCAAAGGTTTGACTTTCATTGACCTATTTTGACTTGTGTGGAAAAGCTAAAATTAAGCAAGAGTGATGCAACCACATGCTCACATAAGCTTGTAAAAGCTTATGTGAGCTTCCGAGAATAGAATTAAAGAGCTTCTAAACACTTATTAACTGATGTCGAATTCAAAGGAATTTAAATTGAGAGAAACAATTGCATTAATATGAAAATGAGAGTACACTGGAAATCTGAGATTACAACTTACTAAATACTCAAAACAGTAAAATTTAACAGGAAATTAAATTGTCAAAACTTCTCTAAAAACATGAGAAATTGGACAAGGAATTATTGTGATGAAGGAGGGCTTTTATAAGCTGATGAGGGAGCCTTGGGTCTTTTGAGAAGCATCTGGAAGTCTAATCCATACCTTTGATTCACCATCTCGTCATCAAACCCAATCACCACCCTTAGATCAATTTAGTGATGTGTTCCCACCAATGAAAAGCCTTCAATCTGCCACTTTGGCAATCCCAAGGTGTATACACTTCTGACACGTCAGAATCCTTCTAGAAGCAATCTTAAGTGAGGGTTAATTGGTTGGACGTGTGGGTAATTTGAGGAGGAAGGATAAACAGTAAAGATGGAAGGTAAATTTCTGTTTTGGCGTGTTTGTTTGGGTTGGGGAATTTTTTATTTTAGTTTGACTTTAGGTGTGGTTTTGTTGACTGAGGAATAAGATATGGGAAGGGTCACGATGGTGTTTAAGGGTTCAATTGGTTTTGCCAAAGGTTCAAACGAGGGTTAAGGGGGATAGTGTGGATGTGTTGACCAGGGAGTTGAAGAATATTTGACCGTGGGTTTTAATACAATGGGTGTGGCCTTTGTAGGCTGAAAGGGGTTTAGGCCAAGGTGTGGATGGAATTGGGCTTTAATGGATTTGTTATTTGATATTGTCCGAATTATTAACACGTAAGGATCCATGATGTAAAAATTGTAAATCCAAGGACCAAAGATGTTAATTATGAAAGGTGGGGGTGTGTTTTGGAAATTAGGTTAAATGAGGGTATAAGGGTGCGAATTGTAAGTATGGGAAAGTTGAGGGGTATAAAGTGTAAATTTGGGAAAGTTGAGGGTATAATGTGAAAAACTTCCAAACTTGATCCAAAAATCCGTAAATTGACTTTTAAGCATCCAAATCCCATAAAACTGCATCCCGGCATCGGCTTTTGCACTCTTCTTTCTCTCGTGCTTGGTTTTCTTTGGTATTGGCTTTCTTTTGTCTGTTTTGTCATATCCGTACCTGCACATGCATAAACTCAAGAAACCAGCAAATATTAGACATAAACGGCTCTTTTCTTGGTTATTTGGGTCTATTTTGGTAAAGAAATGGTATGTGTTTTAGCACATACCAAAATACCCCAGACTAGAATATTGTCGTGTCCTCACGTAATGCAATCAACTCACACTTATAAAACCAAGGATTTCAATCTCTTTCTACTAAACCTTTGGAAAGTAGCAAAAATTCCTCAAAAGAGATTAAGAAACCCTTAATTCTAAAAACGCCCCGTTTACTTTTTAATTCACATATAGATATTACGTTTAAGCACATTCATTATGAGTGACGGTTTGTTGAACTTTCATGTCGATCAATAACTCCAACATTTTTCAAACGACATTTTAGGATCATGGAGTAGGAAACACAACTCAGCGAGGAGTAACCATACTGTTAGTTCACCATATTGTAACACAAGCATCAATATGTTAGAAAGATAGATAAGATGATCGGTTGAACAGGAACACACAATATGTGAAATGTTTAGGTGTGGATATTAAATGAAAGTAAACAACCAACCATCTAAGGATGGTTTACAATGCTTTATATAGGGAAAGGAACTAGGGCAACACACAAGTTCCCTTCCTTTCCATAATGGGCTTGGGCCAAGGCTTATGGGCTTTCTACATAAGCCTTGCCATAATTACGAACATAAAAGCCTAATTAAGCTAACTATTACACATAGATTACTAACACTTGAGAAGTAGTTTAGGAGTGATTCCAACAATCTCCCCCTAAGTGTTAGAAATTGATGTCTTCTGTAATATTGAACAGTCATTGTAGATGTAATAGTTGCTTTGACGTCTTCTGACATTCTTCTTTCTTGTGAGAAGAAGTGCCTTGATTCCAACAATCTCCCTAGTGTAGGGATCTTGTTTCTTTTGAAGTATTCTGCTTTGACGTCTTTGATTTCTTTGTTCTTTAACTCTTTGTTCTTTGTGCCGGTTATGATAGTATGTTGTTGTCAGCTACAGGTCAGCTTCATTGCTCCAGCATCTCCACGTCTTTCTCCAACATGCTCACACGCTCATTTGAAAATGAATTCCAGGTTAGAAGTAGTTCTCGAGTCTTTATAACTTTGTAGATTCTTTGATTAGATGAAGATTCATTATGTCTTCGTGTTGCCTTTGGTTTAGAGAGAACTTCTTTTGTGATTTTGTTGGTATGAGTATGTGAAGAATCATTATCCCGCGAGCATCCATCAGCAGCAGCATCTCTGGTACAGTCACGAACACCAATTGATCATTGTAATCTTTTCATAATGAATTGATTACTACAATTGTTCTACTGATGAATGTCTTGATTCCATTCACCTTGGTCGGGCGAATCAGCCGTCCGAATCCCATTAGGGACAGTTGGCATTACATTGAACAAGTTCAAGTAATGACCCACATATTCAGGACTCGATTCTTGAAAGGAATCTCCTTAGCGGGATTTCCAGCACTTACAAGTTCGAACTTCGAGAGTATCAACAGCATAATGTGAAGACACATCTCTAATTCTAGCAAAGGCTATTCCTGAAACCGGATGCCCTCAAGAAGGCTAACACGATATACCGAAGTACATCTACGGTTCAGGTGAGTCGCTGAGGTACACCGAAGCATCACCCCATAACTGTAGACCGTTTGAGACAACACTAAGTGTAACCCACAAGGAGTCACCGAAGTGACCTGCTGTCAGGGCTGTTTGATGTTGACCCTGGCAGGAGTTTCCATTTAATCACTGAGGATCACAGATGTGACGCCCTCATGAATGTTCTCGACAAATTTCTAAGATCTGTGAAAGACTCTAGAATGTATCACTTTCGTCCTTATTGTTGAACGACACGTGATGAAATGTCAAGTGTTCCTAAGAGATCTTTTGATGAATCTCGTGGCTCTAGACTCAATAGTGCGCTTTGGTTTTCCTAAGCGGAGACTAGGGAGAGGGTCTCCTTCTTCAATACCAGCAATCTCTAAGAGAAAGCCGATAGTTTACGTAGGGTTCCTTGTGAGAATGAAACAAGCTTCTATTGGGAGAAACTTGAGTGGCTAAGAAGGTTTAGTGCATGCGTCACTGGGTCTATGACGAGTTTGATCTTCAATACCGGTGTCATCTAGTGACAACCAGTAGCATATGTATTGAACCCGGTGTCTGTCCTAAGTTGAATAATTTGGAGGGCTATTTCTTTCCACCCTTTTAATTACGTTTCTTTTTAATTCTTCAACTCCTTTCTCCGATTCTCATATTCTCCATTTTATAAACATACCTAAGGACTTCTAAATTCTAACTATTAGTGGTGTCCTTAGGTAGATCCCTCCGGCTCTGGCGGATCATAGGACAGTTATTCCTAACCTTAGCCACCTTATAACTCCATGACTAACCTATATTGCCGTAAAACCATTTTCATGAAAAATCTCTTAAACTGGTTATGAGTAAAAACATTTTGTACCACTGAAAGAGTTTTATATTTTCCAAAGGTACTCCCCCTCCACACGTGCTTAATTATTTTGACAGAAATCTGCACGGTGAGAGAAGAGTGTACACTTTTAAATTGATCAACTCAAGATAGACAATACATTACTGACTAGGTCAGCTTGAAGTTGTAAACACTCCATTTTTAGGAGGTTTGACCCGTCAAGTTTCATGTCTACCAAGAGTTTCTCGAATGGTACATTCTACTAGGACAAGTCCTTTTCGAGACACATTTACATCACTAGCAAACTAGCTTAAAATTATTACCCGTCCCGGACAAGTCTTTTCGAGTTACTAACATTTAAGAGCTCGTCAATTCATTGGTTAAGTCTTTAACACGAAGGTTCAATAGCAATCCACAACATATTTCTTATCACATAATTTTTCTCCCCATCAAAAATGGCATATAAATGTTATTTTTGATGAAATTTTGATACAGAATATGTCCATTCCGAGTTTTGTGGGAAGATTTCCACAACGAACTATTAGTGAACAAAGATTTAAAGCAGGTACTCCCCCTCAACAAGTGATATTTACTTTTGAGGTTTTGAAAATCATAAGGGGAAGTACTTGTTCTTTTGAGCAAAACTTCGGAAAATGAAAGTTTTGATAAGTTTTACTCAAAAGTAAGAAGCTTTCGCTCCTTTTATAAGGATTGTGGCACTGAAGCGTACCACAGGGTCCTTTCATTACAAGAACGGGTTGTACACTGTTATGTGTACACAAGCCATTGTCAATTAAAGATCACACATCCAAATATTTAATGAAAGAAAGAAATTAAGGAGTACCAGGAAGTCCGTCAATAACACCAGTAGTTCTTTCTAGACGTTGGTAGCTAGTTAGAGATATGCTCGGACATCCACCCACGAAGCTCTCTAAAGTCCTTATCTAATATTGACGAAACAACCTTTCATCAATCCTTGTAATGATCTTCTTCGCATCCCTCTTTTGTCTTGAATTCCACCTCTTCTTCGACTCTATGCCTTTATGAATCTCCTTTAACCTATATGCCATTCCATCCCGAACCTTCTTCAAAGTATGATCACAAAACTTGTGAAGCTCCTTGCACGCCATGAAGCAATTGCGGTGAAGTTCACTGTGGTAAACTACGCTGAACTTTGGTTTCGTGAGAATGGTGTACTGAGCCAGGTGGTTTATATCGGGAAGTTTTAGCTGTGGTTTGGTGAGATTAACACGTTTCTGGTAAGATTCCACGGCAAGTTGAAGGTCTTCAACACGTTCCTGGATAACGATGCTTCTGATGAATATTAGAAATGAGTTGATGTACTGGAGCTGGATGTCCGTGGAGAAGTGTCGCATTCGTCCTTATACCTTGGAAAGATACATGTCTTCAATGTCGTTTAGTGACAATCTCGGAAAATCCGCTTCAAAAAAGTCATATTCCTGTTCATCTTGGCGTTTGACTACGATTTTCTTCCGGAATGACTAGTCCCACTTGGTAGACAGGCTAAAATGCATTATGGCAACGATCCTTTGGTCAATGTATACCTCCTTTTTCGATTTGAGTACCAGGCAGCTTCTGTAGTAGATTCTTCTTCGTTCTGGCCAATGATGAATCCCATACAGTGCATCGAGGTCATACTTTACCACATTGTCAACAAACATGTGTGTGGCTTCTTCCTCGATGGCTATATTCTTAGAGTAGATTGCTGTCGGGAAAGGGAATGTGAATGAGGTAGCGTATTTCTTGCTAATATCGCTACCGTGCTGAAGAAATTCCAGGTCATTATTGAAGAAATAACGGTAGGGAATCTTTAGTTGATCAGGTCGGCCAATGGAAGGTAGTGGCTTAGTCCAGTCGGTGTAGTATGGAGCCTTGTCTGGTCTGGTGAAGTCGATATTAGATTCAGGGTTGAGCCAATCAATGTTGTTGGACATGGCTCGTGCTATGTTGTCGAGATGATATTCGACTTTAATTGCACTGTCTGAGCTGTCTTTTCATTCTTGATTCGTTTCAACTTTGCTTTTGTCATCTTCTTCACCTTGAACTTTTCCTGAATAATCTTGACATGCTCCATAGTTCCACCATCTACCGGTTCTTGGCCTTCCGGTAACTGAGGGGTTGCATCAACAAGCTTTGAAAACCATTCATACTCTTCAGTTACATCTTCATCTAGCCATGACACAACTGAGGTTGACTTTTTCTTCTTTGGCTTTGATGATGATGTTGGTTTCTTAGTTGATGTAGAAGAAGGAGGTCGCTGTTGGGGCTCAAGAATCTCTTCATCGTGACCACCGGTGTATTCAAAGTGATCACCAGTTTTATGCGTTGGTGGTGAAGACTCGGAGTCCTGAGGTTTGTCTGTAGCAGGAGGACGCTGTGGAGATCTTCTAGTTGTGGAGGTCCTTTGAGGTGGTGGAGGCATAGATGATGATTCATCATTTTTCTTCTTACGTTTCGGCTCAGAATCCTTATCCGCATCATCATCGTCTCTTGGATGCTTAGCCCTTTCAGCTTATTCTTTGCATGAAGTTTTGAGTTGATATTCCAGCAATGCCTCAAATAGTTTAGCTTCGTCAGAAGTAATTGTTGCGGATAGTTGAGACATTTGTAACACAGGCTTGGAAATCAATTCTGCATCGGAGACAACCGTAGGCTCGATTGGATTGATTTGCATTGCTACATGAGTAGATTGCATAGTTTGCTTGACAAATTGCATGATATTAGGATAGAGTTGTCTTGCGAACATCTCTCTTGTCACTCCAGGGACGGTGTCGAGAAGAAACTTGTGAGTATATTCTCTGATCGTCTTATCCATTTCCCCTTGGATATCTCCGTTTAGAAACTATTGGATTTGATCTCTTTCTTCACAAAACTCGTTCATCACATCCTGAAGAATGTTTATTCTGTCAGCCAGCTGATTAAGTTACTTGTTGACCACGTTCTTCTTCCTTACTTGCCTGACAGCGTTAACAATCTTTGTTTTAGCTCGTGATGCCCAAGTGTTGCTCGGTTTCTTGACCGATTTAGATGCGGATTGTTGAAAACTAGAAGGGAGGTTGAATAGTTTTACCAACTTAAAACTTCCTTTTAAATATTTGGATCGACTTGTGTCAATCTATTTAGTTGTTTATGTTGGACGTTGATAGATAAATATATAAACGTGTAATGAAAGATAAACAGTAAGAAGCACATAACCACGACACAAGGTTTTATAGTGGTTCGGCTACAAGGACACCTTCCTTGCCCTACTCCACTCCCCGAGTCACCTACTCGAGAGTTCGTAAACACTACACCAATCTCCTTATGGCGGAGAAGCCTTCACAACGTCGCTTACACCTTTTTCCGGTACAAAGCTAAATACCGAGTACTTTCACACGAAGGCAAACCACACCTAACACAACGTCGCCTACCCTTTATATGGTGCTAGGCTAACCACTGAGTTCTTTCACTCCAAGGAGAACTAATCCTATAACAACGTCGCCTACCCTTTATTAGGTACTAGGCTAAGCACCTAGTTCCATTACTATTGAGGAACTACTAGCCATCACAACACAACACCTAATCTTAAGGAGATCCACTCCTTATTACAACACCATCAAGGATATCACCATCCTTGGAAATAAACAAATACTTAGATGTATAACAATGAACCTCATCGATTATACGACCTTGGCTTTCTTCACTAATGCCACTTGATTTGATTTCTAGGCATCCTTCACCAATGCCTTTGACACAACGCTTGGCACCTTTCACTAATACCTTTGTCTTGACACCTTTAGCATTTTTCACTAATGATTTTGATACGGATGTTAAGCACCCTTCACTAATGCTTTCGTCTTGACTCTTTCGGCATCCTTCACTAATGCCTTCAACACAACATCTACGGAGGAAGAAAGAACTATCAGCAAGAGAACCTCAGTTGTCTTGATGATGAAGAAGTATGGCAACTCATGGACTTGAGCTTGCTCGACTTCAAGAAGTGGTGATCTCACCTTTAAGAGGAACCTAGAGAATCACACAAAAACAAAAGGCAAACTACATAGAAAGATCCCGTAGGATCAGTGGTTAGAGAAGTACAGTACTTGGAGAAAGTATGTGTGAAAGTGGTGAGCCAAAAGGAAGAAATGGCTCACTATTTATAGAGGAGAAATTTCGCTGTTCCCCGGATCCCACGGATCCCTCCCACAAGGGTTCCGGCTAGCGCAAAGCTAGGGACCCGTGGGACGCTCCTCTTTACCCATGGGTATTTTGGTCATGGGTCATGGGTCATGGGTTATGGGTTGATCCATGGGTTCCTTATGTAGATACAATGTATCTCAAGAGTTCAATGTACCTAGTCAAATGGTTTGGATAAAACCGTGGGTTATGGGTCAATACCATTTGTTAGTTTTTACCCATTTTAGTATATACAACTTTAAGTATATTTTTACCCAAATATGTAAACACTAGTTGTTGTACATATGTATTACTAAATCATAAAATCACTTATACTTGTTTTAGTGTTTTATGTGAAAACGTAAGTGTGTTAGAAAACTATTGGCTCAAAATAGTTTACGTATTTTATTTGTTTCGTTAAAATGATTTTACGTTTGTTATCGACAAAACATTAGAATATCGTAAAATATAAATAAACGTTTTTACGGCTTATTTGTATTAACAATCTTCCCCTTTTTGTTGATGACAAAACATAAAATTATTTTAAGGAAAAACTTAAAATTCTTAAAAGTTTGAATTTGTAGTTTTTACTTTCTTCTCCCCCTTTTTGTCGACATAAAAAGAGCTTCGTAGGAAAACTAACGTAATGTTTTTAAGAAAAAACGTGTGAAAAATAGAAAAGAAAGAAGAATTAGGGAGCAAGTAACGGGAAAGGATCTCGTCTTAACCCTCCCTTGACGAGTCCATCCCTATGTAAAGGCGTCAAGAAGGTAATACTAAGCTAGTTTGTTTGCAACTAAGTTTGCAAAAGATTTTGTCTATGTGACGAATGTGCTCCCCCTTGATGATTGCAATTTTGCATAGGGATGTCATGAAAAGTAATCCAAATAAGGATCAAGTTGCAAATGGATTTGCAATGTATGGTTTGACACAAAGCTCCCCCTAGCTTTATGGTGTCAAAATCTTCATGTGTATTTTGAAAATCTACAAAATAAAGGTTAGAAAACAAGAGTATAGTGCATAATTTCCTGCAAATAAGACTCAAGTTACTAGTAATTTGTGCTTCTGGACCACGGATCCCACGGTTACCTTTATGTAGGGATCCGTCTAGGCCATTTCTGGGGATCTGGCTGTCTGGTGACAGTTTCTTCAGTAATGAAGATATGCCAAACAATGCTAATGAAGAGGTGAAATATGTATATGATTTAGCAAGCACAAAACACAAAATAATCATGGCATATAGATATTCATTCAATAACAACAAGAGATAATTAAACAAATCTCTAAAAACTAAGAGAATGATCTAGCCATACATTTTCTACTAATAAGTTACTAAGGCCTAGAATGCAACAAAGTGCTCGAGTCTAAGGATGAGTAGACTTGTTGATTTGATCCAATCTTTCAAGAAGATGATTAAACATGAAATGTATCTCATTTCGTGCTTCTTGAACAAGTCCTTGAGTATTTAGACAATTTGGACAATTATTGTCTTGATTTGGAAGGGGAGGTTCTATGTGTGATTGTGGGTCTTTATTTTGAGAAATGGTATGAGGTTCTAAAAATGAGGGTGGTAATGGAAATTCTTCCATATGATCAAGGTTGTTCCTTATTTCCCATGATGGACTAGTTGGTGTTGTCAGTGTTTCCCTATTCAATGAAAAGGTTGGTGAGTGAATGGCTCTTGGTGGTGAATGATCCAATGAGTAGATGTTTGGGTGAGGAAGAGGCTCATTTAAGGGGTGTAGTCCATGCTCAAGGAATGAGGGTTTTGATGGCTTGCTAGAACTAGCCATGTTTGGTTTTGAACATAGATGATCCTTTTTCTAGTCCGAAAGGTTTGATGCTAATCCTTGCGGTTCTCTTAGCACTTGTTGGATGAGTTTGATGAGGTGGGATTCTAGCATTATTATCTCTAATGGGAGATGTTTCGGTGGATGCGATTTCATGGATCATTTGACCCTTTCTTTTGGATGATCCTATGGTTGAAGAGTTGTTGCTAAGAGCCTTAGTCATAGTGATGATGATGCTAATATGAACTTCTAGTTGCTGATTTTTGAGAAGTAAGTGAGAGTGGTACCTTAACCCTAAGTTTGTTTGGTTTATAAAAGATAATTTGAATTAGGTAATTAATTTCTTGGCCACTAAGTGGATTAAGCATGCACTTAGGATATTGATCAGCTCTAGGAGGATAATAAATGAAGGCTAAAAGTGGTTAGATACCCAAAAGGTGACTTAAAATTGAACATGGAAGCTGATTAAGGCTTTCTGCAGCCACGGATCCCGCGGATCCCTCTCAGCAGGGATCCGTCTGGTTATAGACAAGGGATCCGGCTGTCAGGCAGGTTCTAGGTGAAATGATTATGCTTTTGTAAAGTTTATTATCTATGGATTTCGAGGATTTGACTTAATTTAGCTGATGGATATCTTAAATGCTTAACCATGAGGAGTGAGGATGCTTAATGATGGTTTTGGGTAAGAAAATTTTACTTTAGGTAGTCCAACTAAGTGTTTGACAAAGATTCCATTTAATTTTAAATGGAAAAATGGTGATAACTAGTCTTAGATGCTAGATGATGACTCAATGGAAATTCACTAAAATATTAAAAAAATAGAGAAAATTGAAAAACTAGTCTTAAGCTTATTTATGAGTAGATGGTGACTACACTCAAATTGCTAAAATTGAAAACTGTCTCAAACTAAGAGTTATGAGATGTGAGAAGCAATGTGTGAACGTTGGAGCCGAAAATATGGTAAGTTTTAAAGAGTTGATAAATCAACAACATTTTGAATATGATCCTAGATGAGCTATGAGTAAGTGTGAAGCTTTCAGGTGTTTGTGGAAGGCTAGTGTGATGTGATCTAGTGAGTTATTTTGGTGTAAGCAAGTCTGAGTTGTGCATCAGTTGTCATGGATCCTACGGTTCCCTGCTGGGAGGGATCCGGTCAGTTATAATGTAGGGATCCGCCTACTGCAGATCAGAAGGCAATTAGCAAATGTGCAACTTTGCACTTTGTAGCAAATGCCTTTCCTATTTGTTTCTATAGGGACTAAATTCAAGAGCACAACAAGTATAAGGTATAGCAAAGTAGGAAGAGCTAAAGTTCCTAGAATGAGTGACGACAACCACTCAAGGGGTCGTAAAATCTCATTCTTCAAGTTCCTAACTTAAAATTGTTTAGTGCCAAGATATGGCGATACCTACACACTACAAGCATAGCTTAAAGTGTTACAAACCATTGTTTGAAATTGTTCTTTACAGATTAAGGTCCTATAACCTTACCTCATTTTTCTTCTCCTTCACGTCCTCACCCGTCCTCCACTCTTTATCATACCATCTTCACTTCTTCTTCCTCAAGAAATTGGCGAAGCACTTGAAGATTCCCTTGGTTTGTTGCCATTTGGGTGATTCATTAGGAATGTTTGGCAATTAGTTAATGTAGTGCAAGGGGTCAAGATCGGTATTTCCGAGTGGGTTGCTACTACTTCCTTCACCTCCTCCTTGTCTCTCCCTTTCATCCGAGGAATCCGTGGGTGGGTGAGGCCTCTTGCCTTCCACCATAAACCTTGTTGTTCTACCCTCAGTTAATGGTACCATAACTTTGTTTCAAAATCTATGATCATAGGATTGTGGAGAAGGATCTAATGCAAAGATGAATTTAGCAAGAAGGTTTAGGAGCATTGCGTACGAGAGTACCATTTTTCCATGCTTCTTACGCTTTCCATTCTTTTGATCATGTAGTAAGCAACGTTGAAACGAGTCTCGGTCACTAGGCAATAGATCATTAAGCTTAGACAAGCGTTGGGGTGATCCTTGTTTCCAACTAGGCACACCACATTCTCCCATTTCCTATACAATGCATACATTTCCGAAAGCTCCATTTGGAAAGGATCCCTATAGATCACCTTCGAGTTGCTAGTGACTGTTGATGGTGATGCTCTTGGCATGAACACGGTGTCCCTCACCGTGGTTGCTTCTGGGATCATGGAGTGGTAGATAGCATGATGATCAACCATTGAGTGTAGTTCTTCCAAAGACCATTCATTGGAGTACATGCAAACCCCTTGGTATGGAACCCCTATAATTCTTCCAAACTCTACAAGTGAAAGACTAAACTCTTGCTCATTGATGGTGAAAACGATCGAGATGGACCCATCTTCATTTCTAACTATTCTCATGGTCTTGTAGAACTCAAGTACAAAGACCGGGCAAATTTGTTCGTCTATGTCCAATAGACAATCAAACCCAATAGTTCCAAAAACTTCCCTTATGTCGGTATTGGCAAGAAATGAAGGTTCAACAACTCTACCTTCGTGAAAGAATCTCCTTTCAAGCATCTTAAAGGCTTTCCTATCGTTCGGAATTAGTCCATCTTTCCTATGGTAGATGGGTATGTAGTGAGCGGTGTATTGGTAATCTTGCTGCTTTTTGCTTGGCATGATTGTCCCTAAACAATACAACCACAATGCGGTGTTAATTATGAATAGTAACCTAGAGGGTTTGATCACAATTTTGCTCTCATCATCTTTGTTGAATTCAAGAAATGTGTTTAATTTGTATTAACAATGTTAATTCTTTGATTTATATTATCTTAGAAAATAATGTGGTGACAAATTATGATAAACCCATTTGAACCCAACTCTTAAAGATGAAGAAATTTTAATCCTAGAAATCAAGGAATTAAATTAACAATGTAGTGAAGATTATACTTACACAAGTGCTTGTTACGCTTGAGAGAAATGATCAAATTGCTCCTTTGAACAGTAGCTGAGTTCTTGTTCGTGAGTCTTTGAGGTGAATATAATTGTGGAACATCCACAGTGATCATTCTTTAACTTATGTTGTCTTCTGTTGCACGGATCCCGCGGATCCCTCTCATTTGGGATCCCGCTAGTGTAAACGCAGGGATCCGGCATGACATCAAAAATCAGCTCAAACATTCCTTGATAACTTTGGTTTGGGAGTTCTAAAACGTCTAGTGTTTTGATGTTAAGGCTCTAAAACTTGTGATTTGAGGTTTTGAAGATTTAATACTATTCCTATTAGACGTGGTTCCCTTTTTAAGAATTAGTCATAATTCTTGGGAAGTTTTTCAAACATTATAATAAAATCCCATTTTATCATAATATAAGAAGTTTCACATGGATATTTATTGACATAGATGAGGTTTCAATAAACCCTTTGTGATGAATAATGATAGAGGCTATCGAATAACCAAGATATCATTATTACGAGTTGGTAGTGAAGTCTATACAAATTAGTCGAAGAATACTATTCTTGATGATGACTTTAATATAGATAACTACTTAAGTAATTATTAATAGATATAAATCATGCAACTAAAATTTTAACAATAATAAAATCAAAAGTAAATTATTAGCGATCATACCTTTGCTAAATATTCTTTTTAAGAAAAGAAGTATTTAGATGAAATGCTTTGTGATCTTCTTGGAATCTCCAGATTCATGTTGTGAGAAGGACAATACTTTGCTAAATATTCTTTTTAAGAAAAGAAGTATTTAGATGAAATGCTTTGTGATCTTCTTGGAATTTCCAGATTTATGTTGTGAGAGGGACAATACTAAACAACGAAAATGTTAGAACATTCTATCATTGTCCAACAATAAACATTATAATGATTTTTAAAATATGACTTAAAAAAAATCCTTCTTTGTAGTTTTCAAACATACACGGATCGTATCAAGTTTTTAAAGTACAACATACTCTAAGAAACTTGGTAACGAAGCTCTGATGCCAATTGTGGAAAACTAGAAGGGGGGGTTGAATACTTTTACCAATTTAAAACTTCCTTTTAAATATTTTGATCGACCTGTGTCAATATATTTAGTTGTTTATGTTGGACGTTGATAGATAAATATATAAACGTGTAATGAAAGATAAAGAGTAAGAAGCACATAACCACGACACAAGTATTTATAGTGGTTCGGCTACAAGGACACCTTCCTTGCCCTACTCCACTCCCCGAGTCACCTACTCGAGAGTTCGGAAACACTACACCAATCTCCTTATGGCGGAGAAGCCTTCACAACGTCGCTTACACCTTTTTCCGGTACAAAGCTAAATACCGAGTTCTTTCACACCAAGGCGAACCACACCTAACACAACGTCGCCTACCCTTTATACGGTGCTAGGCTAACCACTGAGTTCTTTAACTCCAAGGAGAACTAATCCTATCACAATGTCGCCTACCCTTTATTAGGTACTAGGCTAAGCACCTAGTTCCATTACTATGGAGGAACTACTACCCATCACAACACAACACCTAGTTCCATTATTACCCATTTTATTATATACTACTTTAAGTATATTTTTACCCAAATATGTAAACACTAGTTGTTGTATATATGTATTACTAAATCATAAAATCACTTATACTTGTTTTAGTGTTTTATGTGAAAACGTAAGTGTGTTAGAAAACTATTGGCTCAAAATAGTTTATGTATTTTATTTGTTTCGTTAAAATGATTTTAAGTTTGTTATCGACAAAACATTAGAAGATCGTAAAATATAAATAAACGTTTTTACGGCTTATTTGTATTAACACGAATCTTGTGGTGGTTTCTTTGGATGGTGGTGGTGAAGAATGGGACGATGAGTCGGACGAAGATGAGTCATGAGAAGGCTCTGGATCATTTGGTGGGTCAGAAGTTTGTTCCGGGTTATGTTCAGGACTATCTAGAAGATAATCATCGGCTTCTTTTTCAGCTTTAGCCTTTTCTTCAGCCTTAATCCTAGCTTCTTCTTCTGCTTTGGCTTGAGCTTCCTCTTCAGCCTTTTCTTTAGCAGCTGCCTCAACATCTTCATCAATTATCTTTTCATTCTTCTCCTTTTCTGGTTCCTCAAAGTCGAAGATAATTTCATCTTCTTGCTGCTGTTGTTCAGATTCGTGGGTGGTGGTACCAGTTCCCTTATCGGGTTGATTAACCGCATCGTGAACTGGTGTTGTAACTGAGCCACCACTTGAACCTCCAGGGCCACGAGTCTGTTGAAGATTAAACTCCTTAGCAGCATGTTGTAGCCTGAGATTCTTTAGTTTCTTGCGGTATTCTTTTTCTTCATCATGTGGCTCTTCTTCTTAACTTTCTTCCTCTTCCTGCTCTTCCACTGGAGTTTTGCCCTTGTTAGATTTGGAACTAGGAGGTGTTTCTACTGTTGTCGTGTCGTCTATAATAGTTTTTGAGTAGTGAACCTCTTCGTCCATTTCAGTATCCTCGGAGTCTTCGTCCTTAAGTGTAGGTGCCAATTGAGGATTTGGAATGGCAACCTTTGATGGAACTTTTCTTTTTCGTAAGGGATTTCTCTTAGGATACTGAAGGGCACTTCCAGTGCTTGCTACACTTCCTGCACTACCTGATCTCCTGGTCTTCTTGGTTGAGATTGTAGAAGACTTTTCATCAATGAAGCCAACTTTGCCTGATACTACTGCTTCTTGATATCGTGAGTATGATTGAAGTTGCTTGATATCATCAGTGAGAAGGCAGTCAAGCAAAACTACACCTTGTATTTTAGTTGTTGAGTCTTTGAATCTGACAACATTTAGAGTAGGCTCAAACAACGCGGAGTGATGGTTGGGGTCATCAAGTCTCAAGGGAATGTCTAGATTAAACACGAGTATCCTTTGGATTAACAGCTTAGTGTATCTGATGTAGGGGATCTTGGTGTCAGGCTTCTTGAGGTAAGACATCATGTCTTCCTAAATCAGAGTTTCAAAGTCAATATGCATCATGTTGACCATCCCCCAGAATATCTATAGTTCCATGAGCTTAGGATGCTCATAACCACTATCACGTCCAGAAACAGATTTGGCAATCATGATGTATAATGTTCTTCATGGCTGAGGGATGTTCTTTAGATCAACTGAAGAATGTTTAGTGATGATCCCAGCAACTTCATCATAGCCAATATTGACCATAAATTGGAGAGTAGCCTCTTCTGATGGAGTAGCTACATAATCAGCAGGCTGGATGGCCAAAAGAAGGAGAATTGCCCTTAAATCCACAACAGTGATGGTGACTTGTTTGTTGTTAAGAGTCACTGTAACAGCATCTTGACCATCAAACTTCTTCATAGTGTGCCAGAATTGATGAATATAGATCTCCGGTATTGTTGCAGAATTTGTGAGCATGTTCTTGTATGGATGAGTCTTCAGAATATCCACAGCAATATGACAGGAAGACTTAGAGCACGTGAAGTTATCAAAGTCCACTTTGAGATTGTTCTTTCCAATCTTCATCTTGTAACCAGTAGGGAAGATGTCTTCCATTGTGTATACATTTGGTGCGTTAACATTTTCCATCGTGACGTCCATATTGTGATCTGAAAGATATTGAGCCAAAAGAACCAACATATCGAAAGACATTAAGTTAGTAAAAAGTTGATTTTAATGTCCAATTATTGAATGTGTTATGTTAATGAATGTTGTGAGACCAATGTCACTTGTTTGTCCAATAGTCCAAAGTAGTCGTGATAAGTATCGTGAGTTTATTAATTTTGAATTTTAAAGTCCAAATTTTCACTCATTCACACAACATATTAACCATTATAGCTTATTAGTGACATTTTGGTTTCGTGACGTTATGAGTTATTTATTTACAAATTTGTATGCGTAACAATTCACAATTGTGGTTAAAATAAGGCTTAAGCGTAAAGTTACAAGCTTATGTGTAAAAATTTGTGATCATACGCGTAAACATAAGCTTATGCATAGGAATTCCTCTTACGCGTAAGAAATATTACGCGTAGGAAAAGAGCCCTTGGCATAGAGCTTGTGCGTAAGCGTATGTGGGAGCTTATGCGTAAGGTTTACTCATAAGAGCGAACCTTATGTGTAAGACTCAAGTTTACGCATATCCTTCACAGGATACGCGTAGTCCCCATGCCGAACCTTACGCGTAAGAGTTACGCGTAAGATTTCTCTTATGTGTAACCTTCTACGCGTAAGGTGATCCTTATGCGTAGAATTCCAATTCTTAACCTTGATTCTGATTTTTCACGCTTAAATACCTGAAATAAGTTCATCATAACACTTTCATTAACACATTCTTCAATCCCTTTCATCCTCACATGGAATCACACTAGATATCAGTTATGCGTAAAGTTAACCTTATGCGTAAACTAAAACCCTAAAGTTTCAATTCTTACGAATAAGAAATCTCGCCATAGGATTTGCACCAAATCCATTCTGGAATACCCAATTTAACATCAAACCCTATTGAGTTGTTAACAACAAGTTTTAACATCAAATGCCTCAAGAATCAAGAATACCCAATTTAACGAGACATAAACCCTAAATCTTAATTATATCAAATTTAGTGTTTCTGGGCATGATTGAAGGTTGTTTTAGGTTAATTCAACATGTAATAAACATTTCTCAAGTAACTAATTACACAGAAACACTCACAATCAAAAATGCCCAAAACCACGCATAAACCCTAACTTTTAAAATTGATTAATTGATGTTTCTGGGTTGATTTTAATGTTGGAAATAGTTTTAGAAAGATGTTATCAATGTTTTAGCACACTTATTTCACAACAAACACCCAAAACATGATTGCATGTTCATACGCATACGCATAGAACATGAAATCATGCATAGGGATAAATCTAACCGTTGGTTTTAAGTATAAATCAAAACCTATGTTTAGAATATCACCATGAATCATTAACCACTTACAGATTTGAGGTTTAAAACACGGATTTGAAGATTAATTTTGGAGCATGGATGATAGATGGTAAAATCTTAAATGACGTAATAAATGTGAAAGAGTTGTTAGGTGAAGGTTTTGCTTAAAAATAACTTTAGACCTTTGACAACTTTGGTCCCTCCACCTTAACCATTTTCATCCAAAGCCCATAACTTCCATTTTGGTTAAGTACAAAGTGTATGTTTGGAAAGAAACTTGACGACATTCCCCCTCGACTTTAGTAATAGAGAAATTTTACAAATTTGGGTCCGAGGATTGTCAAGAAGAAAGAAACGTAACCACCAGTATCAAAGATACAACCAACACTTAACCGTGAAAATATTGAAATTTTGAAAGAGTGAAGTGTTGAAGGAAGATTTGTACTTGCCATGTTGAAAGAAATTAAGATAGAAGAATATTTTTGAGTTTTATAAGTTTTGTATTTTTTGTATTTTGTTTTTGAAAAATATTTACAAAAGAGGTTTTGGTGTTTGACTTGTTTTAAGATTGTTTTAAAAGTTCTTCCAGTTCCTCTGGATTCAAACACCTCATACCAATCCGGTGGACCAACTCAGTAAACCTAGTAGGAGCTAAGGCTTTGGTGAGAAGGTCTGCCAGTTGATATTCAGTACCCATAAAATATAATTCAACGGTACCCTTTCCACATGCTCCTTGATGAAATAATATCGAAGATCGATGTGCTTTGATTTTGAATGTTGAACGGAGTTTCACGAGATTACAATAGCACTTTGATTGTCGCACTACATCGGGATTCTGTCAAATACGTAACCATAGTCTTTGAGTTGTGTTCTCATCCAAATGACTTGAGCACAACATGCCGACATGGCTACATATTCTGTTTCAGTTGAGGACAATGATGTACAGTCCTGCTTCTTCGATTGCCATGACACCAGTTTATCACCAAGAAATTGTAGAGCTCCTGAAGTACTTTTCCAAGAATCTAAGCAACCTGCGTGATCAGCGTCTAAAAAAGCTATTAGTTCAAAACCAGAATCCTTCGGATACTAGATTGCCAAATTAATGGTTCCCTTGATGTATCGTAGGATTCTTTTAGCCTCAGAGAGGTGAGTTTCAGTTGGTCTTGACTAATAACTCAGCGTCCAGTTTCTTGGTATGTGTCATAGGTGTGGCATAGGTATCACAGGTTTGCATTCCATTTTTGTTTAAAATTTCAAGATCATATTTGGACTGACTCAAGAAAATACCACGGGGAGATTGATGAACTTGCAGTCCTAGAAAGAACGTAAGTTCACCCATCATGGACATTTCAAAATGTTTTTTCATAAGTTTTGAAAAAGCGTTTGAGTAAATCAGATGTGTTGACCCAAAAATGATGTCATCCACATAAATTTGAACGATTAAAATGTGTGTCCCGTGATATTGTATGAATAATGTGGGTCGACCGATCCTTTGACGAAATTATGAGAGATAAGAAAGGATGACAACTTATCATACCACGCCCGAGGGGCTTGTTTGAGACCATAGAGAGCCTTGTTCAGTTTGTAAACGTGATTAGGGATCTCTGGATCAACAAATCCTTCTGGCTGACTAACATAGACCGTTTCTTTCAGTTTTCCATTTTGAAAAGCTGTTTTAACGTCCATCTGAAAGACCGTGATGTTCATATGAGTCGCAAATGCCAGAAAAATCCGAACATCCTCAAGTCTAGCAACCGGTGCGAATGATTCCTCGTAGTCAATCCCTTCTTCTTATCTATAACCCTTAGCCACCAGACGTGACTTATTTCTCATAACCGTACCTTCAGCATCCAGCTTGTTTTTCCAAATCCATTTCAGACCAATAACATAGACTCAAGTTGGTTTTTCAACCAATTCCCATACTTCAAGATGTTTAAACTGATTAAGTTCTTCTTGCATGGATTCAATCCAGTTGTCATATGTCATGGCTTCCTTAATATTTTTGGGTTCAGCTTGGCAGACGGTAAGTGCATAAACGCAATGTTCACCGTCAGTCTGAAGGCGTTGTCTAGTTATGACTGGTTGATTCAGGTTTCCAATAATGTTCACAAGAGGATGGTCTTTAGTCTAACAATGTGTGGAGGGTTGATGTTGATATACATTCTGCAGATTATGAGGATTCAAATGGTTTGTAGATGATTCCGCAACATCAGGTGTGGCAGTTTCATTTGCAAACAGATTGAAGAACGCATTTGGATCATAATCTGCAGGTGGGGTTACTTCATTGTTCATAAGATTATTAGCTGGTTCAGCGTCATTGGATGCGGTTTGTTTGACTGTTGTTGTAGAATCAATTGGAGGTGCTTCTTCAACAGTTGTTGTTTCAGGTGTATCAGGTATTGGATTATAATCAGGTTGAGCAGCAGAAACATTTGATACATCTGGAGCACGTTGATCAATAGCATCACTAAACAGAGGAGCAAATAGTTGTTCCATTTATTGACGAGTAAGCTGTAAGCTTGGTTCAGCTGATGATGGGGTTTGGTGGAAATTCAGACGGTTATGTCCGGGTTCCAAGCTGTTTTGCTCAGAATCCATCTCTATAAGCTCATTGAAATTTGCATGAATCGTTTCCATAATCTCCCTTGTACGACGATTCCAGATCCGGTAACCCTTAGAGTTTTCACAGTATCCAACAAATACTCCTATGTCAGCTTTAGCTTTGAGTTTACCAAAGTCATTACGATCATTATTTGGGTAACAAAGAGATCCAAACACATGAAAGTGTTTGAGATTCAGTTTACGGTTTTGGATTAACTCAAAAGGTGTTTTGTTGTGGCGTTTGGTAATCATTGAACGGTTCTAAGTGTAGCATGCAGTTGACACGGCTTCAGCCCACAAGTAATCTGCACGTTTAGCATTTATCAGCATCGTTCTTGCTGCTTCCACTAACGTACGGTTTCGTCTTTCAGCCACGCCGTTTTGTTCCGGTGTCCGAGCAATGGATGTTTGATGCTCAATTCCTACTTTCTCATAATATGCACGAAGAGTTTGATTCACAAATTCAGTTCCTTTGTCTGTTCTAATTTGTCTGACTGTGTTTCGGAGCTGAACTTGAATTTTCATGAGAAATGTGATGATCATCTGTGGAGCTTGATCTTTACTTCAAAGAAAATAAACCCAAGTCCATCTTGAGTAGTCATCTACAATTAACAAGATATAGTGTTTGCCGTTAATCTTCTACACACGCATCGGGCCACACAAATCTATATGAAAAAGATGAAGCACATGTTGGGAACTGTGTTCCACCTTTGAAGGAAAGTGAGCACGAGTGCTTTGAAGGAAAGTGAGCCAAGTGTATTATGTAACCATTTTTGCCGTCTCCAACTAGTCTTAGCTTTGGTCTTAGTAAATGCACTAGGTGATAAATTCTTCCTAGGAGGTGAAGGGGTTTCTATGGGTACATCAATGATCGTTGTTGGAACACTAGAGGGTGGTTTACCTATGTAGGACCTTACAAATATCAACCTTATCACGAAATACCACGTTACCACTGTTACGCGTATAAAACGTGAAACCCAAACACAAACTATACGTGAATATGAAAGAAATAAAGATGAGAAAGATGGTGACTTGAAGATATAAAGATCGTGTATGTGAGAGGATAAAGATGACCACAATAAGTTGTATATTCCAAAGGAAAAACACACACACACACACTTTCAAGCACACCCCTCAAATGACCATTTGAGGGGTATTTATAGTCCAAGGGAGTTGATGCCCTAAAAGGCTTTCCATGGGCTTCGTGGGCTTGGACATGGGTTGGATTGGATATAAGGCAAGCTTAACTAAACTAATACCCATTTAGCTTAGTCCAATCCACGAGCCCATTGACTATTCTATCACGATATCTAACACACGTTACAAAGTTCCTAAACGTGAATGACCATCACTTCTAATAAAACTATTAAGGCTAACAATCTCCCCCTAAGGGGTGGTCATTCAAAAGATGCTCCACATGATTTGGTTTTTACTTTTCTCGAGCTAGAAATTTGTGCGTAGATATAGAATAGTCTTGATTCTTTGTTAACAGCATAGTGTGAAAACACGTCTCTAATTCTTACAAAGGCCGTTCCTGAACTGGAGTCCCACAAGTGAGATAACGAGATATACCGAAGTACACCTACAGTTCAGATGAGTCGCTGAGGTACACCGAAGCATCACCCCACGACTGTAGACCGTTTGAGACACACTAAGCATAATCCACGGGGAGTTACCGAAGTGACCTGCTGTCAGGGCTGCTTGATGTTGACCCTGGCAGGAGTTTCCATTCAATCACTGAAGATCACAGATGTGAAACTTCTCATAAATGTTCTGGCAGATTGCTAAGACCTGCGTAGGACTCTAGAATATATCACTTGTGTCCTTATTGATGAACAGCAAGCGATGTCATGTCATGTGTTCCTATGAGATCTTTTGATGAATCTCGTGGCTCTAGACTCGATTAGTGCAGTTTGGTTTTCCTGAGCGGAGACTAGGGAGAGGGTCTCCTTCTTCAATACCAACGATCTCTAAGAGAAAGTCGATAGATTATGTAGGGTTCCTAGTGAGAATGAAACAAATCCTTTTAAGAGGAATTGAGTGGCTAGAAGGTTTAGTGCAGTGCGTCATTGGGTCCATGACGTCTTTGTCTTCAATACCAGTGTCATCTAAGTGACAACCAGTAGCATATGAATTGAACCCGGTTTCTGCCCTAAGGTTGAATATGGAGGGCTATTTCTTTTCACCCTTTCTCATTACATTTTCTTTTTAATTCTTCAACCCCTTCTTTCTCCTTTCTCACATTACTCCTTTTTTCAATCATTCCTAAGAACTTCTAATACTAACTATTTGTGATGTCCTTGGGTAGATCCCTCCGGCTCTGGCGGATCATAGGATGGATTTCCTATCCTTAGTCACCTTATAACTCCATGACTGTCCCATGTTGCCATAAAACCATTTTTCTTGAAAATCTCTCAAAGTGTTTTTGATTGAAAAATATGATTTGTTAACACCTTGAGAGTTTTATATTTTCAGAAATACTCCCCCTTCACATGTGCTAATATTGTTTTAACTTAAATCTGCACAGAGAGGGTAGAGTTCGCACTTTTTGAATTGATCGACTTTAAATGAACTAGACCGATTCGAGACACGTTTACATCACTAGAGAACTAGCTTGAAATTATTACCCGTCCTGATCAAGTCCATAGAAAGTTTCTCGAGATGGTACATGATTCCTTGTTAATTCATTGGTTCCGACTGAGTCGAGCTCTTTTGAGATTCAAACAACGACCATTAAACCTTTTTGATCACATTTTAATCACGTTTCTCCCCCTCAAAAATAGCATATCTATGATGTTTTTGAAATAAAATGATTAAAGGATATGTTTTTCGAAAAACATTTGGAGAGAAACTGATTTAGCATGAATTTTGGAACAATTTTGGTTTTATACTCCCCCTTAACGAAAGCATATTTTTCATACCGAAAATTTAGAATCAATTAAGGGTTTAGAGGGAGTTATCTTGGTACCAAATGTGAGAGATTGTGAAAAATCTTTTTGAAAACTTTCGAATCAATGGTACGTAAGATGAAGATTTTTAAAAAATCTTTTGAAGATATTGAAGAAGAATTATCTTCATTTGTTTTAGGATAAGTGCTCGATATTTATGAAAATCAATTTTGCGTAGGACTTTCCTTTCTTTAAAGTTCGGGTTACAGTCTGAAGTAACTGCAAGCCATTATGTTTTTAGGAATAGTGCTTGAAAAATATTTAAAACCTTTAATTTGATTAAGCACTTTCCTTTCTTTGAAAAGCGGGTCCTGAACTGATGTATCCAGAAGCCATTATTTTGAAGTCCGGGTTTCGTACTGAAGTATACGAAAGCCATTGTTGAAGAAATTTTGAGAAACGACATGTTTTAGAAAACATATTAAAGAACTCTCGCTCAAGCATCTGTACATGCCCGTATCATTGTTGAATGACATTTCTAGAAACGTACAGAATATCGATTATACAAGAGACATGTCGTGAGAAGAATATTTTTGGATTTTTGATTTTATATTGTTTTTGTATTTTTTTTGAAAGTTTTATATTTTTATATTTTGCTTTTGTTGGTTTTTCAAATTTTGTATTTTGTTTTTCAAAAATATTTACAAAGAAGATTTGAAGAAAGAGAAATTAAGTTGGGACAAGTAAAAGTGGAGATAAGAGAGGAACTAGAAAAGGATTTCCATATGCGAAATAGGCATAAAGTTCTTTTTTACCACACGGGGTATATGAACCTTCAATACTTTTACAAGTACCTGCATCCACAGAAGAAGAATTTTCACAAATAACAGTGTTAGAAGTACATGATTCCTCACGGTGAGGGTGATCACTATCAACGGTTGTAGTGGATCTGACTTCCTTATCCGAATGATTGTCACTATTATCTGTGTTGTTGCAAGTATCTAAAATCTTTCCTGTGGGAATCCATCTAAGACCTATGTTGTTGAACACTTTTCCCGTGGGTATCCACCTAAGGTAAGATCTAGGAGTTGTTTTCTTATCAGATGCAGCGGAAGACTCATTTTTGGAAAAACTACGTCCTGAAGAGATTGTCCTATTAGGTGTCTTTTTGTTTGTTTCTTTATCAACGGGCTTGTTTCTATTTGGTGTCTTAGTGGATTGTGCCTTGGCACAAGAATTATCTTTCTTGAGATATTGTGAGACACATGCATCATGATTAGCTGAAAAGACACATTTTTTACATGTAGTACAGACAAATTCAATATTCTTGTTTAAAACAGCAACATTAACTTTGCCACTACAGTCTTTTGGAAATTGATTCTTGTTCGAAAAAGGCCTAGAATTCCTAGTGTTGTTTTCTAAGGGCATAGCATTTTCTTTTGCGCAACTACTCTTAGATGCAAGCCAATCCCTAGTCTTATGTTGAGTCTTCCTAGGTAATGGTTTACTACTACTAGCAGTGCCTTGAAATCCTGTAGAATTCATCACCCTAGATGTTGCACCTAAGATTCTGTCTTTTCGAGTTTGTGCCTTTTTCCTAGCTTCTTCTAGATAGTGATTGTTGACCATGTTGTTAGAACCGACAAATTCTTTAGCTGGATTTTTGGTCACATTCCGTGTACTATTCCTAGAAATGCCAGGTGTAATCACTTTCTCTTTATCAAAAACAGGTTTTTCAAAACCTTTGATAATTCTCTTTTTAATAGGCAAAGTCTGTAGAGTGACTGTTTTTGACAAATCATATTTCTCATTGAATTTTGGAGGAGGCTGATAAATAGACATTTTTTGTTTGAGAACCGGTTTTGGAACATCTGTATTCTCCTCGGTCAATGGTTTTGCAAACTTAGTATCCACAGCCTTTCCTTTTAGACATCCCAGCTGAGCTCTCAAAAGATCATTTTCCTCTTGCATGTCCTTGTAGGCACGCTCATACGACAGTTTGTCATACTTGCATTCCTCGGTTTTTCGATCAAGCTGTTTAAAATAGGACACGTTTTCTTTTTCAATCTTTTCAAGAGCATTTTCATATTTTGAAACAATTGCGGAGGTCTCAGACTGGATTTTTTCATGATCTTCAACAGAATATGTTTGTAAGATAATGGACATGATATCTGTAGTCTAACATCTTCGAAGAGTGAATCATTTAGATTTTCCAAAACTTTGATGTGTTCAACACTTTCATTAGCTTGCTTTACCAGGGATTTATGGTCCTTGACAAAGTCAGCTGTTTCTTTCAAAAAGGCTGGTTCAAAATAAATTACCCTAGAGTTGATGTTATTCAGCTGAGGGGCAATTTCAGTTTCAAAAAACTTTTTTTGTTCAATATCAAAACTATTAAACCAGGTGTTGGTTGTAATATGAGTTTTAGTTTTAACAGTCTCTTGAAGTCTCCCAATTCTAGTTTTAACATCGTCTAAAATGCTTCTGGCATCACTTGTGTTAAAAGGATTGTTTGAAGACATTTGTTCGATTTTCGAAAAGGAATTTGAGACAACTACAGGAGTTGCAACTGGTTTTGAAACTGGTGTGATGGAAAACTTTGATTGTTCTTTATGTGAAACAAACGAAATACCATTAATTTTGTTCCATTTGTTATAATCAATTGGTTTGATTTCCGGATGTTTTTGTTTCATTCTTGATCTACTCTCCTCAGATAGTTCCAACGTTTCAAGAGAATCATGCACAATTATAGGTTCATGCAAAGGTTTTCCATTGTTCAACACAATCTGAGATTTCTGAGCTTTCTTGAGGAAATAAGGAGGTGAGTTACCAAGAGCCATTTTATGTGTCGTATGAAAAATCGGATTTACTTGATTAGAAAGCATCTTGTTTGTTTTAGCGGAATGACCCGTTGTAAGAAGTAAATTATCCAAGTTTTTGATAGATTCATTTTTATCCAGAATTTCATCAAGAGGAGAATCTTCTCGTTTTGAAAAATCAGCAATCAACTGTTTCTTCTCTTTTTCAAGATCAGAAAACAGTTTTTTTGTTTAGAAAGTTGGTCATTTAGTTCAGAAATTTCGTTGTTTAAAGATTTTATTTTCAAGTTTAGATTCACGTCAAGTGTATCATACTTGATTTGCAATTGTTTTTCTCTTAAAACACAATCTCGGTAACTAATTTCTAATTCTGATATTTTGTTTGTATGAAATTCATAGGCTCTGGCGTTCTCTTTGTAACTCTCAAGCTCAGTGGTCAATTTAACATTCACGGCCTTAACTTTGCGATTGACCTTACTGACTTTCTCAATTTCAATGCCACAGTTATTGATTAATGATTCAAAATAAGCACGTGTTTCCTCATCAGTCTCAGTATTTTGTGCCACACAGCCTCCACTAGGATCCACATCTGGAGTTTCAGAGTTAGTATTGCTACAACTCGGATTGTCCAGGTATGTATCATAAGTAGGTGCTGGCTTCACAGAATGTTGTTCGTCATGAGTAAACACATCAAATATGACATTGTTATAGCATGGATCAATGATTGGTACCTCAGATACTGCGTTGGCGTCATAGACAGGAGGTGCGTCAGATTCAGTGTCGTACTTAGTCTCCTAAAGATTTGCCATGAAGATGCAGTTCGCATTAATTTCCTCGAGGTCTTCCAAATCATCCACAATAGCGAAAAAATCATTTTCCTCAGCACTCAACTGCATCCCCGCTTCTTTCTTCTTTGCTAACAGCATAGCTTTCCGAAGAAACTCAACATTCTTCTTGTGTGGTTTAGTGGGACAGTTTCGTGCCATGTGACCCATTCCTTGACAATTATAACACTTAACCTGATTACCCTGATTCACATTTCCATAATTCCCAACGACTGGAGCTGCAACATTCCCATTCTGATTACCAACTGCTCTATTCCCAACATTCTAACCCAACTGATTACCCTGATTCGGAACCGCCTGATTACCCATACGAAATCCAGTAGCATATCCCTGCTGATTCCCAATGACTCCAACCATTTGACCTTGATTACCCATATTCACACTCGGCTGTGCAATTTGCCTGTTGCGAGTGTTTGATGATATCCTTTGGTTGATGTTAGTTGGTGTGGAATAGTGACTGCTGAATGCTTTACCCAATAAAGAAAATACTTGTCGCAAAGCTTCTTCTTGTTCAGTTTCAGGATTAGTGATTCCTTGTTCCTGGTATTGTGGATATGGTTGTTGAATGACTTGTTGCTCTGGTGGATAGAATTGTTGTTATGGTTGTGGAATGTATTGCTGCAAGTTGTTGTTGTTGGAAGATGATGAAGCTTGTTGTTGTGTATTCACTGAAGGTTGAGTCTTTGCAATAAGAGCCAATGGATCATGATTCTTTGCCAATCTTTCTTTCCTGACTTCATTCACTTCAGCTTGGTTTTGTTTCAGAAAATCATTTAGTTGATCAAAATTCACCTGATGTAAGTCTTTTGTTTGGTTGACAATAGTGACATATCGTCCCCATTCTTCTGGAAGATTGTTCAGGAACTTGATGTTTTGAACGATAGTTCTGGGTGCTAGTTTGTTTCTGATTAGCTCATTCATCAAAGTGCAAAACCTTCCATAGTAGGATTCAATGGATTCTCTTGGAGTTGAAGTAAACTTTTCCCATTCAGTTAGCAGCTTGTTCTCCATGTCTTGTTGACCAATTTCTGTTCCATGACAAAGCCGTCTAACACGTTCCCACATATCGAAAGCAGTTTCACAACTGTCTACAGCAGCAAAGATTTCTATTGGTAAACCTAGTTGGACAATATGAATTGCCATGTCATCTGCATCGACTTGCTTCTGATCCTCTTCAGTGTATTCTGATTCAGTTTGAGTATGATAAGATGGTGGGACGTCAGGAGTTCCAGGGTCTAGGATTTGTCGAGGCTTGAAGGGTCCATTCGTAATGGAGTTAATCATGAGTTTTCCATTAGGTTTGGTCTTGATGTAGCAAAGCATACGACTTTTCCATTGAAGATAACCACCTTTTGCCAACATAGGAGGACGGTTTTCGGCACCGGCTGCATGAATGTCTTGTTGAGTTGCCATTGATGAAGGTATGATATGATAAAGTTGATGTAGGATCGATTCAACGATAAAGGAGTTGTGGTTGATGAAGATTAAGCTAGGTTGAGGTGTTTCTGAAAGTCGTACTCGTAACCTTGGTTCTTAGGCGTAAAAAAAAATTTCTCCAAAAATTTGAAATTCACTATAAAAATCAATTCTAAGGTCGTATGAAAATTTTGAGTTATGACAATTTTCACGCCAAATTTGACCCGAAAAATTTGAATTTAGGCCCAAAATTTTGAATTTTTGACCAAAATTTTCACAGTTAAACAAAAATTTGAATCTCGCGTAAAAATTGAACGTTTAGTCGCCTAAAAATCTTAAATTTTACTCAAGTTTTCCCGCCAAAAAGAGCTTAGGCTGTAAGATATTAGTTTTCACATACACATCAAACCATAACAACAAGGTGACATATAAGTGGAATTCTAGAGAGAGAAAGTTAGAGGTTTAGGGAACTTAATGAGAGAAAGTGAAAGATATTATTATGAGCTCCAACTCTCTACCTTGGAAGGTAGAGAGTATTTATAGTCTTACATAAAACGCCACACATCGGGCTGTGGATCAGGCATACAGTGGGTAAAGACCCGTCCGTCCTCCACGGTGTTACTTAACTAAATACTACTTAACTTAAAAGAACTACGACTACGAGCTTTCCAACGATCACATATACTTGAGGTGACCGACTCTTTAATACCTGGAATTTCTAATTCCTAACAATCTCCCCCTAAGGGAGGTCACCTCAATCATGTACCAAAATTACATTGAATACAAATAGATATTACATAACAAATTGTTCTTGCATTCTTGATGTAGCACTTTGCTTCAAAGCTCGTAGTCATTGATTCTTCACATTGCATGTTTGGTTACTTCAAGTGGAGGTCTTTTACTGATCCACGTGATAGTAAATTATGAGTCAGCTCTTGAGATCATCAGCAAACAAAAAAAATCTCTGAGACATCCATTGTGGTGTTGTGACTTTAGGACCGACATGCTCACATTCTGGGTCATGATATCTTCTCATCAGAGTTGCGGAAGCTTTAGTTGATTCATGATATTGGCAGCAGCGTAGCAGAAGCATGGAGTGAAAATATCAGAGTCAATGATGCACTAATCATGATTTCTTTTGAGATGAATGTGATGAGTGAGCATGCGGCTATGGATTGACCGCTTCATTCTGATCAGCTGCAAACGTCGGGCGTACCTGCATACAACAGTTAGCAATAAATCGCACGAAAGTGTCTTTGATCACTTTCGTTGAATTGAGGTACACGGCCCACGGTTCCCCGTTGATCAGTACATGTATTGCCTGTGATCAGGTATAATTCCGAAGAATTTCCTTGACAGGGTTTCGCAGCTGTTCTAGTTGTTCTCAAACCGGAACATCTCAAAGAAGACAACATGGAGTGAGTGAACCAGCGAATTTTAAGTCCACTGATTGATGAAAAGAGATTAGAAAAACAATCGTGTATTGCTGAATAGAAAATTGTTTTTGCAATACAACGAAGGTTTTATTGAAAATCAATTATCAATCATAAAAACACCTTTTGGTTTGAAAAATGAGTACACGGTCGATGTGCTAAAGAAAAGAGTTTTTATGCACAAAGACCGGTTTTTCAAAGGTATCCGTCAATCCATAACCTGAACCAGGATTGATTCAAGTGATTGAATCGCCCCATTGTTTCTGTTCAGTTGTCACATGGTTGATCTATATATTAGATCTCATATGCCACCTACCAGGAGCTTGTTTGATGTTGGCTCCAGAAGGCTTTCCATCTTCATAGTGAATATGTATACACATCACTCAGATGTTCTGGCAATACCACAAGGATAATGCGTAGGACTCAAGATATAATCTCTCTTTCCACATTGAGTGAAACAGAGAGTCTTCATTGAAAGTGTCCTAATGAGATTTATTGATGATCTCGTGGCTCTAGACTCAATTTGTGCATATTTGGATCCTGTGCCGGAGACTAGGGAGAGGGTCTCCTTCTTCAATATCAACAATCTCTAAGAGAAAGTCGATAGATAATGCCGGTTCCCCGTGAGAATGAAACAAGTCCTTATAAGAGGAACTTGAGTGGTTTGGAAAGTTGAAGTTCAGTGCGTCACTGGGTCCATGACGTCTTGTCTTCAATACCGATGTTACCATCAGTAGCATATGAATTGAACCCGGTTTCTGCCCTAAGGTTGAATAAATGGAGGGCTATTTGTTTTCACCCTTTCCTCATTCAATTCTTTTTAATTCTTCAACCCCTTCAGTGCTTACCAAGACTTCATAGCTAGAACCTTGTTGGGTTTATTCCAGTACTAGCTCAGTCTTAGTCTGCACTCTTCCCATATCTCATTTTTCTCCTTTTATCATCATACCTAAGGACTTCTACACTAACTAGTGGATTGTCCCTGGGTAGATCCCTCCGGTTCTGGCGGATCATGGGAACACATACCTAACCTTATCATCCTTATATCACCGTACATAAAGTAAAGTTGGTCGGTCTATTTGGTATTGTTCATCTGCCATTGGAACCAATTGAAAACCATTTGAAAATCAATTCAGATACTTGTGATATATTATCAAAGCATTTTGTACCTGAATTGTTTTTGATATTTTTTAGAACGAGAACTCCCCCTCAACATGTGCATCAAGTATTTGAAAAAGTTTTGCACACGGAGGCAAGAGAAAGAATTAACTTCTTTGATTACCATTTTCTAAAAGATATCAACATCACTTCCCACATCAAATCAAGTAGGTATAGCATTTCCGGGAAGGATGAGGTTTCCATGAATTTGCTCCCCCTCAATATGTGCCTCGAGATTTGAAAAGAGTTTTGCACATACTAGAGGGAACCTGCACATTGGGATGAATGATCACGTTTCAAATCAAAGGTTTAAGATAGATGCTCCCCCTCAACATGTGCATTGAAAATTTGAAATCGTTTGTCACATGTGGGAAGGACAGCATGTACATTCTTATAAAACCATTTACCGAATTATCAGTTTATGTAGGACCTTAGATATATCAACCTTATCACAAACCCAACACAAATACCACGTTTACCACACAACAAGAACACGTTAAACAAGAAAGATTAAGATGAGAACGTGGTGACAAGAGATGTATATGGATCGTGTGTTTAGAGAGGTAGAGGGAAGAAAGATGAACACAATAAGTTGTATATTGCTTCAAAGGAAAAACACACACACACACACACACACACACTCAAGCACACCCCTCAAATGACATACTTGAGGGGTATTTATAGTAAGAGAGGATGATGCCCTAAGGCTTGGCCATGGGCCTTGAGATGGACTTGGATTGGGCTTGGGTTTCACGAACTAGACAAGGCTAGCTTAACTAAACTAATACCCATTTAGCTTAGTCCAATCCACGAGCCCGTTGACTATTCTATCACGATATCTAACACACATTACAAAGTTCCTAATCGTGAATGACCATCACTTCTAATAAAAATAATCAAGGCTAACAATCTCCCCCTAAGGGGTGGTCATTCAAAAGATGCTCCACTTGAATAGGTTTTAATCTTTTTGAGCTTGAACTTTGTGAGTAGATATAGAATAGTCTTAATTCTTTGTTCCTTCATGCTTTGTGATCAGTTAATGTGGTTGTCTGCCGTTGTCAACTTCGTTGGTTAGGTGTCTCCACGCCTTTCTCCACCATGCTCACACTTATATTTGACTTTGATTTACCAATGACGTAGTTCTCTAGTCTTTATACTTTGAGGATTCTTTGACAATGACGAAGAATCATCTTTAACTTTGTTGCCTTTGATTTTGATGAGAACTTTTAAGTGTTGTTGGTATGAGCATGTGGAGAGTCTGCACGATCAATCCGCTCCGGAGCTTCCATAAGAAGAAAAACATAAAACAGGTTAGTAATAAGCGGATTCCGGCACTTACAAGTTTGAATTTCGAGGGTGTTAACAGCATAGTGTGAAAACACGTCTCTAATTCTCACAGAGGCCGTTCCTGAACTGGAGTCCCACAAGTGAGATAACGCGATATACCAAAGTACATCTACAGTTCAGATGAGTCGCTGAAGTACACCGAAGCATCACTTCACGACTGTAGACCGTTTGAGACACACTAAGCGTAATCCACGGGGAGTTACCGAAGTGACCTGCTGTCAGGGCTGCTTGATGTTGACCCTGGCAGGAGTTTCCATTCAATCACTGAAGATCACAGATGTGAAACTTCTCATAAATGTTCTGGCAGATTGCTAAGATCTGCGTAGGACTCTATAATATATCACTTGTGCCCTTATTGATGAACAACAAGCGATGTCATGTCAAGTGTTCCTATGAGATCTTTTGATGAATCTCGTGGCTCTAGACTCAATAGTGCATTTTGGTTTTCCTGAGCGGAGACTAGGGAGAGGGTCTCCTTCTTCAATACCAACGATCTCTAAGAGAAAGTCGATAGAATATGTAGGGTTCCCAGTGAGAATGAAACAAATCCTTTTAAGAGGAATTGAGTGGCTAGAAGGTTTAGTGCAGTGCGTCACTGGGTCCATGACGTCTTTGTCTTCAATACCAGTGTCATCTAGTGACAACCAGTAGCATATGTATTGAACCCGGTTTCTGCCCTAAGGTTGAATATGGAGGGCTATTTCTTTTCACCCTTTCTTTCATTACATTTCTTTTTAATTCTTCAACCCCTTCTTTCTCCTTTCTCACTTTACTCCTTTTTTCAATCATACCTGAGGACTTCTAATACTAACTATGGGTATTGTCCTTGGGTAGATCCCTCCGGCTCTGGCGGATCATAGGACTGATTTCCTATCCTTAGTCACCTTATAACTCCATGACTGTCCTATTGTTGCCATAAAACCATTTTTCTTGAAAATCTCTCAGAGTGTTTATGATTATCAAAACATTTTGTTAACACCTTGAGAGTTTTGTTTTTCAGAAACACTCCCCCTTCACATGTGCTTATATTTTTTGACAGAAATCTGCACATAGAGGGTAGAGTTCGCACTTTTTAAATTGATCGACTTTAAATGAACTAGACCGATTCGAGACACGTTTACATCACTAGAGAACTAGCTTGAAATTATTACCCGTCCTGGTCAAGTCCATATAAAGTTTCTCGAAATGGTACATTTCCTGATTTTAATTTCTCGTCAATTCATTGGTTTCAACTGAGTCGAGCTCTTTTGAGATTCAAGCAACGATCATTAAACTTTTTGATCACATTTTAATCACGTTTCTCCCCCTCAAAAATAGCATATCCATGATGTTTTTGAAACAAAATGATTAAAAGATATGTTTTTCGGAAAGCATTTGGAGAGAAACTGATTTAGCATGAATTTTGGAACAATTTTAGATTTATACTCCCCCTTAACGAAAGCATATTTTTCATTCAGAAAATTTAGAATCAATTAAGGGTTTAGAGGGAGTTATCTTGGTACCAAATGTGAGATTTTGAAAAATCTTTTTGAAAATTTTCGAATCAATGGTACGCAAGATGAAGATTTTAAAAATCTTTTGAAGATATTGAAGAAAAATTATCTTCATTTGTTTTTAGGATAAGTGCTCGATATTTATGAAAATCGATTTTGCGTTGCACTTTCCTTTCTTTAAAGATCGGGTTGCAAGCGGAAATACTTACAAGCCATTATGTTGTTAGGAATAGCGCTTGAAAAAATATTTAAAACCTTTGATTTTGATAAGCACTTTCCTTTCTTTGAAGCGCGGGTCCTGAACTGATGTGTCCAGAAGCCATCAATTTGAAGTCCGGGTTTCGTACTGAAGTATACGAAAGCCATTATTATGAAGAAATTTTGAGAAACGACATGTTTTAGAAAACTATTAAAGAACTCTCGCTCAAGCATCTGTACATGCCCGTATCATTGTGGAATGACATTTCTAGAAACGTACAGAATATCGATTATACGAGAGACATGTCGTGAGAAGAATATTTTTGGATTTTTGATTTTATATTGTTTTTGAATTTTTGAAAATTTTCTATTTTTGTATTTTGATTTTGTTGGTTTTTCAAATTTTGTATTTTGTTTTTTGAAAATATTTACAAAGAAGATTTGAAGAAAGAAGATTAAGTCTTGTCATGTAAAAGTGGAGTTAAGAGTGGAACTAGAAAAGGATTTTCACATGCGAAATTGGCATAAAGTTCTTCTTTACCACACGGGGTATAAGAACCTTCAACACTTTTACAAGTACCTGCATCCACAGAAGAAGAATTTTCACAAATAACAGTTTTAGAAGTACATGTTTCCTCACGGTGAGGGTGATCACTATCAACGGTTGTAGTGGATCTGACTTCCTTATCCGAATGATTGTCACTATTATCTGTGTTGGAGCAAGTATCAAAAATCTTTCCTGTGGGAATCCATCTAAGACCTATTTTGTTGAAAACTTTGCCCGTGGGAATCCACCTAAGGTAAGATCGAGGAGTTGTTTTCTTATCAGATGCAGCGGAAGACTCATTTTTAGAAAAACTACGTCCTGAAGAGATCCACCTATTAGGTTTCTTTTTGTTTGACATTTTATCAACGGGCTTGTTTCTATTTGGTGTCTTAGTGGATTGTGCCTTGGCACGAGGATTTTCTTTCTTGAGATATTGTAAGGCACATGCTTCATGATTAGCTGAAAAGACACATTTTTTACATGTAGTACAGACAAATTCAATATTTTTGTTTAAAACAGCAGCTTTAACTTTGTCAGTACAGTCTTTTGGAAATTGATTCTTGTTCGAAAAAGACTTAGAATTCCTAGTGTTGTTTTCTAAGGGCATAGCATTTTCTTTTGCGCAACTACTCTTAGATGCAAGCCAATCCCTAGTCTTTTGTAGAGTGTTCCTAGGGAATGGTTTACTACTACTAGCAGTGCCTTGAAATCTTGTAGAATTCATCACCCTAGATGTTGTACCTAGAATTCCGTCTTTTCGAGTCTGTGCCTTTTTCCTAGCTTCTTCTAGATAGTGATTGTTGACCATGTTGTTAGAACCAACAGATTCTTTAACTGGATTTTTGGTCACATTCCGTGTACTATTCCTAGAAGTGCCATGTTTAATCACATTTTCTTTATCAAAAACAGGTTTTTCAAAACCTTTGATAATTCTCTTTTTAATAGGCAAAGTCTGTGGAGTGACTGTTTTTGACAAATCATTTTTCTCATTGACTTTTGGAGGAAACTGAGAAATAGACATTTTTGGTTTGAAAACCGGTTTGGGAACATTTGTTTTCTCCTCAGTCAATGGTTTTGCAAACGTAGTATCCACAGCCTTTCCTTTTAGACATCCCAGCTGAGCTCTCAAAAGATCATTTTGCTCTTGCATGTCCTTGTAGGCACGCTCATACGACAGTTTGTCATACTTGCATTCCTCTGTTTTTCGATCAAGCTGTTTAAAATAGGACACGTTTTCTTTTTCAAGTTTCATAAGAGCTTTTTCGTATTTTGAAACAATTTCGGAGGTCTCATCCTGGAGTCTTTCATGATCTTCAACAGAATATGTTTGTAAGATAATGGACATGATATCGGTAGTCATAACATCTTCGAAGAGAGAATCATTCAAAATTTCCAAAACTTTGATGTGTTCAACACTTTCATTAGCTTGCTTTACCAGGGATTTATGGTCCTTGACAAAGTCAGCTGTTTCTTTCAAAAGCGCTTGTTCAACATGAATTACCCTCGCACTGATGGCAGTTAACGGAGGGGCAATTTGGGTTTTAAAAAACTCTTTTGTTTCGTCATCATGACGAGTAAACCAGATGTTAGTTGTAATATTGGTTTTAGACTTGACAGTCTCTTGAAGATACCCAATTCTAGTTTTAACGTCATCTAAAATGCTTCTAGTATCACTTGTGTTAAAAGGATTGTTTGAAGACATTTGTTCGATTTTCGAAAGAGATTTGGAAACTACAACTGGTTTTGAAACTGGTGTTGACACTTTGTTTGAAACACTTGGTGTGATGGAAAACTTTGACTTTTCTCTTTGATTAACAAAAGTAATCCCATTAATTTTGTTCCATTTGTTATAATCAATCGGTTTAAGATCTGGATTCTTTTGTTTCATTTTTGATCTACTCTCCTCAGCTAGTTCCAACGTTTCAAGAGAATCACGAACAATTATGGGTTCATGCAAAGGTTGTCCATTGTTCAACACATTCTGAGATTTCTGAGCTTTCTTGAGAAACGAAGGAGGTGAGTTACCAAGAGCCATTTTATGTGAAGTGTGAAAAATCGGATTTACTTGATTAGAAAGCATCTTGTTTGATTTAGCGGAATGACCCGTTGTAAGAAGCAAATTATCCAATTTTTTGATAGTTTCATTTTTATCCAGAATTTCATCAAGAAGAGAATCTTCTCGTTTTGAAAAATCAGCAATCAACTGTTTTTTCTCTTTTTCAAGATCAGAAAACAGTGCTTTTAGTTTAGAAAGTTGGTTGTTTAGTTCAGAAATTTCCTTGTTTAAAGATTTTATTTTCAAGTTCAAATTCACATCAAGTGTGTCATACTTGATTTGCAATTGTTTTTCTCTTAAAACAGAATCTCGATAACCAATTTCTAATTCGAACATTTTGTTTGTATGAAATTCATAGGCTTTGGCGTGCTCCTTGTAACTCTCAAGCTCAGCGGTCAATTTTTTATTCGCGGCCTTAACCTCGCGATTGACCGTTCTAACTTTCTCAACTTCAATGCCACATTGATTGATTAAAGATTCAAAATAAGCACGAGTTTCCTCATCATTAGCACCATTCTGTATCACTTGATCTCCATTAGGATCCATATATGGAGTTTCAGAGTTAACATTGCTATTAACTTGCTCTCCCACATATGTGTCATAATAAGGTTCGGGAGACACAGAATGTGGCTTCGCATGAGTAAACGAATGTGGTACCTCATTGAGTGAATCTGTGTCGTAGACAGGAGTTGTGTCATAAGTACCGCTTGATGTTGCGTCCTGTTGATTGATTGTATGACTGGAGGTTGCATTATCGTTTGCTTTATCTTCCCATTTTGGGTACCTGAATTTGATTTCCTCAGCAGTCAACTCAAGTCCCAACTCTTCTTTTTCTGCTAACATCAACATGTACTGGATCTTTTCAAGCTTTGTCATTGGTATGACACTAGATCCTGAATCTTGTCTTTGAGGTTCGGAGGTAGCATTCTGAACAGAAGTCATAAAACAGTTATTCCCATTTTGATATCCCATATTCTGATTCACAATCTGACCCCCTTGATGTCCATCTCCATAATTCCCAACGACTGGAGCTGCAACATTGCCATTCTGATTACCCACTGCTCTATTCCCAACATTCTGTCCCATCTGATTTCCAACATTCTGACCCAACTGATTACCCTGATACGGAACCGCCTGATTACCCATGCGACTGCTAAATGCTTTATCCAATAAAGAAAATACATGTTGCAAGGTCGCTTCTACTTCAGCTTCAGGATCAGTGATTCCTTGTTCCTGGTATTGTGGATACGGTTGTGGAATGACTTGTTGTTCTTGTGGATAGAATTGTTGTTGAGGTTGTGGAATGTATTGCTGCAAGTTGTTGTTGGTGGAAGATGATGAAGCTTGTTGTTGTGTATTAACTGAAGGTTGAGTCTTAGCAATAAGTGCCAATGGATCATGATTCTTTGCTAATCTTTCTTGCCTGACTTCATTCGCTTCAGCTTGGTTTTGTTTCAGAAAATCATTCAGTTGATCAAAGTTCACCTGATGAAGGTCTTTTGTTTGGTTGACAATAGTGACATATCGTCCCCATTCTTCTGGAAGATTATTCAGGAACTTGATGTTTTGAACGATTGTTCTGGGTGCCAACTTGTTTCTGATAAGCTCATTCATCAAAATGCAAAACCTTCCATAGTAGGATTCAATGGATTCTCCTGGTGTAGATGTAAACTTCTCCCATTCAGTTAGCAGCTTGTTCTCCATGTCTTGTTTACCAATTTCTGTTCCATAACATAGCCGTCTAACGCGTTCCCACATATCGAAAGCAGTTTCACAATTGTCTATCGCAGCAAAGATGTCTATTGGTAAACCCAGTTGGACAATATGAATTGCCATGTCATCTGCATCGACTTGTTTCTGATCCTCTTCAGTGTATTCTGATTCAGTTTGAAGATGAGAGGATGGTGGGGTGGGAGGTGTTGCATCAGGATTTCCAGGGACATGGACTTGTCTAGGCTTGAAGGGTCCATCCTGAATGGATTTAATCATGAGTTTGCCATTAGGTTTGGTCTTTATGTAACGAAGCATACGACTTGTCCATTGAAGATAACCACCTTTTGTCAACATAGGAGGTCGGTTTTCGGCACCGGCTGCATGAATGTCTTGTTGAGTTGCCATTGATGAAGGTATGATCTGATAAAGTTGATGTAGGATCGATTCAACGATAAAGGAGTTGTGTTTGATAGGTTATGGTCGGTTGAGGTTTATCCGAAGGTCGTACTCGTAAACTTGGTTCTTAAAAATTTTTCGCCCAAAATTTGAAATTCACTTTAAAAATCAATTCTAAGGGTGTATGAAAAATTTGAGTTATGACAATTTTGACGCAAAATTTGACCCGAAAAATTTGAATTTAGGCCCAAAAATTTGAATTTTTGACCAAAAATTTCCAAGTTATACCAAAATTTGAATCTCGCGTAAAAATTGAACGTTTAGTCTCCTCGAAAAATTAAATTTTACTCAAAATTTGATTTTTTTTTTTTTTTTTTTTTTTTTTTTTTTTTTTTTTTTTTTTTTTTAAGCTTAGGCGTAGGAAGAGGAAGTTACGAGTAGACTACGAAGTTACGAGTAGGATGGCTTAGGCGTAGGATCTTATGCGTAGGATCTTATGCGTAGGATCTTATGTGTAGGATCTTATGCGTAGGATGCTTAGGCGTAGGAATCCTTAGGCGTAGGAAATTCTTATGCGTAGAACCCAACTTACGCGTAGCAAGAGTGCTTACGCGTAGGAATAGCTTACGCGTAGGAATGACTTACGCGTAGGAATGGCTTACGCGTAGAATCCAAAAATCCTTTACACTATCACAGTGTAAGAGATATCCAAAAGTCGAAGTGTTCCACAAACTTATCCAAGTGAGGGAAGCACTGAGTCGCCGTTTAAGCCCGAAGAATCTGTACCAAAAATTTACGAGTAGAAACTTATGAGTAGTTGACTTTCTTACGAGTAGAACTAGGGTTTTGACCTACTCGTAAAATTTTTTCAATGATTCAACCAATTTCTCTTGCACAGATATCCTTAAAAACACTCAAATAACACGAAAATGTTAACCTTTTTCACCCAAAGTGCTTAGAAAAGTTACGAGTAGAAAACTAGGGTTTTGACTTTTTGACTTCTACTCGTAAGAAATTTCCAACGATTCAAATGATTTCGCTTGCACAGATATCCTTAAAAACACTCGAATAACCCAAAAATGTTGACCTTTTTCACCCAAAGTGGCTAGAAAAGTTACGAGTAGAAATGACCAATAACCAAATACGAGCTTAAAAATGAAGAAAAACACGTAAAGTTTTGAACTTTTTGCAAAAAACTGAAACTTTAGCACCAAATATACCTTAAACCACAAGAATCTTGAATTTTTAAGTGCAAAAATTAAAGCTTGATGCGTATCAAAGATGTAAAACGTGAGCCTTTATGCGTAACCCTTCAAAACAAACACAAACACTCCTAAACCATTGTTAGGCGATTGATACCAATTGTAAGGACCTTAGATATATCAACCTTATCACTTTACCAAGCAAACCCAACACAAATACCACGTTATTCAAACACAAACGTAGATAAGAAAGATTAAGATGAAGAACTTGGTGACTTGAATATATTATGCGTATATGTTTAGAGAGGTAGAGAGAAGAAAGATGAACCAATAAGTTGTATATTGCTTCAAGGGAAAAACACACACACACACTTTCAAGCACACCCCTCAAATGACATACTTGAGGGGTATATATAGGTAAGAGAGATGATGCCCTAAGGCTTGGCCATGGGCCTTGAGATGGACTTGGATTGGGCTTGGGTTACACGAACTAGACAAGGTTAGCTTAACTTAACTGATGCCCAATTAGCTTAGCCCAATCCACGAGCCCGTTGACTATTCTATCACGATATCTAACACACATTACAAAGTTCCTAATCGTGAATGACCATCACTTCTAATAAAATTAATCAAGGCTAACATCATTCTCTAGGGGAATATAAATGCTAGCAAGAAATGTATTACGATAAGGTGGGGGTTGAGGATGATTCTATCTACGTGTACTTTTGCAACATGTTAAAGGACCTACAGGCTTTGAATATCTTTACACGGTGAATGGCGTAGTGTACAGTACGTTTTGCAAAGCGGCCCTCGAAAGGGCATTAATAAAGGGTGATGATCACATATCTAACTGTCTACGTGAGTCCTCTATGCACGAGATGCCCGACCCTCTTAGAAGGCTATTCGCAACTCTTCTAATCTTTTGTGAGCCAGGAGATGTTCGTAAGTTATGGAATGACCATTACGAATCACTTTCAGAAGACTACACCTTAAATTGTACAAGTGTTGAGCGGGTTCAAAATATGGTTCTAACGGACATATCCTCAATTCTACAATCTATGGGTAAGAGTCTTAGTGACTTTGACCTTCCCAACATTATCGCGAATGTAAGTTTAGAATCATTTGGCTGCCGTGAGTTACAAGAGGAGTGCTCGATAGTTGTACAAGATGAAGATATACTCGCTCGACATTCTCTCAACAACGATCAAAAAGCCGCATATGATACCATCATGAGACATGTTGATGGTGATTCTTCGGGCGTGTTTTTTATTGATGGCCCTGGAGCAACTGGTAAAACATTCTTGTATAAAGCGTTACTTGCCATTGTTCGTTCTCGTGGTCTTATTGCACTTGCCACCACTTCGTCAGGGGCTGAGGCAAATAACATGACAGGGGGAAGAACTGCTCACTCTCGATTTAAGATCCCCATCAATCTTAATACAAACTCAGTATGCAACATCAAAAAACAAAGTAGCCTTGCTAAGCTACTTTGCCAAGCCAAGTTGATAATCTAGGATGAAGCATCAATGGCTAAAAGGCAAGGTGTGGAGGCAGTTGATCAAACTATGCAAGACATTACCGGGGTCAAGCTTCCATTCGGCGGTAAGATAATGGTTTTAGGAGGGGATTTTAGACAGGTTTTGCCGATCATAAGACGTGGAACACGAGCGCAAATTGTAGATTCGAGTCTACGGATTCACCTCTTTGGTCTAGAATTCAAAAAATGCGGTTAACCATAAACATGAGGGCACAGACAGACCCATGGTTTTCAAACTTCCTATTACGAGTTGGTGATGGAGTTGAAGAGGTCATCGATGAAGACTATGTACGCATACTTGATGACATGACGATTCCATACACAGAAGATGCTGCCTCAAAGGATGCATTGATCGATGAAGTGTTTCCTTCCTTAGCCACCATAGCTCATTCACCTACTGATATAGTTTTAAGAGCAATTGTATCAACTAAAAATGAACATGTTGATAGCATTAATGATATGTTGATTAACAGATTTCCTGGCGAAGAGAAGGTTTACAATAGTTTTGATGAAGCAGAAGACGGCACCCATAACTTCTATCCTTTGGAATTCTTAAACTCGCTCAACGTGAGCTGATTGCCTCCTCATTACTTGCGTTTGAAAATTGGATGCCTGATTATTCTTTTAAGGAATCTCGATCCAGCAAATGGATTATGTAATGGCAAGAGGTTGATATGCAAACGTTTTGATCCTAATGTCATCAATGCTGAGATTGCTGTGGGACAGCACGCTGGAGTTATAGTGCTCTTGCCAAGACTTCCTCTTGCTCCATCTGAAGAGGACATGTTCCCTTTCAAACTAAAGAGAACACAATTCCTCGTGCGCCATAGCTTTGCGATGACTATTAATAAAGCTCAGGGCCAAACAATTCCAAATGTGGGTGTCTATTTTCCAGATTCTGTTTTCTCTCATGGCCAGCTTTATGTGGCATTGTCTAGAGGGATATCTCGTAGAACAACAAAGGTATTGGTTAAACCAGTCAAAGAGTTCCGTCAAGCAGGAATCTATGCCTCAAATGTCGTGTATCAAGAAGTTTTACGCGACGAGTAACATGTGTTGTTAGGTAATATTTCATAATTGATGTAATATTTTATTTTAAGTTTCATTAAATATTTTTATATGTCGTTTGATATATGTTAAGATTTTTGCTAGAGTTGAATTATCACATGTTACAACCGTTTGTAATTACATTTTGATCCTTTAATGTTCTATTTTGAACGTTACACAAAACACTTACTATAATATGCCACTAGGCACGGGTAATCGCCTAGTTAGATTAAGGATAAGGATCCTCACATGTTCATTTGAATATTAGCGGTAATGTTGTGCTTGTGATAATTGTACATTCCTATTAGTGCAAAACATTTATTTTATTTTATCTTAAGTGTACAATTACCACAAGCATAACATTACCTTTAATGTTCAAATGAACATTAGAGGATCCTTATCCTTAGATTAAATATATCGATATATGACGCAGTGATTGTGAAAGTATATCTTTTTCAAAAGTACATTTATATCTACGCTGCTCACATCGCTGTTTTCCTATTGGAACAGGCCGTTATGCTGATAGCTCGAATCTATTTACCAAACCATTCAATTACTTCCAACTTCCAAGGAATAAATGAAGGAGAGTTACTAACTTACAATAGGTGCTCTCACATCTTTTATTAAACAAGATTTTCTACAGTTGAAGTATAAAATGACAAACCAGATAATTATATTCTATACTCATAGACCATATATAATTTTGGAGAAATTGCATATATGAGTTTAGATCAATATAGAACTCATATTTGCCATAGAACAAATAATCAATTATAGTCCTTCATTTTTTATCTAAATTAATAAAAAATTATTTTCCACATTTTTTTTTAAAACAACATATCTTACAAACGGTAAATTTTCAAACTATAAAAAATACACCATCACGACGAGAATTAAATTATCTTTCTATAGATATGCACTTTTATATATTTTTGACAAACATTTTTTTTCAAAAATTCCGTCCGAAAAAATCATATATGATTTTTACGAATCATATATGATTTTCAAAAATCATGTATGATTCGATTTTTATGAATCATATATGATTTTTACGAATCATATATGATTCTCAAAAATCATATATGATTCGTAAAAATCGAATCATATATGATTTTCACAAATCATATATGATTTTTGTTGACCGAAATTTTGAAAAAAAAAAGTGGTTGAAAATATATAGTAGTGCATATCTATAGAAAGATAATTTAATTCTCGTCGCGATGGTATAATTTTTATCGCGTAACGATTAACGGTTTGCGAGATATTTAATTTTTAAAAAAAGGGTGAAAGTTTATCATAATAAAAAAATGAATGACTATTATTGGTTCATTGGATCTATGGTAAATTTGAGATCTATATTGAACTTTTGCCTTGCATATATATCTACTAAACTTGTATATTTGCATATATTTTTAAAATACAAGTTTTTAATATATAATGTAAAATGGTGTGTATGCATGTTTTGAGAAAATATGCAAATATACAAATTTTAGTGGGTATATATGTAATTGCCCCTAAAAATTAATACTACAATAAATAATTAAAATTGAAGAGGGCTCTCTAAGTTTTGCTATATCATCTTAATTTATATGTCTACTTATCCTCTTACATATACGAATATAAAATATGTATAATTTTATGTTCCTTATAGCAGTGGGTATGGGGCTCGCCACCTCTCGCCGGTGTGAGCTGGCACCCTCGCCGTCACACCGGCCTAACTCGCCATAGCTCCTCAAATGCAACCTCCTCACTTCTACGGTGAACCAAAACTCTGATAAAAATCGTCCTTCATGTCAGATCTAAACGTTATATAACGTTTTAAAAAAAAAGTTGACAGTTTTTTTTTATTTTATTATTTTTTTTATTTTTTTTAATAAACATAAATCACACACTATAAATACTAACACATTTTTACAAATTTTACACAACCTTTCTTTCAAAACACTACAAAATATTTGCCAATAAACACGATTCATTCATCTTATTCCGGTGAAAGTGATGAATGAGAATTATCGGATCTTGAAATGATTCTGCAAGAATATGAAAGAGAGAAAATGTCGCAGCAACAAAAGCCGGAAGTTCACGCCACCGTAGATACATCCCTCGTGAAATGAAGCTATTGAAGAATGTCTAATCGAGCATGTTTCGCATAACATCAATGAGAACAATTTCAACAACAGGAACATTAACAAAATAATTAGTTTATTTATAATTTGATGTATTTCTTAAGTTGTGTATTTTTTTTATCGTGTCGTTATTTTATGTTTCGTCTGTTTTTAATATGATGTATTGTTGATGCGCGTACGAAGCGCGTTCGGGGTCAAAGGAACTTCCTTTCCTTCGAGCAAGTTTTTCAACCACCTAGGCAGTGAACCTAATCGTTGTATTGTAGTATTGGGTAAGCCTCGGGGATTGATATCGTTCTCTAGGGGAATAGAAATGCTATCAAGAAATGTATTACGAGAAGGTGGGGGTTGAAGATGATTCTTTTTTATATTTTTATAGTTTTTTATAAAGATAAGGTAAATATCTCGAGGCAATTGGTTTGGGGGTGGTACTTCTACCGATTACTCTACTTATCTAATTATCTAATTCTACGGGTAGCTATGTCTATTTGATGTGTGCTCGTATGACGATTAAAAATATGTTACCTAGATACTTGATGCGCGTACGAAGCGCGTTCGGGGTCAAAGGAAATTTCTTTTCTTCGAGCAAGTTTTTCAACCACCTAGGCAGTGAACCTCATCGTTGTAGTGTAGTATTGGGTAAGCCTCGGGGATTGATATCATTCTCTATGGGAATAGGAATGCTAGCAAGAAATGTATTACGAGAAGGTGGGGGTTGAAGATGATTCTTTTTTATCTTTTTACAGGTTTTTTAGAAAGCTAAGGTAAAATCTCGGGGCAATTGGTTTGGGGGTGGCATTTCTACCGATTACTTCTACTTATCTAATTATCTAATACTACGGGTAGCTATGTCTATTTGATGTGTGCTCGTATGATGATTAAAAATGTGTTTACCTAGATATTATTACTCCCTAATTATCTTCTATTGGTCGGTTGAATTGTCACATTTTATCTTAACGCGTTGTATTCCTAAGGTCGTAGGGAATGCGTGTGCCCTAACTCTTTGAGGTTACCTTTGGGTTTAGCCTACGAAATCCGAAAGTCCTTAAACTATTTCATTCGTAAGCCTCACTTTCACAAAGAATACTCAAGCATTAAACACAACAATTGATGCCTAGTTGCACTACTAAGCCAATTACAATTAAGATAAGAAACAACCTAACAATAATTAATAACTAGGTTTCATAGATCTAAGCAAACACACAAGAAATTTAGCTAGACATGTTATACAAGCAAGCATACATGATAACGCTACACGCGTTGTTCGGGGTCAAAGGAACTTCCTTTTCTTCGAGTAAGTTTTATAACACCCTAGGCAGTGAACCTAATCGTTGTAGTGTAGTATTAGGGTAAGCCACGGGTATTGATATCGTTCTTTAGGGGAATAGGAATGCTAGTGAGAAGTTACTACGCTAAGGTTGGGGTTGAGGAAGATTATTTTTTTTATCTTTTTATGTTTTTTTAGGAATTAGAAAGGTACGAATCTTGGGGTTTGGATTTGGGGGTTGGTATTTCTACCGATTACTCAACTTATCTAATTATCTAGTCTAAGGTGTATGTAGTCTATGTCTAATTATTGTGTGCTCGTATGATAGTTTAAAGATGTGTTTACTTAGGTTTTATTACTCCTTAATTATCTCCTATTGATGGTTGAATTGTCACGTCCTTATTCTTAATCGCGTTGTGTGTCTAAAGTAGTACGGTATGCGTTTATCCCTAACTCTTTGAAACTACCAAAGGGTCTCGTCTACAAAATCTTTAGGAATTATAAACTCTAACTCTAAGGTACTCTTTGGATGGTTTAGCCTACAACTACTCTAGGTGTTATAGCCTAAGGTTCACAAAAATTAATAAAGCATTAACTACACAACGAATGACCTATCCCATTACTAGATCATTAACAATTAAGATACACTAGTACAAAAACGGGATTTGGTCACGCATGGTCGAAATGGAACGGCCACACATTCGCATATTTGTGTGGCTGAAGGTACGAGAATTGACAACATGTACTAATTAGTCACACATGAAAATTTTGATTGTGTGACCATTAGAACTGTATCGCCACACAATTGAACATTGTGTGGCTAAAGGTATCTGGTGATTTTGTTTTAGATCATTTAGCCACATATGAATTTGGAACGCGTGACAAATACAAGTAACCTTGATGCGTTAGTCACATGAAGTAATTTTTAGTGTGTCTAAATCATAAAGTCAAGTTTTGTCACACATTATTTAAGGGTGACTGATATGTTTTGCCAACTCTTTAGCCACATCTGAAATTGGAACAAGTGACAAATGAAAAGTAAGGTTGAAGCATTAGTCACGATATACATATAAACAGTGACAAATATATGTCACACACTTGAACACTGTGACTATAAGCCATATATGGTCACACTAAATGTTTTGTCACACATTCGTTAAGTGTAGCCAAAATCCAGTACATATGTTCACGTAAGTTAATATGTGTGTTTGAAGTTTAGTTTGTGTTAGCTTGCCAAAACCTAATCTATAAAGTCACATTTACTACTAACACTGTGACCAAATGCCATATATGGTCACACTAAACGTTTTGTCACACATATTAATTTAAGTGTAGCCAAAATCCAGTACCTATGGTCACGTAACTTAATATGTGGCCATTGGATGATCAATAGTCACTCAAAATACACCTTTCTTCACTTTAAACACCATATGGTCACACTTATTAACACTTTTAGCCACTTTATGGTTAATTGTATGTGACTAAATACCCAAAACAAACATGCTTTGTGTGACTAAATGTTAGAAAAGGCCACACAAATATAAAATTCATGTGGCCATTGGATGATCAATAGTCACACAAAACACACATTTCTTCACTTAAAACACCATATGGTCACACTTATTAACACTTTTAGCCACTTTATGGTTAATTGTATGTGACTAAATACCCAAAACAAACATGCTTTGTGTGACTAAATGTTAGAAAAGGCCACACAAACATAAAATTCAAGTGGCCATTGGATGATCAATAGTCACACAAAACACACATTTCTTCACTTAAAACACCATATGGTCACACTTATTAACACTTTTAGCCACTTTATGGTTAATTGTATGTGGCTAAATACCCAAAACAAACATGCTTTGTGTGACTAAATGTTAGAAAAGGCCACACAAACATAAAATTCAAGTGGCCATTGGGTGATCAATAGTTACACAAAATACACGTTTCTTCACTTTAAACATCATATGGTCACACTTATTAACACTTTTAGCCACTTTATGATTAATTGTATGTGACTAAATACCCAAAAGAAACATGCTTTATGTGACTAAATGTTATAAAAGGTCACACAAACATAAAATTCATGTGGCCATTGGATGATCAATAATCACACAAAAAACTATTTTGTTTTTCATAAACAGAACTAACTACGAATACTAAACAGACTTAACTTAGGTCTGCCAGACTTAACTTTGTACTGGCAGCCTTAACCACTAAAACTAACCTACCAGACTTAACTTTGTACTGGCAGCTTTAACCACTAAACTTTTATGCTTATAATAGTCACACCATATCACAAATGTGTGTCTAAATTATGTTTATGGCCACATTATAAGGGTATTATATGTGACCAATACATTCAAATTAGTCACATTGTGAAATATTCATGTGACTATTATTTATAGGAAAATGTGAACTCAAACGGTTCCTAGGCCGACGTAGAACGACTAAGCCTATTCCGAAGCGACCAAGGTTCCTCGACGTCGTAGACCAAGTTTCCTAGGCCGACGTAATTGTGCCCCGACGGTTCCTAGGCCGAAGTAGAACGACGGAGCCTATTCCGAAACGACCAAGGTTCCTCGACGTCGTAGACCGAGTTTCCTAGGCCGACGTAAACGTGCCCCGACGGTTCCTAGGCCGACGTAGAACGACGGAGCCTATTCTGAAACGACTAGGTTCCTCGACGTCGTAGACCAAGTTTCCTAGGCCGACGTAAACGTGCCCCGACGGTTCCTAGGCCGACGTAGAACGACGGAGCCTATTTCAAAACAACTAAGGTTCCTCGACGTCGTTGACCGAGTTTCGTAGGCCGACGTAAACCTGCCCCGACGGTTTATCATTAACCTTGATATTAGTCACATTGAGTTTTTGTGTGACTAAATTCTAGATGTTATGTATGGTCACATGAAGTATTTATTTAGGTGTCTAAATCATAGAGTTATATCTTGTCACACATTATTTAAGTGTAGTCACAATTCGATACATATCACAAATGTGTGACTAAATTATGTTACGAGTAATAAAAAATAGCAAGAAAATAAAAAAGGATGTTACAACCCAGCGAGATTCGAACCCGCGACCTCCCCTTCGGAAGTCAAGTGAGTTACCATCTTGCCAGAGTAACATATTCGTTAATGTAATGCATTTCCTTTTTAATATAGAAGTTTAAGCTGCATTGTTTTTTGCTAGTAACTTAAAGAGTTCTTATAGAAGATGCTTATTAAACCGTGACTTTTTCTCCCCCTGCTTATTTTCAATTTGTTTCACTTTTAAAATTTCAATTTAGCAAAACTAAATAATTTGTAGCTTATTTGGTTTCAAGGGTAAAATATCATAACGGTTTAAACCGTTTTCGTTCATTTTTTTCTTGATTTCGACCATTTTTGTACGTCTGGGACCCTTTTTGTCTATTGTCTAACGTTTTCTTAAAAAAATGGTATGAAGGCGTACAAAATGTACGAAAGTGAACATAACGTAGCAAAACAAAGAAAAAAAGGAGAAGGGCGTATGAAAACGAAAAAATCGTACAAAATATACGAAAACGTAATAAACGTTTCATAACGTTTTAATACGGAGAAAAACGTTAAAAAAAGCTTGAAAACATATGAAAACGATAGAAAATTGCCAAAATGTTCAAAAATGGATGAAATCAGTCGAACACGGTCGTAGTCGGTCTAAAACGGTCTAAATCCGTCGAAATCTGTCGAAAATTGTCAAAATCGGTCGAAAACTAGCGAGATCGGTCAAAATCGATTGAACGGTCAAAAGGGGACGAAAAACATTACAAATGGATGAAAACGTAAAAAAATAATAAGTACAAAACATATAAACATGTTGTATAGTATTTGTCTTAGTTTACAAAACCCAATGCACATGACCCATGACCCATGTTAGTTACCTATTGTTGATCACCAGTCATGTTGGTCGATAACATGACACTATAGCCACTACAACCCAATGCACATGACCAATTACCCATTGTCAAAAATCATGGATGTGTCGTAACGTGACACTGTAAGCAACTATAACCCAGTGCATATGACCCATATGATGTCAAATACCCATTAATGAATGTGACCAGTGATAACCTAATGCACATGAACCATGACCCATGTGAATTAGCCATTATCACCGGTCATGCATGAGTTGCACCGGCTTCGTAGGTTTATAGTTATAGTGTGAAGGTTATATAAATTGTATTGGAAGTTATTAAAGGCGGTTATGCATGGGTTGCACCGGCTTGGTAGGTGTGTACCGTTTGTCACAGACACTAAGAAGCAAGTATCCAGGGACCTCCCGATCATGTTATCCGGGATCGAGAAAGTTTGAACTCGGCTTGAGCTTGACTCGAAAAGCTCGATTTATATGTAAAGATGTTTTTTCTTACACAAATTGAAATTAAAATATCGCCTAAGAATCGAATTCGAACTTCTACAAGGTTGAGCTCAACTCATTAAACATTTTGAGTCGAACTTATACAAGGTTGAGCTCAACTCATTAAACATTTCGAGTTCATTTGATAGGCTTGAGCTTGAGCTCAAAGCTCGATAAGAATCAGCTCGAAAGAACTCTAGTTGGCTCGAGCTCGGCTCGTTTATGCGATTCGGAAATAAAAAATTAAAGTTTGGCTCGAGCTTGGCTCGTAATATATCATTTCCGCCCCTAATAAAAACAAAGATTAAGATATTTCATGTGTTAAATTTATATGTAATATTTTATATGTCCTGCACTTAATTTTTCACAAAATAAAATTTCCCTCAATATATATATGATTGTAATTTTAGGGCTCGTTTTAGGCTCGCGAGCCTAATCGAGATTTATATATAAAGCTCGGGCTCGAGCTCGATTATTAAACGAACCCAAATTTAGGCTCGAACTCGGGCTCGAGCTCGTTTAAACTCGGCTCGTTCGAGTTTTTTTACCGATTTAATCCCGAGCTTTTCACGAGCGGCTCAACTCATTTCCACCCCTAAGTGTAACCAAAATTCAATACATATTGTCACGCTCTAATTAGTTTTATATCTCAAATTAGTTTTAAAAAATTTTCCACAAAATTTGATCCTCCCCCCCAAATATTTTCATTATATCCCGCTCTAAGTTTCCCCAAAACTCAAAATCACATTTTTGGATCCCTCTCTCCAACCTTTCACTAATTCAGCCACACACATCCTTTTCCCCCAAAATCAAAATCAAAACCATAGAAAATAAATACGGTTCTAACATCTTCAAGTAAAATTCCATCTATCCGATTCTTTCATTTATTACCTTCAATATTGATGTTATTACGTTCTAATTTTGATTTATGCTATTTATGTTCTATTTTGAAATGGCTCGTACAAAGCAAACAGCTCGTAAATCAACCGGTGGAAAAGCACCCAAGAAGTAATTGGCTACCAAAGTATGTTCTTTTAATTTTTTTTGATTGTAATGAAATTGCCTATTGCGACTGGTCACGAGCGCGAGGAGCTTGAAGCTGAGCTTCAGGTTATTATATTTTAATTATATTTAATTGTTGATTTGTTTTTCAGTTTATAAAAGTAGGTGATTGATTATTTTGTGTTTGTATATTTATTTAGGGACGGGATTTACTGGAAATTAATCATCCTTCTGGCCCCTTTGGTACTAAGGTAAAAACATAAATGATTGTAGTATTATTTATTTGATGATTGTTGTTATACGGTAAAAGCGAAATTAAAATATTTGCATTGTGATGACTTTATTGATACTGTTTGACTATGCGTATTCATATTAAGTTAAGTATAAACTTATTTTGTGATCAAGTTTTTAAACTTTGGAAAGCGATGGGAGAATCGTTTAGCTAAATCCTTGGTATGCAGTGTCGGTAGTTATAAGAATTTGTGATTATTCTGTATATAGTAATTTCTATGGTTGGTTTTAAGAAGCGATGCTTGCTCATTGTAACATATACATGAAAATAGATGTCTGAGTTAACTGAATGTTAGGGGTTGCTATGCTTTGATAAGAACTCACATAATTGTGTGTGATATGGTAACTGTGAATTGTATTCTCGTGCAACTATTTTTTGTTTAGTAAGAACTGTTTGCTTTTCTCTATTTGGGTCTGTTCACTAAGAATTGTTGTTACAAGTCAATGAACTTTGGAAAGGACATTTAGCATTACGAGGCGTATTTTGTAAGAAAACAGTTGACTTTTGAGAGTCAATATACTTATATTCTGCCATGAAACTGATCGGTAATGTTAACAATTTAACGGGGGTCTTTTTATTAAATGAGATGGATAAGGTGGTGTTTGGATGGCGCTAAATCTGTTTTCTTATCTTTTTTGGTATAAATAATGATTTTCATATTGACATGAAGAGTATCCGTAAGAAAAGTGTTATCTGTTTTAGGCAACTGATTATCTGTTATCTGATCCTTTAAGTGGCAATAATCATTTTTCAGGTCTGGTAGAATATATGCTGTTGACACACTGAAGGATCCACGGGATCCCACCTTCTACAAGGCGGTTGAGCCAAGTGACATCTCTGGTAAAACTGGATTAGCATATCCACACAGTTGATCAGTGGCAAAGAAGACGCTGCCAACAATTTTGCCCGTGGTCATTACACAAGTAAGAATTCATCTTGTACCATACAGTTCCAATTCGTTATATTTTGTTGAGAACAACTGTATTGATATTATGACCTTTATGTTTCAGTTGGGAAAGAGATTGCTGATCTCTGCTTGGACCGTATCAGAAAGCTCGCTGATAACTGTACTGGTCTTCAAGGCTTCCTTGTTTTCAACGCTGTTGGTGGTGGTACTGGCTCTGGTTTGGGGTCTTTGCTCTTGGAACGTCTGTCGGTTGACTATGGAAAGAAATTGAAGCTTGGGTTCACTGTCTACCCATCCCCACAAGTCTCAACATCTATCGTTGAACCTTACAACAGTGTCCTATCAACCCACTCTCTCTTGGAGCACACTAATGATGCCATTCTTCTTGAAAACGAAGCCATTTATGATATCTGCAGGCGATCACTTGACATTGAGCGTCCTACCTACACCAACCTCAATCGTCTTGTCTCTCAGGTAAAAATGTGTTCATGGAAAATGTTTTTTTCTATTCATAGAAAACATGTATTAGTATCTGTTAACTAACCCTTGTATGGGTCAGTCAACTATTTCAACAACCTGATGTTATCACCACCAGCATTGATTAAGTTTCGTCAAATGCTAAACCGTTGGTCAAACAAATAAGGAAAATACCAAAGAGAATCAAAAAGCTAATTGAGATGATTCCTCATCAAGAGGTATGTTGTTCATCACTTGCTTAACGTTATTTTTCTGTAGTTTTTGAGTTGGTCAGTGATTGCTATGTAGTGTTGTACTTTACGCTTACTAATTTCATGTACACTTTATTCAGATTAATGAAGAAGAAGCTTCCCTATTGGACATTGTATGGTTATTACTTGCCAGCGTTATATTTGTGCCCATATTTCAGAAACTTCCAGGAGGTACTAAAAATCTTATTCTTGCAACTAGCAGAGTACCAATAATGTTCTTGATGTATCTTTCTGATAAGATTGGTAGCTTGTTTTCTACTATAAGCTTTGTCATTGAAAATAGTTGTAAAAATATCAAGTGGTTTTTGTGCTTGATACTTGTGAAATATTTCCCAAAAATCATGTTTATTACGTAGTTGTTTTTTTTTAGATTTATGTGAACTTACATCTTCAAGGCTAGAACATTCTATGCATGTAGGAATACATGTTATCATCACCTAATGGTTTGTTTTCCATGCAATTGTGTGTTTAGGCAGTCCTGTTCTTGGGTATCTAACTGCTGGTATCTTGATTGGACCCTACGGCCTTTCAATTATACTCAATGTACATGCTACAAAAGCAATAGCTGAATTTGGAGTTGTTTTCTTACTTTTCAACATTGGCCTTGATGTTAGTAAACATACGTCTATTCTAAGTTTATTTTTAGTTCTTGCATCCATATTTGAAGAAGGTCGAAGCATGAAACTGTACAATCTGTGCAGCTTTCTGTTGAGAGGCTAAGTTCCATGAAGAAATATGTTTTTGGATTAGATTCTGCTCATGTAAGTGAAAATAGCTGGTTTTGTAATTACTAGCAAACCCGTCCAGGCCCAATATCTGAATCATCTTTCATACAGATCTTGACAACAGGTCTAGACAACAACCCTCGTTTGGCACACACGGACTTCAAAATAGCATTAGCAGAATCTACATGATGGGATGGGTTTGGACTAGTCAACTGAGACTCACCGCTGGGTCAAAGGCCCTTTAAACCCTGAACATCAGAAGAAGTTGTGGAACATGTGTTGTCTTGACCTCGGGTCAACCTGAGCTGACCTGTCGATTGGTAACCTTTATTAAGACATACTAACATTTTATAAATGTTTCATTTTGCTTGCAGATATCAGATGCGATTGAGAATTGAGAATGAAAAGGTGGTAAATAAGACTTTCAAGATATACAACGTGGAATGTTCGGTTTGTGGTCGGTGTGGCACGTGCTGTTGCAAAGAAGTATGGAGATACTGGTTTTGCTGGGGAGTTAAACATAACGTAAGAACCTGTATCTAAATAGGAAGTATCTAAGTAACAGTGTTGGTATTTGAGAATATGATTATGTACGACATTACAATTGTATATTTGGTTCAGTTATATACATTCGAGTTTTATTCAATTTGAAATTGCTTTTTGTTTTTAATTATGTTATATATATATATATATACTCATTCCAGCAGCACTAACATAGTATTAGCAGTATTAACTTGCTCCAGCAGTACTAACTTAGTACTAGTTGAGTAACTCTGCTCCAGCAGTACTAACTTAGTACTAGCATAGTAACCCTGTGACTAAAAGATGCGGTCACATAATATGGTCACGCTTATCAACATTATTGGTCACTCTTTGTTTAATTCGACGTGCGACTAAATATTATAAAATGTCACTTAAACTAAAAATTCATGTGACCATTGGATGAACAATAGTCACACTTATTAACACTTTTGGCCACTTTATGCTTAATTGCATGTGACTAAATACCCAAAACAAACATGCTTTGTGTGACTAAATATTAGAAAAGGCCACACAAACATAAAATTCATGTGGCCATTGGATGATCAATAGTCACACAAAACACACATTTATTCACTGTAAACATCATATGGTCACACTTATTAACACTTTTGGCCACTTTATGATTAATTGTATGTGACTAAATACCCAAAAGAAACATGCTTTGTGTGACTAAATGTTAGAAAAGGCCACACAAACATAAAATTCAAGTGGCCATTGGATGATCAATAGTCACACAAAACACACATTTCTTCACTTAAAACACCGTATGGTCACACTTATTAACACTTTTAGCCACTTTATGGTTAATTGTATGTGACTAAATACCCAAAAAAAACATGCTTTGTGTGACTAAATGTTAGAAAAGGCCACACAAACATAAAATTCAAGTGGCCATTGGATGATCAATAGTCACACAAAACACACATTTCTTCACTTAAAACACCATATGGCCACACTTATTAACACTTTTAGCCACTTTATGGTTAATTGTATGTGACTAAATACCCAAAACAAACATGCTTTGTGTGACTAAATGTTAGAAAAGACCACACAAACATAAAATTCAAGTGGCCATTGGGTGATCAATAGTTACACAAAATACACGTTTCTTCACTTTAAACATCATATGGTCACACTTATTAACACTTTTAGCCACTTTATGATTAATTGTATGTGACTAAATACCCAAAACAAACATTCTTTGTGTGACTAAATGTTAGAAAAGGCCACACAAACATAAATTTAATGTGGCCATTGGATGATCAATAGTCACACAAAATACACATTTCTTCACTTTAACACCATATGGTCACACTTATTAACACTTTTGGCCACTTTATGATTAATTGTATGTGACTAAATACATAAAACAAACATGCTTTGTGTGACTAAATGTTACAAAAGGCCACACAAACATAAAATTCAAGTGGCCATTGGATGATCAATAGTCACACAAAAGACATATTTCTTCACCTTAAACAACATATGGTCACACTTATTAACACTTTTGGCCACTTTATGCTTAATTGTATGTGACTAAATACCCAAAAGAAACATGCTTTGTGTGACTATACAGTGTTTATGGTCACTAATACGGATTAATCCAACAAAATTTGTACCTAATTAGTCACACATGTTACGGTTTTGGTTACTCTTTTGCAATAGAGACTAAAAAAAAGTCAAGCACGTGACCATAGAGTACCTATGGTCGCGGCACCTTTAGTCACACACACTCGAAAAATCATGTGTGACTATATGTATATCGTCACACTTTTTCGATGTAGCTAAATCCACTTTTTGTTCTAGTGATAAGAGACAACCAATCAATATTCAATAACTAAGTTTCATATTCCCTAAGCAAACACACAAATAAATTAGCCGGACATGGAGAACATGCAAGCATACACACAAATAATTGAATTAATGAAGTAAAACACTTATCTTGTGGTAAGATAGGGTTTGGAACCCTAAAATACTGTACAAGACAGCCTTGGTTCGGTTTAGGTTTTTACTCCAAAAGACTACACACTAAAACTGAAAAATTCGGATTGTATATATAAGATTACAATCGCGACGGCGTCACCTTATGATTTGTGACGCCGTCGGGTCGCCGTGATTAGGGTTTCGTCTTGGCCACGTTAGTCTTGCGACGGCGTCACCTTATTCTTGTGACGCCGTCCCCTTCAGTCTCTGACGCCGTCTGGATCAAATCTAGGTCGTCTGAGTTGCGACGACCTACTCTTTTAAAGCCTGACACCGTCACTTGAAAATAAGCAATTTGACTACTGTCCCGTCGCAGAAGTGCTCCGACGGCGTCGCAATTAACACCTGACGCCGTCCCCTTGTATTTCAGCAGCTTGAGTGTCTCGATTCTTGACTTTGGCCATTTTCTTCGTATATCCGCGCCTTTTCGTCCAAATAAGTGCCATTCCAGCAATTTGCCTTCAAGAGACCTAAAAAGTGAAAAGGAACGATATTAAGTAATAACGGATACAAAAGTGATCAAATAAGGGCTTAAACGACCCCTAAAAAAGGTACATTTTAAAACTTTATCAAATATCCATACTGATGAGTGTCTAAATACTCATCATTTTTGTACCAATTAAACTGCAAAAACATCTGAAAACACTCAGAAATGCATCAAAATGATAAAAATATCACAAATAAGTGTTTTATGTGTCTTAAATGCAAAAATATCAAAATCTGGTGAAAAACGTATCAAGTTTGCATAATTGGCAGTTTTAGTCCCCCAAGTTTCAAAAGTTGTCAAAAACAGTCCCTGGTAAATCAAAATAAAGAAAAATATCATTTCAAGTCCCTAGGGATTCATGAGTTGTCAAAATTGGTCCTTGAGATTTAAATTTGCAAAATTACAACTTAAATCCCTAAACTTTCAAAAATGACAAGTTTGGTCCTTGGAATATTGGAGATTGTCAAGTTTGGCCCTTGGATTATAATTTCAGAATGTACATGATTGGCCCCTGGAAAATCAGAATTGGCAGCAATGGTCCCTCAAGTTTGGAAGAATTGCATTTTGGTCCTTGTATTACTAAACCAAGCCATTTGACCCCCTGTTTTTGTGACCCCCTTCCACAATAATATACTCCCAGTCAACACCCCAGTCAAACCACTCACAGGTTTCCCTTTTCCCTCCTTCCTCATCATCACCCACCTACGCCTGCAACATCCTCCAACACACTCCATCATCATCACTCCCTCCTTACTCCTACCCTCCAAACACCCCAAGCCAAGATGCATTAAATGCTCCTTCCACTGTCACAAGTTATCAGAACCACTGGCAAACCATTTTGGCTCCAAAAATTGATCAAATGGCTAATATGCACTCAAGTCATCCAATGGTTAAGATTATTAGTGGGAAGCTTTTTGGGTATAAATGAGAGAAGAGAAGAGAAGCTTTTTGGGTATAAATGAGAGAAGAGAAGCAAGAAGAAAAAGTAGTACTTAGTTTTATTTTAAAATGTATGTCGTTTTTAAAATTCCTATGTCTTAAATAGCTTCTCAGTTGTAATTTCAAGTGTAATTGTATCAAACTAAGTTATTTCAGTGTATTAGAACTATTTTCAAGTACCAATTCAAGTTTGTATTAACATTTCATGTTTTCATATTCACTGTTGCAAAATTCAGTTTCAAAATCTTATGTCCAAGCTTTTAATAGCTTATTTTTAAGTTCAAATAAGCTTATTTAAGCTACTTATAGCTTTTGGTAAGCTTATCAATCAAGTTCAAATAATTTTGGTATTTGGTCAAAAAAAGTCAACTGTGAAGAAATTTTGATTAAGCAATGCTGGAAATGGATATTGGTTGATGCAGAGATGGATTTGGGTTGAAACTTAGTTAGATATGGGATTAAAAAGTAATAGAACAGTGGTTCTTTGATTCTTGGCAAGTCATAGTGACTGTGGACACAAGTGAGTTTGCAAAAACCTATATCTGTCTTGATTTGTTGTAGTTTTAGTTTAGACTTGCTCATTTAACTGTCATTGGGTCATAGTTATCCAAGTTTCAGCAGTAGTATAAGCCAGTTAGTCATTTAAGTAAGTCATCAGTAAAAACAGTTGAGAAAAGTGTGTTTGGATCAGTGGGCTTATTTGATCTTAAGCCCTGGTTTGTACTTAAAATATGCACATTCAGTCTTAATATAGGTCATTTGACTCATATCTGTCTTAATATTGCATCTGCATAGCTCTTAAGTCAAAATCACCTAGAATCTGTTCTTAATCTCATGTCTGTTGGAAATTTGTGAAATCAAAAACTTGTTTTGTGTTTAGAATTCATAGAGATAGCTTGCAGTAGGATTATTTTACCTTAATACATCAAATTCAGTCCACAAATTAAGCTCAAAGTTCACAAAAGTCAAAATATCAAAACTATTTCAAAAGTCAAAAAGTGAAAATCTCATTTTTCACCCAACTTGGGTGATTTTTCATGGATTCAATTTTGGGCTAAATCAAGTGAAATTGTGGGTTTTTAAACTTCAGTTGGTCTAGTTTCTTAATCTTCTTTTTGTTGAATTTTTGTAATTTTGTATAAGCCCCAAAACAGCTTGTCAAACAGGGCTTATCTCCCCTGTGCACACACTCAGTGAATACTGAGTATGCACAGGTTCTTGCAGAGCTTGTCAAAAGCTCATTTGAGCTTCTCTCAGGCTCATATTTGGTTTTTAAGTAGCTATCCAGGTCTAGTTTAGGTTCCAATATCTGGTTTCAACTTCCAGCTTATTGGGTAGCTTAATTTCAAGCTCCAAAGTAGTAGCTGAAAACTAGTTTAGCACTTGGTTTTCAATTCATCAAATCTGTGTATTTTGTATTTCAGAAGTTAAAGCTAGTTGTAATAAGTTGCTTTTGAGTAGTTTCAGCATATTATAGCTTCTGTAATCAGTTGGTGCTCATTTGGTGCCTTTGGCTTACTTCAAGTGCTTATTTATAAGCACTTGTAACTGCAGTTTCATAATCCTACACATAAGCCAATGTTTTTATATTTTTCTTAGATTCATAATATTATTTTAGACTTTTCTTGAATTTTTCATATTTTTCCAGTACTGTTTGCTATTTTTCTTTACTTTAAAAGTTTTTAGCCATTTTTAATTAGCTTTTAATACAATTAAATCAGAAAAGTTTCAAAAAAATAATTTTTCAATTTTCCTAGGTTAAGATAAATATAAAAAGCAAAAAAATAATTTTTCCAGATTTTTCATAGTTTAATTTGTAATTTTTAGCAATTTAATTAGTTTTAAATAGTTTTTAATTCATAGAAAGTAGAAAAATAATCAGAAAAATACAAAATTAGTTTTGAAAATTCTCTTTAGTTATTTTAGATTTTTCCAAGTCATAATTTTATTTTTCTAGCTTTATTTCATATTTTCTTGTATTTTAGGGTATAATTAAATAGTTAAAAATAGTTTTTAATTAATAATAATTAAATAAATAGTAATAAAAATAATTTTCTTTTTCTAAAAATTTTCTCTTATCATTAGGTTTGTAAAAATGTCATTTTTATATTTTTAGGATTAATATTGCTTCAGTTTCACATTTTCTTTTGTACGTTACGTAGTTTTTAATTTAATTTATAAAAGATAAGTCAAAAACATCATCTTAAAAAATAGTGATAGCATTTATTTAATATAGTTTATCTTTTTAATTTTCTTTAATTTGCATCTAAGCCCCTGTAATTTATAAACTTTTCCTTTAGGTATAATTGTTCATAATCACAATCCTTTTCCCATTCAAATTCTCTCGATCACTATTCGTTTGATTATTCTCGCACAACTCGTTGGGACATAACGACCTGGGGAAACACTATACTCCTCTAGATCTTCATTGCATTTGGTTCCAGACTGTTTGAAGTTTGTTACGGTTGACCATTCACAAGTGGTCAGCTTGTGTGACTAAACTTGACCGTCTGGGAGCGAATCACCTACACTTGGTATTTGCTTGTCCTCAAGCAATTGTGCTTTTAGCCAATTAATTTATAAGTTAGGGGTCATGAAGCATTGGTTTAGAACAATCCACAACACATATAAGCCCCGCAAAAGTCATAACAAGCACGGAAATTACATACTAGCACCTCACATGGGGTGTTTGGATACTCACTTCTATCGGGTGTATATGAAATATAACAAGTTGGAAATGGAAGATAAACACTCATTAACCGGTCCTAGTACATAGATTACCATAGGCTTGAGAGTAGATCAAACCTCCATCGCTTTGGCGTAAGCACCTAGGAAAGACTATCAAAGAGGTCTATTAAAGGGTTGTAATGTTAGGCTTACGGTAGGGAAACAAAGGGTTTGGTGGGATAGGCTATTTAGTGGCGGCAAGTCAAAAATCTTTATGTTACAAGCATATGAAGAATGGCGTTGCTAAGCCAAGATTCGACACTCTAAACTCTAGATAATTGAAACAAACAAACATAAATTTAAAGATAGATGTAGGATGGTAGCCCGTATTTTATTTTATTTTTTTTTTCACACAAATTTTTTTTTATTTTCTCTTTTTTTTTTTTTTTTCATACACTTTTACTCTACCATCCTCTACGGTAACATCAAAATGATAGAGATTTATAGGCACATCCCTACACTTGAGTTTTTATTACTCTAACACTAATTTGACCCAAATTGAAAAGATCAAAACACTTGGGGTACGTTATTACGCAAATAAGGGAATTTAACGTTCCCTTCCAGTCATTTCACAAATTCTAACTTTTCCCATGAGTCCTAATCGTCCCAAAACTGTGTACAAAGGATATGACTCGACTTAGCAACTCATGCAAGCAACTAGATAATTAAACTAAGGGTTTAGGGTGATAACAATAATGCACTAAAAGTGAGTGCATACAAGGTAGGCTAAGGCGATTTGGGTGTACATTTGGGGGTGGGGTGTAAACAATGCTCTTCATTGATATTCCGGAAAAACCGAAACATCACGAGAACCGCGAAAAGGATAGGCTCTGAGGGGTTAACTAGGGGTATCGTGTACTAAAGATGAGTACAACGTAAAGGTGTGGGGGAATTACTCAACCGATGTGGAAGAAGTAATTATATTACGGGTTTCAAACAAGGGTTATCCTAATGCCTCTTATCATTTAGTTATTCCTAACTACACAAGTGTAGTCTTACTAGCGATCTCGGGATGCATCACAAAACAAGTTCTAGAATCTAATATACTACCGGTTCACACTCTAAGCATTGAAGATGAATGCTTTAATTCCTACTAATCTAAGGGTGATCCTCACATTTTGGGTGGAATTTAGGTGGTAAAGGGTTTTTTGTGCTAGTCATGCAACTTCCTATTCGTGAGACGCTTTTGTTAAGACTAATGGCCCACTCCTATATGTCATGAAAATTTTTAAATTTGGTGCCAAAATTACCCTAACCGACATTTTCTCATGGTTTATTACACAAATACAATTGGACAAAGCAAATAGTCAAGGATAAGCATAGTTTCAAAGTTCCCGTTTTATTTTCCCTCCCTACACTTAAACTGAACATTGTCCCAAATGTTCCCCGAAAGTATCAAAGTTATGATAATAGAAGGTAATGAAAAACGAAAGAAACTAATACTCCTCTGATTAGCTCGGTAGGATCCGTGTAAAGTGGTTAAATCCTTTCCAAGAAAAATGTATGCGTGAAAAGCTCCTTCCAATCTTTTGTTTCTTCTTCTTGATAAATAAAACCCGCACACTTGAAGAAAACAAATGAAACCTTCGCGTAAAATCGGCGGTAATAATATATATAAGACTCTACTAAACTAGGATATAATGCTTGTGGAATGGATGTTTACAGAATTTCTGGAAAATTAAGACCTGGAAAATTCCAAAAATTTATAAGTAGCTCAGAAAACGAGAAAAAAGTAATCTGTTGTTTTTACTCCTTCCTGACGCCGTCAGGTTGCGATCCTGACGCCGTCAGGTTATCCTGACAAAAACTGGTCTGCGATTTTCTGGAAAAAATTCTGGAAAATTTACATCTTTAGAATCTGGAAAAATTTCTGCAAAACATCCATTATGACTCGATACAAGCATTTGACTCGAACAAACACACATATATATCTTTTTAATTAATTGTTATTCTCATGTTCACGTTTCTTTTGAAAACGTGTGTAATCCTCCCTACACTTATCCTTTATGTAAAATACCTTTATATGCAATTAAGACGAGGTTAAAAACAAAATAAAGCATTTTTACAAATTTAAACATGAGAATAAGCAATCACTAAAAGATATATGACACTAACAAAGACAATCCAACCACACAAGCTAGATAAATCACACCACAAACAAATATACATAAACATCATATAGTTCAAAGTTCACCACAAAGTTAAGATGTCCTAGATTGTTACATGCCCAAATAGAAATTGTTTCAACAACCAACCATACTTAACCATAAACAATCCATAAACAAATATATGAGTCACTGGGGAGGGGGTCCATAATGATAGTCATAACCGGGGGGAAGATGGCCCAAATACCCATAGGGTGGATAATCCTCCTCCCGCCCTGGGAAAGGATCGATATGGAGATGTGGATCAAGCTGATCACGCATGGACAGATGATGCATCTGCCTGACAGTATGGTCATAGGTCCAGCTAGCTCTCTGGTCCTGCTGTGCCACCCATGTATCCATGCGGCCCATCCATGCTCCCTGGTAGGCCTGCCAATCCCCACTGGACATTTGTCGGTAGACGTCAGTGGAGCTTCCTGCTTCACCCCCTGCTGGTGTGCTGGTATCTGTGGCTCCTCATCATCGTCGTCTTCATCACCTTGAATGGTGGGCTGAGCATGGAACCAAGCGTAACCTCTACCATAATCCATGAGGACATCCATAGCTTTCAGAGACTTAGCTTTGACGACCTTTGGTGCTGCCACCATATTAAGGTTCGCGGATACCTCTCCTACCAATACACCCAAGGATCGGGCTAACCGGGTGATAAGCATGCCTCCATATACCCTATCCTCTATCCTTATTCCACTAGCAGTCCTCAAGTAGTCGGCCAACTAGAAGGGGATGTTGTAGTGCACACCCTCGGCAAATACGCAGTAAAGATAGAATAGGTCAGGCAAGGTGACACGATGACCCGTGGCATGGCCTCCTGTGATAGAGAAGGTGAGGCAGCGATGTACGAGCCTAACCCTCGGATCCCGGATCTGTGAAGCGAGGGTACTCCCAGTAGTGTACTCCCCATCAGCTATTGTATTCCAGAATTGAATACCCAACATCTCGTCCTTATGGGTAACCCCAGCTGCAAATTGAGTCCTAAAAACATCACTCTCAGCATTCTCAGATGCATATAATCCCAACCTCCATCCAAACTCATGTGTCGACATAGCCCTCCATTCCCCTCCTAACCTAAATCGGATCCCCTGAAAATCAATGTTATCCCGACATGAGTTAATATCTGACAGATAAGATGCGTCAAATTCACGCACCAACTCGCCATACACGGGCTCTCGTATCTTAAACAGCCTCTCCCATTGGGGATCAGTGAACTTGTCCCTCCTAAAACTATTAGAAAACTCCCTAGCCAAATCATTCTCCTCGAGAAATGCCCAGTTCAAAACAGCCCCGGAGTCAATAGTCTGATGAAGTAAATCATTGTAACGGGCTTGACATCCTTCCTCGACAAATACTCCCCACCCAACGATTGTGTCAATAATGTTTTCCTGGGCGCTAGAAGATTGTCCCCTAGTTCTCTTTACCCTTCTGCTCATCTAAAACAGGAAATCAAATAAGTGGAGAGCAAATGAGTAACATTCGTGATGCAAAAGATGACACTAGCAGATTCTTACGGCGTCGCAACATACACCTGACGCCGTCAGCTCGACCTAATTTTGAATCCGACATTTACGAGGGAAAAGTCCAAGTTTTTAACCATAACCCTGGACCCAAACACCCTTGTTGCAGCAACAATGGCATAATGGCTAGGTGGTTTGATACCTAAGCCGTCAAGGCTTCTCGCAAGGTTAACCCCATATGATAACACTATTATTCGCCTAATCTTAAGCCTAGTTAACCATATTCAAAGGCGAAATTGATCAAATTAGTTGGGGTTTTCGGATTGAAAAAGAGGGGAAAACAAAATTGAGCATGAATTAGGACAATTGAATAGACAAAGATCAACGTATATTACTTACCTTGTGGAGATTGACGTGGCAAAATAGTGAATTTGATGTGGAGAAATTGTGTTGGTGTGGTGTGGGGTGGATAAAAAATGTGTAGGGTAAAGAATGAAAGAGTTGGGTGATGTATTTATCCTTCTGATCTGGCTTAGCGACGACGTCACACTTTATATGTGACGGCTTCACGCCCAATTTTTTGCAAAAGAAAACGGTTTTGTTAATCCGCCTGGATCAAAAGTCTGGTTACTATTTTTGCAAAGATTTTAGTTTTTATTTTAAGATCAATTTGGTTAATCCACCAATAATCTCCACGATGGTAGGTAATGCATATGTCAAATTGTCTTTCAATCGTGATCTCAGAAATTCTGAAGTATTGGAGGTGAGGGTTCTTTGTCCCAGGTTTAAAACCGAAAGAACTTTTCCTAACATTGGGAAATTTGGGAAGTGACACGTGCACCATTCCAATGAATATGTTTCTAGGGAACATGTGGGGGATGTTGAGACAGGAATTTAAGCAAGAATATGATTCTTTGATGGGGTTTGTTCTACTTAATGGAGAAGGTTCGGGAATCATCCCAACGTGTTCCGGTATCACATACATCTTTTTTAGTTTTTTAGGTATATTGTTCTTTGCGATTTCTTCACGGATGTTCAACATGAAGTTGTCAGCTAGTCCTAAGAAGGTGTTGTGAGTTTTCCGCATTTGAGCTTCGAGGTGTTTTATTTCCTTTTCTTGCTTGTGGACAAATGTCAACATTATGTCCTCGAATTCATCTTGCCGAGACTTTCTTGGGAGAAAAAATTCCTTGACCGCGTTTACATGCTTAATAACATGGGTAGTTACTCTCATTAACGCATTCACTTGTGCCTCCATATTCATAATTGCTTGTGCGTGGGAGGTTGTCCCGTTTTCTGGAACTATCGGAATTTTCCAACCTTCTTCTTCATATTGAGCCAGGTCCTCGATGACTTCCCAACATGCTTTATCAGTGAGGTTACTTAGCCTTCCTCCGGCGGCATAATCAATGGTTCGTTGAAGGGAGGGACTGATGTGATCATAGAAAAGTTGGACTTGGAGCCAAAGATCAATGCCGTGATGAGGGACTTTATGAAGTAAGTCCTTGAATCAAGTCCATGCTTCGTAGAGAGATTCACCTTGACGTTGTTGGAACATCAAGATGTCATTCCTAAGCTTAGTGGTTCTCCCCGGTGGGAAAAATTGAGCAAGAAAGCGAGAGGTGAGATCATCCCAACTTGAGATGGAGCCGACGGGAAGTCGCTCAAGCCAATTACTAGCTTGGTCCCGTAGAGAGAATTGGAAGAGACGCAGGCGTGTGGTCTCCCGAGTAGTAGCATCAAGGTCGATGGAATCGACAATTTTAAGAAAATCCCTTAGATGCTGATTTGGATCTTCGGAACGATGTCCATGGAATGCACATCCGTTTTGCACCAACCGGATGGTGTCGGATCGTAGGGCCGTAGTTTGGGCTTGGTCGGGAAGCTCAATGGTGTTTCTATAGCCTAGGTGGCTTGGTCTCGAGTATTCACCAAGAGTACGGGCTCTTGGCGGGTCATTTGGTGGTAGGTTGATGAATGGTGGTTGGTTATCACCTTCCATGATGAAAAGTGATGGGATTACGAACAAAGGTCACGAAGAAGGGGGATAAACTACGAGGAAGCTAAAAAATGAGAAAAAATTTACTTGATAGGAATCAAGCAAAGAAACCTAAACGAGGTGGACTACTAACTAGCTATTCTAATCCTCGGCAGCGGCGCCAAAAACTTGATAACGCTACACGCGTCGTTCAGGGTCAAAGGAACTTTCTTTTCTTCGAGCAAGTTTTATACTCCCTCCGTCTCAATTTAATTGTCAGGAGAGAGAAATCACAAAGTTTAATAAAAGTGGGGCCACTTTAATTTTTAACCACACGAATAGAATATTCCCTCTTTAGATTCTCTAGTTTTTACTAAAAAAGGAAAGTGGACAATCTTTTTGAGACATCCAAAAATGGAAATATGGACAATTAAATTGAGACGGAGGGAGTAACACCCTAGGCAGTGAACCTAATCGTTGTAGTGTAGTATTAGGGTAAGCCACGGGTATTGATATCGTTCTCTAGGGGAATAGGAATGCTAGTGAGAAGTTACTACGCTAAGGTTGGGGTTGAGGAAGATTATTTTTTATCTTTTTATGTTTTTTTAGGAATTAGAAAGGTACGAATCTCGGGGTTTGGATTTGGGGGTTGGTATTTCTACCGATTACTCTACTTATCTAATTATCTAGTCTAAGGTGTATGTAGTCTATGTCTAATTATTGTGTGATCGTATGATAGTTTAAAGATGTGTTTACTTAGGTTTTATTACTCCTTAATTATCTCCTATTGATGGTTGAATTGTCACGTCCTTATTCTTACTCGCGTTGTGTGTCTAAAGTCGTAGGGTATGCGTTTATCCCTAACTCTTTGAAACTACCAAAGGGTCTCGTCTACAAAATCTCTAGGAATTATAAACTCTAACTCTAAGGTACTCTTTGGATGGTTTAGCCTACAACTACTCTAGGTGTTATAGTCTAAGGTTCACAAAGATTAATCAAGCATTAACTACACAACGAATGACCTATCGCATTACTAGATCATTAACAATTAAGATAAGAGACAACCAATCAATATTCAATAATTAAGTTTCATATTCCTTAAGTAAACACACAAATAAATTAGCCGGACATGGAGAACATGCAAGCATACACACAAATAATTGAAGACATAATTGAATTAATGAAGTAAAACACTTATCTTGTGGTAAGATAGGGTTTGGAACCCTAAAATACTGTACAAGACAACCTTGGTTCGGTTTAGGTTTTTACAACAAAAGACTACACACTAAAACTAAAAAATTCGGATTCTATATATAAGATTACAATCGCGACGGCGTCACCTTATGATTTGTGACGCCGTCGGGTCGCCCTCATTAGGGTTTCGTCTTGGCCATGTTAGTCTTGCGATGGCGTCACCTTATGCTTGTGACGCCTTCTGGATCAAATCTAGGCCGTCTGAGTTGCGACGGCCTACTCTTTTAAAGCCTGACACCGTCACTTGAAAATAAGCAATTTGGCTACTGTCCCATCGCAGAAGTGCTCCGACGGCGTCGCAATTAACACCTGACGCCGTCCCCTTGTATTTCAGCAGCTTGAGTGTCTCGATTCTTGACTTTGGCCATTTTCTTCGTATATCCGCGCCTTTTCTTCCAAATAAGTGCCATTCCAGCAATTTGCCTTCAAGAGACCTAAAAAGTGAAAAGGAACGATATTAAGTAATAACGGATACAAAAGTGATCAAATAAGGGCTTAAACGACCCCTCAAAAAGGTAGATTTTAAAACCTTATCAATACACACAATCAATTGAAGACATAATGAAACTTTGGATTAAAATACTTAGCTCAATGTGTAAAATAGGGTTTGGGACCCTAAGGTACTGTCCAAATCGGATTACAAATGTTTATGGTTTTTTCTCCAAAAGTCTGCCTCTCTAAATGCAGAAAAATTGAATTCTATATATAGATTTACAAGTGTGACGGCATCACCTTATAGGTGGGACGCAGTCAACTCGCCGTCATTAGGGTTTTCGTCTTGGCCAAGTCATCGATGGGACGACGTCACTTTAGAGTTGTGACGCCGTCAGTCTTTAGTTGGGACGTCGTTTTGGTTTTGGATCTGGGCCGTCTGAGATGAAAAGTCTGAGTGACGCCCTTCTTCTACAAAGCCTGACGCCGTCAGGTTGTCGAAGCAAAAATTCCACTGAGCCGTCTGGTGCATGTTTTTATCAAGTCTGTATAGAGGGACGGCGTCAGGTTCAATTTCAGCAGCTTGAGTGGCTTCGATCTTGACTTTGCCATTTTCTTGATGTATTCACTCCTTTTCGTCCAAATGTGCATCATTCCAGCATTTTACTTTCAAGAGACCTAAAAATTGAAAAGGAGCGAAATTAAGCAGTAACGGATATAAAAGTGGTCGATTAAGGGCTTAAATGACCCCCTAAAAGTGTACGTTTTAAATCCTTATCAAATATCCCTACACTTGGTATTTGCTTGTCCTCAAGCAAGTGTGCTTTTGGCCAATTATTTTATAAGTTAGGGGGCATGAAGCATAGGTTTAAAATAATTCATAACAAGTAAAAACACCGCAATAGTCATAACAAGCACAAAAATTATATAGTAGCACCTCACAAGGGGTGTTTGGATTCTCTTATCTCTCGGGTTTATATGAAATAGAATAAATGGAAATGGAAGATAAACACTCATTACCTGACATAGTACATAGATTACCATAGGCTTGAGACTAGATCAAACCTCCACCGCTTTGGTGTATGCACCTAAGAACAACTATCTAAGAGGTCTTTGCAAGGGTTGTAACGTTAGGCTTACGGTAGAGAAACGAAGGGTTTTGTTGGATAGGCAATATTAGTGGTGGCAAGCCAAAAATCTTATGTTACAAGCATGAAAAGCGTGGCGTTGCTAAGCCAATACTCGACTCACTAACTCTAGATAACTTGAAACAAACATACATAAATTTAAAGACATAAACATAAAGATAGATGTAGGATGGTAGCCAGTTTTTTTATTTTTTATTTTTTATTTTTTATTTTTATTTATTTTTTTTGCATACATTTTTACTCTACCATCCTCTACGATAACATCAAAATATAAGGGATTTATAGGAGCATCCCTACACTTGAGTTTTTATTTCTCTAACACTAATTGACCCGATTTGAAAAGATCAAAAAAACTTGGAGTATTTAATTACGTAGACAAAGGAAATTTGAATATAACGTTCCTTCCCATTACTCCATAAAAATATTACTTTTACCCATGAGTCCCAATCATCCCAAAACTGTGTACAAAAGATATGACTCGACTTAGCAATCATGCAAATAACTAGATAATTGAACTAAAGGTTTAGTAATGATAACAATAATGCACTAAATATGAGTGCATACAAGGTAGGCTAAGGCGATTTGGGTGTACATTTGGGGGTGAATTGTAAACAATGCTCTTCATTGATATTTCGGAAAACCGAAACATCACGAGAACCGCGAAAGGATAGGCTCTGAGGGGTTAACTAGGGGTATCGTGTACTAAAGATGAGTACATCGCAAGGGTGTGGGGTAATTACTCAACCGATGTGGAAGAAGTAATTATACTACAGGTTTCAAACAAAGGTTATCCTAATGCCTCTTATCACTTAGTTATTCCTAACTACACAAGTGTAGTCTCACTAGCGATCTCGGAATGCATCACAAAACAAGTTCTAGAATACATTATACTACCGGTACACTCTCTAAGCATTAAAGGTGAATGCTATATTGCTAAAGATCTAGGGGCGAACCTCACTTTTTTGGGGTGGAATTTGAGTGGTAAACGTTTTTGTGCTAATCATATAACTCCTATCCATGAGACGCTTTATTAAGACTAAAGTTTTTGCTCGTACATGTCATAAAAAAATTTAAACTTGGTGCTAAAATTGCCCTATCAAATATTTCTCATAGTTTATTACACAATTTACCAAGGACAAGACAAACAATCAAGGATAAGAATAGTTTCTAAGTTCCCGTTTTATTCTCCATCCCTACACTTAAATTGAACATTGTCCCCAATGTTCCCCAAAAGTATCAAAGTTATGATAAAGGAAGGTAAGTGAAAAAGAAAGAAACTAGTACTCCCCTGATTAGCTCGGTAGGATCCGTGTGAAGTTGCGGCTAAATTCTTTTCCAAGAAGAATGTATAAGTATTAAGCTCCATCCAATGTTGTGTTTCTTCTTCTTGCCAAATATAACCTGCACACTTATGAAAACAAACGAAAGCGTAAAATTGGCGGTAAAACTATATATGACACAACTACACTAAGATATAATGCTTGTGGAATGGATGTTTGCAGTTGTTCTGGAAAATTAAGACTCGAGAATTTCCAAAAATTTATAAGTAGCAGGACTACGAAATAAGGTGGAAAAAAAATCGGGACCACTAATTCGGTACGGGACCGGTACCAAATCGGGAAATTCCCAAAAAAAAGCGGGAAAAACCCGATTTCCCGGTACCGGTACCGGTACCGATATCCGAATCCCGTTCGGTACGGTACCGGTACCACTAATTTATGCTCGGGAAAAAATCAGTACCACTAATTCGGTACGGGACCGGTACCGTGCTCATCCCTAAGTAGCACAGAAAACGAAAAAAAATTATAAGCTGTTTCTGCTTGACCTGACGTCGTCAGGTTTTAATCCTGACGCCGTTAGGTTATCATGACAAAAACTGGTCTGCTATGTTTTCCTGGAAAAATTCTGGAAAAATTATATCTTTAAAACCTGGAAAAATTCCTGCAAAACATCCATTATGACTCGATACAAGCATTTGACTCTAACAAACACACATATATATATCAATTTCACTAATTCTAATTCTCATGTTCACGTTCTTCAAAGTATGAAATTTTCCCTACACTTATCTTTTTGTAAAATACCTTTATATGTAATTAAGACGAGGTTAAAGACAAAATAATGCATTTTCAGAAAGTCAAACATGAGAACAAACAACAATGAAAAAGATATATGACACACAAACAAGCAAACAATTAAGCATGGGTTGCCTCTCACGAAGCGCTTTTCTTTATTTATGAGTCTTGTAGCTAGACTCGAAGTCGTGCTCCTACGTACCTATATAAGTAAGTTTATCCTCAAGAATGTCATAGGGATCAAACTTATCATTTATCTTCCTATTGGTACGCTTAGTCCGGTATGCCTTTTCAAACTTTTCTCCATCGGGATCATAGATTGTCATCCTAATATGCCATTCTCCATTCCCCTCACTAGGTGGTCTATCCCAACTCCAATTATGCTTAGGCTTCTCACTCTTAACTTTCCACTTATTCATGTTAAGATTAATGGGTAAGGTTCCTAGGAACTCGGTCATCTTCCTAAACACTAAGGTATCCTCGAACGGGTTCACTTCAATGTCCCTAGCCAATTGTTGTTCATGGAAAGTTGAGTTACTTACGAAGGTCTCTTCTAGATAGAAAGGTCGTTGAGGACCTACAAAATCTCCAGTAATCCAAGGTCTATATCTAGATGATTTTCTATCCAACATGATCTCATAGGGTATTTCTTCCTCTTTGTAGTAGATATGCTTTTTGACATCGTAAATTGACCTAGCACAACCTTCTCCTACCACTATCTTGGACATCTTACAATCAATTATGGCACTAGCGGTAGATAAGAATCCTCTTCCTACTAACAATGGGCATCTTGGGTCTTTATTCATGTCTAGCACATGGAAATCCGCCAAAAGAGTTAATCGACCTACGTGTACTACCTTGTCCTTAATTATCCCTGTCGGATATGCAATACTACCATCTGCTAGACCTAAGATGGTTTTCGTTGGTTCTATCTTACCTAGATTAAGGCTTCTATGGAGGGACAACGGAAGAAGATTGATGCTTGATCCTAAGTCGGCTAATGTGTCGAAAGATTTGGAATTTCCAAGCCTACACGGAAAAATGAATAGCCCAGGATCATCTAACTTCTTAGGTAACTTATTTTGCACAAATGCGGACCCACGTTCTCTTAATTTTAGTTCTTGCTCATATTTTTCTTTTCAAGCATTATAATAAGGCGCATGAGTCAAGACTTCAAGAACTAGTTTTTTTGGTATAGCTTCTTATATTCCTCTTTTAGATTAGGTTTAGGTTCTTGGTTGATGGGTTTCTCAAGAGTTGGATGGACCATTGGTTCGGGTCCTTAGTATTTCATGAGGGATTGCTTAGAACCCGTGTTGATGGCGTTGACCGAGTGGACTTTTGGGTGTGAAGGGCATGGATATGCACTCTCCTATGGTGAGCAAGAACATGAAGTTGATGAAATCGAATTCACTTTTGGGTTCTTTATAGTGTCACTTAGGAGTGCTCTAATTTCCCGGTCATTGAAGGCTTTCAAGAGGGCGTCGAGCTTGGTTGTCATCTCGCTTTGTCGTTGCTTGAAATCGGCTGCAAACTTAGTCAATCGAGCTTCTTGAGCTGGCATGAACTTGGACACCATTGCCTCGAGACTAGTGTAATTCCCGGTATTTGGAGGGTTGGACCTATTGGGTGGACTAGATGAGTTTTGGGCCGGGTTTGAGTTTGGGCTCCACCTAAGGTTAGGGTGATTTCTCCATGATGAGTTGTAGGAATTTCCTAAGTTGTTTTGCTCGTGCTTGAAAGTGTACCACTTCTCTCCCACTCCGTCGGTACGCGTGGAGGCGTAGTCCGCAAAAGCTTGTTCGGGGAGTCTTGTGCAATCACGAGTGTCGTGGGGACCACTACATAATTCACAAGATAGAGTGATTTTGTTCACTTGGTGTGAAGACTTAGGATTCTCGTAGGAGCTCATTAGGAATTTGACTTGATCTTCAAGTTCGAGCATCCTACGATTGGAAGTTTATGAGTAAATGGGAGGCAAGGAGATTGCCTTGACGGTTTTTGGCAATTCACGGGGGTCATTCCAACTTTCGTTGTCATAGAGGGAAAAGTCCTCTATTGTACTCCACGATTCTTCCGCGGTAAGTTCACTAAGTTCGCCACCGGCCACTTGGTCGATGGTTTGCCTAGTTGAATCGAGTCCGTGGTGAGGGACTTTATGGAGTAAGTCCTTGAATCGAGTCCATGCCTCGTAGAGAGTTTCTCCTTGATGTTGTTGGAACATCAAGATGTCATTCCTAAGTTAGGTAGTTCTCCCCGGTGGGAAAAATTAGGCGAGGAAACGAATGGTGAGATCATCCCAACTTGAGATGGATCCGGCGGGAAGTCGCTCAAGCTAATTACTAGCTTAGTCCCGTAGAGAGAATTGGAAGAGACGCAAGCGCGTGGTCTCCCGTGTGGTAGCATCAAGGTCGATGGAATCAACTATTTTAAGGAAGTCCTTGAGATGCTGATTAGGATCTTCGGAACGAAGTCCATGGAATGCACAACCGGATGGTGTCGGATCGCAGGGCCGTAATTTGAGATTGATCGGGGAGCTGAATGGTATTCCTATAGCCTTGGAGGCTAGGTATAGAGTATTCACCAAGAGTACGGCCTCTTGGCGGGTCAATTGGTGGTGGGTTATCACCTTCCATGATGAAAAGTGATGGGATACGAACAAAGTCACGAAGAAGGGGGATAGACTACAAGGAAGCTAAAAATGAGAAAAAATCTTACTTGATAGGAATCAAGCAAGGGAACCTAAACGATATAAAGATCTAACTAGTTATTCTATTCCCCGACAGCGGCGCCAAAGCGCGTTCGGGGTCAAAGAAACTTCCTTTTCTTCGAGCAAGTTTTTCAACCACCTAGGCAGTGAACCTAATCGTTGTAGTGTAGTATTGGGTAAGCTTCAGGGATTGATATCGTTCTCTAAGGGAATAGGAATGCTAGCAAGAAATGAATTACAAGGTGGGGGTTGAGGATGATTCTTTTTTATCTTTTTATAGGTTTTTTAGGAAGCTAAGGTAAAATCTCGAGGCAATTGGTTTGGGGGGTGGTTTTCTACCGATTACTTCTACTTATCTAATTATCTAATACTACGCGTATCCAAGTCTATTTGATGTGTGCTCGTATGACAATGAAAAATGAGTTTACCTAGATACTATTACTCCATAGTTATCTTCTATTGGTCGGTTGAATTGTCACACCTTATCTTAACGCGTTTTGTTCCTAAGGTCGTAGGGAATGCGTGTGCCCTAACTCTTTGACGTTACCTTTGGGTTTAGCCTACGAAATCCGCAAGTACTTTAACTATTTCATTCATAAGCCTCACTTTTACAAAGAATACTCAAGCATTAAACACAACAATTGATGCCTAGTTGCACTCCTAAGCCAATTACAATTAAGATATGAAACAACCTAACAATAATTAATAACTAGGTTTCATAGATCTAAGTAAACACACAAGAAATTTAGCTAGACATGTTAATCAAGCAAGCATACACACAATCAATTGAAGACATAATGAAACTTTGGATTAAAATACTTAGCTCGATATGTAAAATAGGGTATGGGACCCTAAGATACTGTCCAAATCGGACTACAAACATTTAGGGTTTTTTCTCCAAAAGTCTACCTCTCTAAATGCAGAAAAATCGAATTCTATATATAGATTTACAAGTGCGATGGCGTCACCTTATATGTGGGACGCCGTCAGCTCGCCGTCATTAGGGTTTTCGTCTTGGCCAAGTCATCGATGGGACGTCGTCACCTTAGAGTTGTGACGCCGTCAGTCTTTAGTTGGGACATCATCTTGGTTTTGGATCTGGGTCGTCTGAGGTGAAAAGTCTGAGTGACGCCCTTCTTCTTCAAAGCCTGACGCCGTCAGGTTGTACGAGCAAAAACCACTAAGCCGTCTGGTGCATATTTTTATCAAGTTTGTTGGGAATAATACTAACAGTTACCACTGATAGTCTTGTAGTTAACACTGTTGAAGATTACACTAGGACTGGAAACTCATTACCACTGCCAGTACAAATATTACCACTGCTATTAGGATAAATGTTATGTATTCGTGTATTGATAAGTATAGAAAAGATCTTGTGTATATTCTATATTGTTAGGTTTATACTTATCTTGTAAAGGACTCCTTGTGCTATAAAAGGAGATCCTAGGTCATTGTTTAGAGTACGTATTATTCATATTAGCTTCAAGGTGTAACCCTAGTGATAAGCAAGATCACTCGTATTATTTCTTAATAATATTGAAGCTTTGTGTCTATTGTTCTCAATTACATTACATCATATAATCTGTCTTCTAAGTATTACTAAGTATATTCCGCGTGCTTATTAATATAACTCAAAATATCACAAACACAAGGTGTGTGTTTAGATCCATCAAGTGGTATCAGGGCGAAGGTTCTAATATTTTGATTTAGAAGATCCAAGGAATATGCTTAACCTACTCACCCAATTCAATGGAGATGGAAAACAATCAGTCCAACTCTTCTACTCCAAGACTTCCTAAGCTCAAACTTAATGAGTTTGAGATGTGGAGGATACTGATTGAGAAATACTTTCTCATTCAAGACTATGCTCTGTGGGAGATCATCTTAACTGGTGATTCTTTCAAGCCTGTGTCAAAGACTCAGAAGGTTGGTGACACAAATGTTTTGATAGTTTCTGTGCCTGAGACAAATATTGAAAAAGCACTGAAGAAGAATGATCTAAAGGCTAGAAGTTTGTTGCTGATGACTCTTCCTAGAGACTAGATCATAGCATTCAGCAAGTTCAAGACAGCTAAAGAACTTTTTGAAGAAATTTGCTCAGTGTTTGGTGGCAATGATGCTACAAAGAAGACACAAAAGACATTGTTGAAGCAAAGTTATGAAAAATTCTCTGCTTCAAGTAGTAAATCACTTGATAGCATCTTCACCAAACTCCAGAAGATTGTTACACAACTGACTGTGTTTGGCATTGAGGTAGAAAAGGAAGACCTCAATTTGAAGTTTCTAAGAAGTTTGCCTTCAGAGTTTCATACTAATGTTACAGGCTGGGAAAATAAACCAAATATTGAAACTATGAAGCTCAATGATCTTTACAACAACTTCAAACTCATTGAACAAAGATTGAAGAAGGCTGGGAAACTTAGTACAAGCTCAAGCAGCTTGGCTTTGATGTCAACCTCTGTTGACAGTGATGATTCTGAAGATGACTGTGATGATGATATTGCCACTGCTGGTTCTACAGTTTCCACTGGTAATGTTAGCGTTACCACTGCAGGTTTAAAGAAGAAGATTGCTGGTATTTGAGATCCTACCTTTTATGCTTTTATCTCCACTCAAGTTAATGGCTCTATATTAACTCATGAAGACATAGAGCAAATTGATGAAGATGACTTGGAGGAGATGGATATTAAATGGCAAATAGCTCTTCTTAGCATGAGGGCTAGGAAATTCTACAAGAAGATTGGCAAGCCTATTCACATCAATGGTGGTGAAACTACAGGCTTTGACAAAAAGAAAGTAGAGTGTTTCAATTGTCACAAGTTGGGGCATTTTGTTAGGGAATGCAGAAGACCAAAGATGAAGGACAACAGGTCTACTTGGTACAAGCAAAAGAAAGAGCCAACTGTGGAAGAACCAAAGGCAATGTTGGCAATTGATGGTGTGAGCTATGATTGGAGTTTCATGGCTGATGAACAAGAGGAAGAACCTTCAGATGCTGCTCTTGTGTCTACTGAATTTGCTCTCATGGCTTTCTCTGACTCTGAGGTACAAAACTTTGAAAGTTGTTCTAAAACATGTAGGGCTGCTAGAGAAGTTGAAAGACTTAATGAATCTTATGAAAGTCAAAGAACATAGTTATTTGCTGCTAATTATGCTGTGTCAAACCTTAGGAGAGGTATAGCTGTATTAGAAAAACAACTAGAGCACTATAGAGAAAATGAGTAAAAATATAATGATGATATGATTCTTCTTAGAAGAGAGGTAGATCATACGACATCTGTGAATAAGGCTTTCCAAGAAGAGCTTGAAAATTTTAAAAAGATAAATGAAAATGTCAATTTAACTGTAGACACCTGTTATTATCAGTCTAAGTCAATTGATAAAATTTGGAATGCTCAAATTATGAGTAAAGCTAAGTCAGGTATGGGATACAATACTGTTCCACCACCACTAAGGGGTGTTCCATCACCTCCAGGCATAGATTTAGCTCATACATGCCTAGAAGATTTCCAGGAACTTAAACGTGAATATGGTCCTTTAAAGGACACATTTGTGAAAAATGAGGAACAGGTTAAGCATGAAACTGATGTTTTTGAAAGTGCTAGTGACTCATCAATTGTTAATGAGAATGTTAAAAAGAATGTAGAGGCTTCTATCCCAAAAGTTGTTAATACTATTACAGAGGAACTTAGGAAACAAGCAAATAAACCTAGATCAACTGTAAGGTATGCTGAGATGTATAGGAACAAGTCATCAGCTCCTAGGGGTAACCAAAGGAGTTGGAATCATGTTAAATCTCAACAACTAGGTAGTGACTTTGTGATGTACAATAAAGCATGCTATATTTGTGGTAGTTTTGATCATTTACATGCTTATTGTGACTATCATGTTGGGAGAAGGGAAGTCCATGGGAATAAAAGGGTGGAGTCTAACAGATTTCAAAATAATTTGCACCCTAATTCACACAGAAAAATGATCCCAAGAGCAGTTCAACTAAGAAGTGGCCTCAAAACTTTTGCCACTGCAAAAACTGTTAACACTGCTCACCCTAAGTCACCTGTTACAAGTGAAAAATCCAAAACAACTTTTGCAAAATCTGTACAAACAAGGAAAAGAACCTTTCAAAATAAAAACATTCATTATAACCAACAGTGGGTACCTAAAACCAAACCAGCAATTTCCACTGCTCATTCAAAAGTTCCCACTGCAAGGGTTGTAAACAAGAAAAGGGGGGACATGGGCAATGTTGTGAAGGCCTCAGCACGTTGGGAATGGAAACCTAAAGGAATTACCTCATCAACCAATCTTAATGGTGTATCAATGACCTTTGATAGATTTAACTATATTGATACACGAGGCAGATCCAAGTCAATCATGGCTTGGGTCCCCAAAAGAAACTAACTCTTTACTTTTATGTGCAGGAACATCCAAGGACAAAAAGATCAGATCAAGGCTACACATATAGTGGATGTTCAAGGCACATGACTGGCAACAAGTCCTATCTCTCAGATTTTGAACATTTTGATGGACAGTATGTCAGCTTTAGAGGTGGAGTTATCTGATAAGTAAAATGAAACAACATGTATGATGCAAGAAATTTAAAGTAAAAGACATGGATTGTTATTAATATTTAACAAATCTGCACTCTGAGTGCAGAGGTTACATCCATTGGATTCATACAACCAGCATCATTACATGAAAGTGAAACAGAAAACATCACACATCTACAACCTAATCACAAAAGCTTCACATACTACCCCAATCCAACCCTAGCCTAATCACCATCAACCACCTATGGCTTCTTTGGGAAGGCCCACTCTGGCATCACCTTAGGCGCCATACGCCTATCAATCACGCTATACACCTTAGGGCTTGCTAGTCCCATCACCACTACTCCAACAGGTGGTGAGGATGTTGAAGGTCCCTCTTGTGGTGGTGCTGTCAATAGTAGTGGAAAAGGTGGCATCTACAGTTCTTCTTATGGAAGGATTCTATCCAGGGGAAGCAAATCCAAGACCCTTGAAGTAGTATCATCATTTGTGCTTACACATGGGGACATGTAGCTTGACATTGTGTCTGAGCTATCTTCAATGATGACAACATCTTGTGGCATTGGTTGAGATGAAGAAGGACGAGCAACAACATGGTTTGAATAAGCATCTGCATGAGTTCTTTTTCTTGATGATATTGCTTCAAACACCTCTTTCTTCTTCTTACCTGGATTGTTTAGAACATAATGCCAAGCATTTTCATCCCACATATTGTCTAAGAAGGAGCTATCAGAAGAGACATTAATGGGGTTTGAATTGCTCATGGTAATTTTTGGTAAAGTTGCTTTTGACAAATTTTAGGAGAGAAAAGTGTTGATATGTTAGAAGTTTGTGAGTGACTGGTTCTTAAATACAAGATTAAGTTGGAATCAGTTAGTTAATGAAGGGAAGGTATAAGTTGTTGAGAAGTAAATGAAGTCTTTGACTTTGGTGGCCGGATTAATGACTTGGAGTTGACCTATTGACTGAGTGGTTTAGTTTTGGACTAACCACTGCTAGCAGAAATCTTTATCCTCTTTTAGTTATTTTCTAACCACTGCAAATCTTAACAATGCTTTCAATGTATGGTTTATGTTTGTGACATGCGGATTTGAAGGATTCTTTGTTTAGATTGAAGTTGTTGTTGTTCAGTGCTAGTATTTTTAGTTGTCCACTAACTCTTATAAAGAAATTATGCCTAACAGTGGAAACTACAATGCAAGCAGTAGTAACAGGTACTCTCACAGAGGAATCAGTAAAACAAAGAAACTTTATTCCAGTCATCATGAAGATTCATTACAACCAAAGAGAAAGTGCTCCTAACCACAATCAAAACACAAAAGACTGAAATCTAACACATCCTTCATTCCTACACCCTACACCAGCTACTCCATTGGCTTCTTGCCCGTGCCCACATAGTCATGCTTGTCCTTCTGTGCTCTCTTCCTTTTGTTCTCAAAGGTTGACTACATTCTTGGACAAGGAAGACCAAGAACTTGTGGAGGAGGCCTTGGTAGCATTGCAGGCTTCTTTGGTATGGATATCTGCTTCATGTTGGAGAAAGCTGCTCCCAATGCTTTTGTAAGAGCCCTTGGCAACTCTTTGGCTAAGGAATAGGTCTCATCATTATTTTCATCATCATCTGATGAGCTGGAGTAGAACTCAAGAGATGGTGCATGTTTGGCAGCAGGTGCACGCTTGGCAGTCTCTTTAGTCTGCTTCTTGGATGAAGTGCTTCCAGCCCATGGTGGAAAGTATCCAGCCCACCCTGATGCCTCTAAGGAAGACTCTGAAGCAATCACAAACTCTTCCTCAGAATTAGAGGAGATGTCAATGATATTGGAAGGATTGTTCATGATGCTATATAGGGTTTTTTGTGCGTTTGAATGTGTTTTGATAAAGACTACAATAAGCCAAGCCTCTTTATATAGGCAAAGTCGGTCACAAGGATTCATTAATGAATATATTTACTTTTTCCTATTTTGGTAGGTTAAAGAGTAAATATAGATATTATTGGGTTGACTTTGGAAGATATTTTTAGATAGTGGCTTGGTTAAAAGTAACTTTGGTTAAAACAAGTTGGTTATTCATAATCTTTTTATTATGCTAACACATGAAGGTACATAACCAATCATAGATGGGAGTTGATTTTAAAAGGTGTATAACTGAGATACACAACAAATGGTTATTGATTCACCATGTCTAACCCACATAAGAATCAACTAGTCCAGAGCAAACGGCTACTGGTAAAGACTTGACAAATCCGTTTATGGTTGATAGTTTACCAAAAACTATATGGTTATCAACTCACCATATTCTTTGTGATTAAGAGTTGGCTAGTCCATAGCAAACGGCTCATGGTAAAGACATATCAAATCCGTTGATAGCTGGTAGTTTGCTAAAAACTATGATAAAGGGCAGTTCAATTTACATATGTTTTTCTTTACCACTGCTCTTTGAAAATCTTTGTGAAAACTTCCCACTGCTAGTTCACAGTTTCCACTGACAGTGTTATTTTTTACCACTGTTGATCTAGCTGTTACAACTGTTGTGTCTGTAACAAAATTTTTACTAGCCGTTGAGAGTTAATTTCTTTCCATATATAAATAGGGTAAATTTCTGGAAGATTATCTACTTTCCTACTTATAATTTATCTTCTTAAGATAAATCTTTTCCTTAGATAATCGTTCTTGCGCAAAACTCTAAAACCCTAACTATTTATATATTTTCTCTCAATTGGCGAGTTCTTTATACAATTCATACTGACACAATATACTTTTCATCCAAAGATTCTATGGCACCTATCACTTTTGTAGAAGAGCACAACCAAGTGGCCTACTTACAAAAGTCAAACGACAAGAGTGGTCTTGTTTTTCATCAGATTGTGGACTTTCTTAATACTAACCATATAAGGTATGCTTTACTTCTAAATCCCACAATCTATATCTCTCAAATCAAACAGTTTTGGACTTCTGCTCAGTCCATAACCATTGAAACTAGAGATACACATGAAACAGTGGATGCTCTTAGAGCCACTGTGGATGAGGTAACTATTGATGTTACTGAGGCATCCTTGAGGATAATTCTCCAATTGGATGATCTCAATGTTATCATCACATTACCCATGCCCGAAATTCATACACATCTTTCATCCATGGGGTATGATACTACTGACAAAAGGCTACTTTCAAAAATAGTGGTTTTTGTCCCCATTGGAGATTTTTAATACATACTCTTTTGCATTGCCTAAGTCCTAAGAAAACTTCTTATGAACAATTCAGTTCAACCATGGCTTACCCTTTAGTTTGTCTAGCCACTGATAGGATTTTTAATTGGTCAAATTATATTTTTCAAAGTATGCAAGGCAATTTAAAGAGTTCAACAAATTTTTGATGTATCCAAGGTTTGTGAAAGCAATGCTAAATGAGTTTCAACTGAAACCCCACACTAGAGTTTATAAAATCCGTTTCCTTAAGCCTAAAGTTTTTTAAAACATGAACAAAGATGGCAACAGGACTATTACACCTCTTTTTCCTCAAATGCTTGCAAAGATTTCACAGGTACAAACTTTCCCAATAATCATTGTTCCACACATTGATTATACACCACCTATTTCTCATACCTATGGGAGGAGGCACAAACAGCCAACTCCTTTTATTACAACACAACATGTCCCTGATCCTTTTGGTTTAGGAACAAGCAGTGGTGGTTCTATACTTCAACCTAGTCCAACTAGGGAGGAATCTGAGCCATTGCCCCATGATTCACCTCTCCCAAGAGGTCACACAGTTGGAAGTGTTGAGGGCAGTGGGCAACAAATGGAATTGATGGATATGTGTACCAACTTAGCCAAGCAGGTTGAATCTTTCCAACAAGACCTGGCACATGTAAAGAAGCAGCATGCCAAGGACATTACACACTTACAAGAGGAGATTCAGACCTTGAAAGAAGAGTTGTAGGGGTTGAAAAAGAAAAGGAAAACTGCAAAGCTTGTGATATCATCTTCATCCTCACCTGATGATGGTGATTCAGCTGATTTTAATCAATATTTGGGAAATTCTCCCAAACAGGGGAGGAAAACAGAGCTGAAACTCAGGGGAGGAAAATTGATTTTGAAGATGAAGGTGTTTCTAGTAAAGGTGCAGAGGAAGCTGATACTCAAAAAGAGCAACTAGAGCAAGACATTTTTAGTACTGCAAATGATGATTTTACCACTGATCCAATTTCCACTGCAGCGCCAAATATTTCCACTGCTGGACATGATGTTCCCACTGCAAGTGAAGAAATTGATATCCAGAAGAAAGAAAAAGGTAAAGCTGTTATGCAAAGCAAGGAGCAAACAAGAAGGAAAATTTCAAAGAAAGAACAAGTTCAGATTGCTCATGATGAAGAAGTTGCAAGAAAAATTTATGAAGTTGAAGTTGCTGAAAAGAAAAAGCTTGAAGAATTAGAGATTGCAAGCTTTATGGAGGATAAAAGGTTGGATAAAATGGAAGATCCACTTTCTACTGTTCCACCTACAAGATTCAGAGAGAAGACTCTAGAGTTCAGTTATGTACCTACTGAAGAAGAAATTGATTTCTTGATTGCAAATGATCCAGTGATCAAGATGAAAGCAATTGACCTAGTGGCTGATAAGTCTTTAACTGAAGATCAAAGAACAGCACAGTTAAAGGACTTTATTCAGATGAAGAATAATCAAGCACTTCAAGATGCTATTGTTTCAGTCAAGAAGGGCCAAAAGAAACCAAGACAACCAACAAAGGTACAGGTGATTTCAATGATGAAAGATTATTGTTGCAAGGTTGGTGGCTGGAAAAGACATCAATTCAAAGGAATGCCTGATGATAAAGTTGAAAGTATCTACTACAGAGTTCAAAGACAAGATAAAGATTTCATTCCAATGGACTCTGAAGAAGAAGTAAGAAGGTATCCTAATTTGAAGAGAAAGGCCAAAGATAGTGAATCTCAGACATTTAAGAAGACAAAGTTTGTTGAAAAACAAGAAGTTCCAACTGAGAAATTCACTGAAGAACAACTGACTGAGATGATTGTGATAGAAGAAGAAGATTTTTACCCAGAACCACTGCAAGTCAGACATCCTATCATTGACTGGGAAGTGTTTACTGCTAGCAACTTTGCTCCAACATGGAAGATTACAAGGCTAGGTGGTGAAACTTCATCATTCATTCAGTTTGAAGATCTCATCAAAGCTTTTGACAGAGATGATCTTGATACATTATGGAAATTAGTTCAAGAAAGGTTTGATGCTGAAGATCTCAAAGATATAAAGGAGATGCAGTTATGGGTTAATCTTAGAAGGCTCTATGAACCAGATGTTAACGATGATTTCTGGAAATTCTCATGTTCATGTCCTGGTACTAAATGGTTCTACTATGATTCATGTGAAGTTCATCATGTTTCTACAGCAAATGGAGTAGATGCATTCATGCTTGCTGAGAAAGAATATCCACTAAGAGCTGGAACTCTCACTGTGATGCTGTGTACTACCATAAGAGTTCATGAAGATAGTGAGAAGATCAGATCATTGTTACTCAGGCTTCAAGATCAATGTTCAAGAGCTATTCAAGCATTGAGAAGAAGATGAAGTGTTTGAATGAATTCCCCAAATCCTTGCAGATAATGAAGATTGAAGAAACTTATTGATTAGCAGAGAAATCATAAGTTTAGGGGAGGATTGTTGGGAATAATACTAATAGTTACCACTGATAGTCTTGTGGTTAACACTGCTGAAGATTACACTAGCAGTGGAAACTCATTACCACTGCCAGTACAAATATTACCACTGCTATTAGGATAAATGTTATGTATTCGTGTATTGATAAGTATAGAAAAGATCTTGTGTATATTCTATATTGTTAGGTTTATACTTATCTTGTAAAACACTCCTTGTGCTATAAAAGGAGATCCTAGGTCATTGTTTAGAGTACGTATTGTTCATATTAGCTTCAAGGTGTAACCTTAGTGATAAGCAAGATCACTCGTATTATTTCTTAATAATATTGAAGCTTTGTGTCTATTGTTCTCAATTACATTATGATAAGGATTTAAAAGGTACCATTTTGAGGGGTCGTTTAAGCCCTTATTTGAACACTATTGTATCCGTTATTACTTAATATCGTTCCTTTTTACTTTTTAGGTCTTTTGAAGGCAAATTGCTGGAATGGCTCTTATTTGGACGAAAAGGCGCGGATATACGAAGAAAATGGCCAAAGTCAAGAATCGAGACACTCAAGCTGCTAAAATACGAGGGGACGGCGTCAGGTGTTATCTGCGACGCCGTCGGAGCACTTTTGTGACGGCTCAGTAGCCAAATTGCTTATTTTCAAGTGACGGTGTCAGGCTTTAAAAGAGTAGGTCATCGCAACTCAGACGGCCTAGATTTGATCCAGACGGTGTCAGAGACTGAAGGGGACGGCGTTACAAGCATAAGGTGATGTCGTCGCAAGACTAACGTGGCCAAGACGAAACCCTAATGACGGCGACCCGACGGCGTCACAATTCATAAAGTGACGCCGTCGCGATTGTAATCTTATATATAGAATCCGAATTTTTTAGTTTTCAGTGTGTAGTCTTTTGGAGTAAAAACCTAAAACGAACCAAGGCTGTGTTGTACAGTATTTTAGGGTTCCAAACCCTATCTTAAATCAAGATAAGTGTTTTACTTCATTAATTCAATTATGTCTTCAATTACTTATGTGTATGCTTGCATGTTTTCCATGTCCGGCTAATTTACTTGTGTGTTTGCTTAGGAAATAAGAAACTTAACTATTGAATATTGATTGGTTGTCTCTTATCTTAATTGTTAATGATCTAGTAATGTGATAGGTCATTCGTTGTGTAGTTAATGCTTGATTAATCTTTGTGAACCTTAGACTATAACACCTAGAGTAGTTGTAGGCTAAACCATCCAAAGAGTACCTTAGAGTTAGAGTTTATAATTCCTAGAGATTTTGTAGACGAGACCCTTTGGTAGTTTCAAAGAGTTAGGGACAAACGCATACCCTACGACTTTAGACACACAACGCGATTAAGAATAAGGACGTGACAATTCAACCATCAATAGGAGATAATTAAGGAGTAATAAAACCTAAGTAAACACATCTGTAAACCATCATAGGAGCACACAATAATTAGACATAGACTACATACACCTTAGATTAGATAATTAGATAATTAGCGTATTCGGTAGAAATACCAAACCCCAAATACAAACCCCGAGATTCGCACCTTTCCTTTTCTTAAAAATATAAAAAGATAAAAAATAATCTTCCTCAAACCCAACCTTAGCGTAGTAACTTCTCACTAGCATTCCTATTCCCCTAGAGAACGATATCAATACCCGTGGCTTACCCTAATACTACACTACAACGATTAGGTTCACTGCCTAGGGTGTTATAAAACTTGCTCGAAGAAAAGGAAGTTCCTTTGACCCCGAACGACGCGTGTGGCGTTATCAAGTTTTTGGCGCCGCTGCCGGGGAATAGAATAGCTAGTTAGTAGTCCACCTCGTTTAGGTTTCTTTGCTTGATTCCTATCAAGTAAAATTTTTCTCAATTTTTAGCTTCCTCGTAGTCTATCCCGCTTCTTCGTGATCTTTGTTCGTAACCCCATCACTTTTCATCATGGAAGGTGATAACCAACTGCCATCAACTTTGATTCGGAACCTCATGGCACTTTTCAATAGGCGAAGAAAAGCTCTCCATGATTCGGAACCTCATGGCACTTCCATCAACTTTGATGAAGTCACAACTGACGAAGAGTCCTCTCATTCCCCACAATCGCCTGAAACCATCATCGTTGACGATCTGAGCCAACATGGCGAGGAAATTCCCGCCACTCCGGTCAATGGACCCATCAATCCTCCTGAAGCAAAATCCATCGGGGAATACTCTTCCCTCTCTGCATCTGGATTTACTAGTGCCATTGTCTACCCTTCACAGCAAGTCAATGAGGTATTGCATGCCTCTAACATTTGGCTTATCCAAAATGCATGTCAATTCCATGGATCCCACAACGAAAACCCAATCCACCACATCAAACAATTTTTAAAAATTGTTGATGCTATCTATGCCGACGGGGCATCCAAGGAGTCATCTAGACTCCGGTTTTTCCCATTTTCTCTTCAAGGACATGCCAAGGAGTGGCTCGATAAGCTTCCTCCGAAGTCTATTTTCACGTGGGAACAACTCACAACCAAGTTCACCAAGAAGTTCTTTCCCCCTGGAAGAACTGCATTAATTAGGAGCAAAATTCTTCACTTCCATCAAACAGATGGAGAATCTATCATTAACTCCTGGAATCGTTACAAAGATCTTATTCAACAAGCCCCACACCATGGTATCAACCTTTGGTTGCTTGTTCAAATCTTTTACGACAATGTCTCCCGAAAGGATCAAAAAGAGATTGACTTCTCCTCTGGCCGAAGAATTTCTAATCTCACTGCGGAAGAAGGGTGGAACCGCATTGAGGAATACGTTCAATACCAATACAACCCTTGGAATGAGCCATTAAACGCAATAAGTATCTCTACTTTCTCGAATGAAAATTTATCATCCTTCGATGATCGGATTAAGAAAGCACAAGAGAAGCTTGCATACCTCACAAAATCGCCAGAACCAAAAAGGTTATTTAACCCATACCTTATATGCGACATTTGTGGAGGGCCACACGAGAGCGATGAGTGTGATGACACACGCCAACAGAGTGTCTTCCTTTCTAGTCATGATATTTATGATGACCCTTCACTCCTCACGTTCTATCAAAATGATGAATGTAATCCTTGGGGCAATCTGAAATGGAAAACTGAAGGAAAGGAGGAATCTGAATATACCATCCGTGATTCCTTTGAAAAAAACTCGGGGAGTTTACCATAGAAGGGGCCACACTCTTAAAAGGTCTTGAGGGGTTTATTCAAGAGCAGCAAGCTGAATTAGAGAGTCAATTCGCCAACCTCCACAAAAGAATAAGCGAATCTGGCCCAACCCATCACGATCTAACTTGCGCCATCACTACTCGACCAGGAATTACTACCAAGGATCCCCCGCATCCTGATCGGAATCCCACCACCAAGGAACCTGTGTTAGGAAATGAAGCAATTCCTGAACCTCCTTCAACCCCTCACGATCCCCCTCGACAAACACCAGCACCTGCCCAACGACCAACTCTCCCACGAATTCCTTATCCCTCTCGTCTAAAGAATCAAAAGGCTAAAGAAGACAATGAGAGAATATTGTCTTATTTAAAACGAGCTTCCATCAACATACCACTTCTTGACGTATTCTATCACATCCCTAAACATAGCAAATACTTCAAGAGGTTAATATCTAATCGGAAGAAACTTGAAGGGTTGATATCATTAGGAGAAGAATGCTCGGCTATCATCTAGAAAGGCCTGCCCAAGAAGAAAGATGATAGGTCACTAGTTTTACAACACAGGCATCAATAGAAATAATAGAGAAGAGAAGAGATTGGTTGAACACGTTAAACACACACACACGTATAGATCTTAGACGGTTATGCGTAAGGTGTAAAGAGAGTGAATAAAATGAACAACCAACCCTCAAGTGAGGGTTATACAAGAGTATTTATAAGAGGGAAGCTAGGGCAACACTCCTAGTTCCCATCCTTTCCTTAATGGGCTTGGGCCTAAGCTCATGGGCCTTCTACATAAGCTTAAGCTAATAACAAACATAAAGGCCATACTTAAGCTAACTATTACATATGAATTACTAACACTTGATTTAGGTTTAGGAGTGATTCCAACAATCTCCCCCTAAGTGTTGGTGATGAATGAATATAAACGGTGAAGGTGTTGATGTAATAGTAGCTTTGACGTCTTCTGACATTCTTCTTTCTTGTGAGAAGAATTGCCTTGATTTGAACAATCTCCCCAGTGTAGAGAAATTGTTTTCTTTAAACAGTTTTGCTTTGACGTCATCTTTTAAATTTGTTCTTTGATCATTGTTCTTTGTGATGGTAGTAATAGTATGTTGTTGTTGTCTGCATCAAGTCTGCCTCAGGTGCTTCGCTGCTACAGTTTCTCCACGTCATTCTTCAACATGCTCACACGCTCTTTAACGTTTGATAACAGTGCTGACGAAGTTCTTTAAGTCTTTAACTTTGTAGATTCTTTGAATTGACGAAGAATCATTCTGACTTTTGTGTTGCTTTTGGATAGAACTTCCATTAGAGATGATGTTGGCATGAACATGTGAAGAATTTGCACGATCATTCCGCTCCAGAGCTTCCATAAGAAGAAAACATGAAAAATGGTTAGTAATAAGCGGATTCCGGCACTTACAAGGTTGAACTTCGAGAGTGTTAACAACATAGTGTGAAAACACAACTCTAATTCTCACAAAGGCCATTCCTGAACTGGAGTCCCGCAAGTGAGATAACGCGATGTATCGAAGTACACCTACAGTTCAGATGAGTCGCTGAGGTACACCGAAGCATCACCTCACGACTGTAGACCGTTTGAGACACACTAAGCGTAATCCACGGGGAGTTACCGAAGTGACCTGCTATCAAGGCTGTTTGATGTTGACCCTGGCAGGAGTTTCCATTCAATCACTGAGGATCACAGTTGTGTACCTCTCATAAATGTTCTCGACAGATTGCTAAGATTTGTATAGGACTCGATAACGTACCACTGATGTTCTTATTGTTGAACATCAAGTGATGAAATGTCAAGTGTACCTAAGAGATCTTTTGATGAATCTCATGGCTTGAGACTCAATAGTGCGTTTTGGTTTTCCTGAGTGGAGACTAGGGAGAGGGTCTCCTTCTTCAATACCAGCGATCTCTAAGAGAAAGCCAATAGTTTACGTAAGGTTCCCTGTGAGAATGAAACAAGCTTCTTTTGAGAGAAACTTGAGTGGCCAAGAAGGTTTAGTGCATGCGTCACTGGGTCCATGACGACTTTTAATCTTCAATACCGGCGTCACTAAGTGACAACCAGTAGCATATGAATTGAACCCGGTGTCTGCCCTAAGTTGAATAATTTGGAGGGCTATTTCTTTTCACCCTTTTCTTTGCATTCTTTTTTAATTCTTCAACTCCTTCTTTCTTCGATTCTCATTTTCTCCTTTTTATAATCGTACCTAAGGACTTCTAAATATTAACTATTTGTGATGTCCTTGGGTAGATCCCTCCGGCTCTGGCGGATCATAGGACGGTTATTCCTAACCTTAGTCACCTTATAACTCCATGACTAACCTATGTTTCCATAAAACCAATTTTCAAGAAAATCTCTCACAGTGGTTATGATTGTAAAACATTTTGTACCACTGAAAGAATTTGATCTTTTGCAGAAATACTCCCCCTCCACATGTGCTTAAGAGTTTTTTACGGAAATCTGCACAGTGAGGAAAGAGCGCGCACTTTATGAATTGATCAACTCAAGATAGACAGTCCCCCGCGAGACACGGTTACGTTGCATAGTTAAAGAGTTACATTGTCAGCTTTCAGGTGACAACTAGCTCTAATAACTACCTTGAAGGTGTAGACAAACCTCGAAAGGTTGTCAAACCCGTCAGAGTTGATGTCTACCAAGAGTTTCTCGAATGGTACATTCTATTCGGACAAGTCCTTTGCGAGACACGTTTACATCACTAGCGAACTAGCTTGAAGTTATTACCCGTCCCGGACAAGTCTTTTCGAGTTACTAACTGTTAAGTATCGTCAATTCGTTGGTTAAGTCTATAGCACAAAGATTCATTTGCATTTACACAACATATTTCTTATCACATAATTTTTCTCCCCCTCAAAAATGGCATATAAAATGTTATTTTTGAAAAGTTGAGAATAAATATGACCATTTCGAGTGTTGCGGGAAGATGACCACGGTGAACAATTTGTGAACAAAGTTTTAATTCAAATACTCCCCCTCAACAATTGGTATAAACGGTTGAGGTTTTGAAAATCATACGGGGAAGTACTTGTTCTTTTGAGCAAAACCTTGAAGAATGAAAGGTTTGATAGGTTTTACTCAAAAGTAAGAAGCTTTCGCTCCTTTTATAAGGATTGTGGCACTGAAGCGTACCACAGGGTCCTTTCATTACCAGAACGAGTTGTACACTGTTATTTGTGCACAAACCATAGACATATATAATCACACATCCAAAGTAATAATGAAAGAAGCAGTTCAAGGGGTACCAGGAAGTCCATCAATGTTTCCAGGAATGCGAACTGGGCGTTGATAGCCGGCGAGAGCAATCCTGGGACGACCACCAACAAAGCTTTCCAAGGTTCTGAACTGATCCCGTCGATACAACCGTTCATCAATCATAGTGATGATCCTCTTCACATCCCTTCGATCCTGAGAATTCCATCGCTTAGGAGACCCAATCTTTTGATGTATATCCTTCAACCTATAAGCCAATCCGTCCCTAACCATCTTCAAAGTGTGATCCCCAAACTTGTGAAGATCTCTACACGCCATTAAGAAATTTCTTTGAAGTTCACTACGGTAAACGACGCCGAATGGTTTGCTGATGAGTGTATATTGTGAGAGCTGGTTGATGTCGGGAAGATCTAGCTGAGGTGGAGTGAAGTTGACATAGGTCTAATAAGATTCAACTGCAAGCTGGAGATCTTCTACACGTTCTTTGATGACTATGCGTCTGATGAAGATAATCAATGACTTGATGAATTCACGTTGTACTTCAGTTGAAAATTGTCTCATGCGACCCTGTACTTTGGCAAGGTACATGTCTTCAATGTCGTTGATAAACAAATTCTCAAAGTCAGCTTCAGAGAATGCATAATCCCTTTCGTCTTGCCTTTTGACCATAATATTCTTGAGAAAAGTGTAGTCCCATTTGGACGAAAGATCAACGTGTTTGATGGCAACGATACTCTTAGTACTGAACACTGCATGTTGAGACTTCTGAACCTGGCAGCTTCTGTTGGGATTTAGTAAATCCAGTACTTAAAGTGTCAGTCACCTCAAGTATGTATACTCGTTAGAAAGCTCGTAGTCGTAGTTATTCAGTGTTAGTATTTAGATTACTTTGTAACACCGTGGAGGACGGATGGGTCTTTACCCGCTGTATGCCTGATCCACAGCCTATAGTAGGCATCTAAGCTTGTACCCTATAAATACCCTTTGCCCTCCAAGGCAAAGGGTTGGACCTTCATAATATATTTTTCTTTGTCTCTCTAAGGTTCCCTTCTCTCCCACTTTCTCTCTCTAAACTATTAAAACCCTAGCCGCACCTTGTGTATATCAAACCAAGATCTTACAAATGGTATCAAGAGCCATGGTTTATCCATCTCTTATGTTCTTGGTTTGATTGTTATTGTTTTGGGTTAAGGTTTAGTTTTGATTTGGTTCATACGCGTAAAAAGAGTACTCTCGTATACGAGTTTTTGATATCTTAAAGCTTTCAAATTTACACTTTTTCATCCAAGATTCTTGTGGGTTAAGGTTTATTGAGTGTTTAAATTTCAGTTTCTTGCAAAAAGGTTCAAACTTTACGAGTTTTTCTTGGTTTTTAAGAGTGTTTGGATACGTGTGTACGAACCTACGCATAAGAGAGAAAGGTGCTATTGATCCTCAAGCTTTGTTATTTTGGTGTTTTTAAGGCTGTTTCATCATCACAATCAAGTTTTGTAAAAGGTTTTGATCATAAAACGCATTTGGCAAAATTTGTACTTTCTACGCGTATCAAAACCCTAATCCTACGCGTAAGATGTTTTTCACTTGATCTCCATTTCTGGTGGTTACTCAGTGTTATTCTTGCTTGGATAAGCCTGAAAAACACTTCGACGTTGGATATCTCGTGCACTGTGAAGTGTAAGAGATTTTTGTGGATAAAACCCTAAGTCTACGCATAAGCATAAACTTACGCGTAACAATTCCTACGCATAAGTTCTTTCTTACGCATAAGCTTGTCTTACGCCTAAGGGAAACTTACGCATAAGGTTCTTACGCTTAAGTTTTGTTTTACGCATAAACTTAAGTCTTTTACCCTAAGACTCTACGCGTAAGCTCTAGTCTACGCATAAACTCTGTCTACGCGTAAGCTTGTGTCTACTCGTAAGTTGTAAGTTACTCGTAAACTGCTGTCCACGCGTAAGCTCTCATCTACGCTGTAGAAAACTAGAAGGGGGGGTTGAATAGTTTACCGATTAAAAACTTTGTTTTGAAACTTATTGAAAGATCAATTGATATTGATCTTAAGTATGTTAATGAAATATGCAAGCAATATGTAATAAGTAAGTAAGGAAAGAAATGATCAAACCACAACAAGTTGTTTATAGTGGTTCGGCCTACAAGGACTCTTTTTCCTTGCCCTACTCCACTCCCCGAGTCTCACACTCGAGAGTTTAACTTCACTAGTCAACAAGCTCCTTTCACCGGCGGAGAAAACCTTTACACTTCGCTTACACTATTTCCGACACTAAGCTAGATGTCGAGTTCTTTCCAAGGGTACAACTACTCCCACACACAATGTATTTTGAGGACTAAAATACTAACCACTCACACTCACAAGATTATGATGGTTTGATACAACAATGAAGTATGGATCAACACTAGATCATACAACACTAAACAAACAAGACTTCCAACTTCTCGTTGAAGCTTGAATATGACTTGATCTTCTTTGCTACAAAAGAGATCACTAATATGATATGAAACTGAGTTAGAAAGGTTAGAGAGAAGATATGTATGAGAGTATGTTAGAAAGAGATGAGAAACTACTTGGCTTGGCATTGCTATTTATAGCCAATTTGGACAGGAGCGTCCACGGACCGCGGACCCCTAAAAAGGGTTCCGCCCGTGTACCCAATTGGTACCGCCAGTCTGACAGTCAAGATATCAAATCTTGCCTAAAGTCAACTCTATCTAAGTAAGATTGTGTAAGATATGAAGAGTACAAATCTTCACAAAATATCTAATGGAATCTTCCAATGATCTCCATGATGTAATACATGATGTTAAGATGTTGTATTACTATTAATAGAAATATGCAAATGCTTAAGTAGTGTTTGGTTTTAAGAACCTAACACATTCTACAAACTACTATCATACATAATGATTAGAGTCATATCAATATGTTACTAATCATAAATGTAAATGCTTGAATGATGAATATATTGTTTGAGAAAGCTTGTTTTAATATCTAATAAACTTGACAAGCTTTAAGCTTTTATAAATTAAATTTACTTTTGTCGTTAACAAAACTTAGGCAAAGATCAAAAATATAAATAACGTTTAATGACGATATTTGTATTAACAATCTCCCCCTTTTTGTTGAGGACAAAATATAAATTTTATTTTTATAAAAGAGACAAAGTTTGTACAAGTGTTATAAAAATATTAGTTTTAGAACTTTGAAAAGGAAATGATAATATAAGTGTATGAATTTTGACTTTTTATGAAAGTCAAAGAATTCACTAGTTGATGCATGATGTTGACTTTTTCAGAAAGTCAAAGTATGCAGTTTGACTTTTTTAAGAAAAGTCAAGTATTATCAATGAGGGTTCCTGTTTGACTTTTAGAAAGTCAATTGTATGCAGTTTGACTTTTTCAGAAAAGTCAAATATAAATAATTTCCAAGTTCTATATTATCTCCCCCTTTTTGTCTCAACAAAAAGAAGAGGCTATGCGGAATGTAATGAGCCCGAGCTTATTATCTCCCCCTTGTTCAAAGCTCCCCTTAAATTGGGTGCTTTAATGGGAAGATACATGGATTGTGAAAATAAAGCTACAAAAAAAATTGTTAGTAATAATGATCATTCACAAGCATTTCCAAACACTATGTAATGACACCAACAACATAATAAACAACATTCATTTGTTAAAATTTTTCATGAGTAAAGATCATGAAAAGAGAACACAATGATGTGTTTCTAGTACAAGAGAAAAGAAAAAAAAATTATCCTAAAAACAAAAAACAAATAAAAGACTATTCTAAAAACCATCCTAAAGAGATGGTGGATGGGAAAGAGCGTTGAGACGCTCAAGAATGTGGTTGAGGATGAACCTCATTTCTTCGTGGAAGTCATGGACCAAAATCCGGGTCCGTTCCACGGTTTGACCCGTTTGCTCACAAGTTGAGCAACCATGTCTTGGTGGGTAGAAAGTTTGCGGAGGTTGTGGTGGTGGAATGGTGGATGTGTTGGTGGTGTTGGGGATGTTTGGTGTGGTCATGATGGATGCAAGCAAAGCATTTTGCATTTGCATTGTCTCACTTAAGTGAGAATCCACCATGCCTTTAGTAGGTGAAGGTAGTAGTTACAGGGGAGTATAACTCCTGTAAGGCCTCTCGTACACCCTACTGTTAGGGTGATCTCTCCTCTAAGTTCGGCTTGAGGTGTTGGAGGTGGTTAAGTTTCCGTACCACCTAAGAGTGAATTCACTCTGTTACGTTTACGTTTTACGAAACGAACGTAGGTAGTACTGGTGTGGTTTGTAGGGGTTGTGGTGGTTGTGTAGGTGGTAAGGTGGTGGTGTTGGAGGCGTTTGAAAGATGGGTGGTTCTGTACCAACGAGTTGAACACTCGTTTGCCCAGTTTGGCACCTTGCCTGGGCCTAAAACCAGGTACTGAAGGTGCTTCTTTACTCCAAGTAGGAGTTGGTGTAAGAACTCGCAGAGTTGCGAGAAAGGGTAGGTGGTAGAGAAA
>BPTQ01000007.1:178758735-178850161 GCA_019973895.1 Chrysanthemum seticuspe | reverse complement strand
GCTTGAATATGAATTGATCTTCTTTGCTACAAAAGAGATCACTAATATGATATGAAACTGAGTTAGAAAGGTTAGAGAGAAGATATGTATGAGAGTATGTTAGAAAGGGATGAGAAACTACTTGGCTTGGCATTGCTATTTATAGCCAATTTGGACAGGAGCGTCCACGGACCGCGGACCCCTAAAAAGGGTTCCGCCCGTGTACCCAATTGGTACCGCCAGTCTGACAGTCAAGATATCAAATCTTGCCTAAAGTCAACTCTATCTAAGTAAGATTGTGTAAGATATGAAGAGTACAAATCTTCACAAAATATCTAATGGAATCTTCCAATGATCTCCATGATGTAATACATGATGTTAAGATGTTGTATTACTATTAATAGAAATATGCAAATGCTTAAGTAGTGTTTGGTTTTAAGAACCTAACACATTCTACAAACTACTATCATACATAATGATTAGAGTCATATCAATATGTTACTAATCATAAATGTAAATGCTTGAATGATGAATATATTGTTTGAGAAAGCTTGTTTTAATATCTAATAAACTTGACAAGCTTTAAGCTTTTATAAATTAAATTTACTTTTGTCGTTAACAAAACTTAGGCAAAGATCAAAAATATAAATAACGTTTAATGACGATATTTGTATTAACATACGCTTTAGTTCCTACGCGTAACGTTGCTTTCTACGCATAAGTGTCTACGCGTAACTTTGCTATCTAAGCATAAGTGTATAAGTGTTACGGTTTATCTCTTGATTTTGTAAAATCCTGTGAAAGAATCTATTTCCCGGTTAAGTCAAAGATTTGTAAAATCCCGTAGAATTTAAACATGTCTTCCGTTGCTGATGATGTGCAAGCTGCAGGATTTGATACTCGTCCTCCCATGCTTGATAGAACTGACTATGAGTCTTGGGTACAAAGAATCAGGTTGTACTGCTTAGGAAAGGAGAATGGGGTGAACATCCTTAAGTCTATTGATGAAGGACCGTATCAGGTTGAGACTACTAGAGACATGATTGATACTGCTGCAGATGGAACAATAGTTTATGGAATGGATAGACCTAAGATGTATGATGAACTCACTGATAAGGAGAAAAAGAGATTCGATACTGATATCAGGGCTTCAAATATTATTCTTCAAGGTCTTCCAAAAGATAGCTACAAGCTTATCAATCACAACACAGAAGCCAAGGCAGTTTGGGATAATGTCAAGATGCTTCTCTCGGGTTCTGAATTGACTATCGAAGACAGAGAATCACAACTGTATGATGAATTTGAGCACTTTAAGATGAAACCTGAAGAAGGTGTTTATGAATATTACGTGAGATTCCACAAGCTGGTGAATGATATGAGGAATATCAAGATGACTATGCCAAACATTCAGCTGAACTCAAAATTCGTAAACAACATGAATCCCGAATGGCACAAGTTTGTCACTTCTGTAAAGCTTACCAAAGGACTTAAGAACACCAACTATGAGCAGTTGTATGCCTTCCTTCTTCAAAATGAGAAACATGCTATGTTTGAAAAAAGGATTCTAGAACAGTTCAAATCTCAACCAGGAGAAACAAGCTCATCAAATGATACAACTGCATTTTTCACCAAAGCATCACAAGTCACACCCACTGGAAATGATAATCACAAGCCCGTTCCTGATTCGGGATATAAGCAACCTAACTCTGATGAAGTCATGGAGCACTTTATCAATAAATTGGCTCTTATGGTTAAACAACACTTAACCTTCTCCCCACATACCAACAGACTCCACACTAACAATGAGATCAGGACTGCATCCAATCTACACAACCATGCTTTGATCAGAGATGGAAAAGTTACTGTTCAACCAGTTCAAGAAAGGCAGTACGAACAAGGAAGAGGTGGAGCTGGTAGAGGCTATGCTGCAAATCAAAATTGGGGAAGAAATGGAAACCAGGGTCAAGCAAAGCCAGTCAAATGCTACAACTGTGGTGGAGAAGGGCACATTGCTAGGAACTGTACTCAACCAAAACGCCCTCAAAATGCAGAATACTTCAGGGACAAGATGTTGTTGGTTCAAGCACAAGATAATGGTGTAATGTTGAATGAAGAGGAGCTGTTGTTCTTGTCTGATGGGAATGCAAGAACATATGATGGAGATGTGGACGAACAACCAGTGCATGCTGCTCAGAACAATCCCAACACCTTTCAAGTTGCAGACTGTGATGCATTTGACTCGGACATTGATGATGAACCATGTGCACAAACCATATTCATGGCTAATATCTCTCCAATGACCTCTTCATCTCAACAAGCCAGTCCATCCAAGGAATCCATCATTAAAGAGGTACTCAAACTATATGATGTGGTTGATGAGCAAAAGATTCACCATGAAGTACAATCTACTGAAGTCATTGAGTCAGATATTGAAAATATGGGAAATAACAACGTTATCCCATATGAACAATATGTGAAACAAGATGACAGTCTTGTTGTACCTAGTGATGAAACTTCTGCAATTAACAATGAATGCATGCATGATGAATACACTGCATTTATGCCTGATGATTCCTTGACCACTGAGCTCAATACCTATAAGGAACAAGTTGCTATTTATGAACAATGTGCTAAGTTTGAGTTAACTACCCGTGAGCAGGATATGGATAACCAAATGCGTACAATTATCAGAAAAAGCAATTTTAGAGAAGAAGTATTAAAACAAGAGTTAAACTCCTTACAAGAAAAGCTTGCTAAAACTACTAAACAAAAACAAGAACTTCAAGAAAATGTGAAAATGCTTAAGCAAGAATTCAATACTAAGGAATCAAAACTTTTGAATGATTTTTCCAATCTAAAAACTTTGAAAAACAAACTTGAGAATAAGTTGTACGTACAAGGGAATACCATTCAGACTGCTCACATGATCACTAAGCATAGAATCTTAAGCGATAAGCATAGCGTTCCCCTTGTTGAGGAACCAAGTCTTGAGGTTATTAAAAAGGCCAGAGCTGCTCATAAGGTACTTTATGATGGTAATGAAATCCTTAAGCCTAGGCAGAAACCTAGTTGCGTTGAGTGTACTGAGGAAGATAAGAAATCAGATGAAGTCACTAGGGAGAAAATGAACAAGAAGCTTGAAAATCCTCAGTGTAAAAAGAATAACATAACGAACAAACCTCATAATTACACTAAGGAAAACTGGATCTCCTTAAACAAGTTTGAGACTCAGACACTTCTAACTCCTGAACAAGTGTTTTGGAAAATGGATTTAGATAAGCAAAAAGCATAGAATCTTGTTGTTTCTAACCCTCCCTTTAGGAAATTGCCAAAAGCAACTGTGTATCCTCCTAATACACCAACGCACCTAGTTCCTAGATCTATTGCCACTAATAGCAGGACCTTAATCAGCCTTTATGTTGTTTATCAACTGTTTGTTGATTTTGAGAAAACGTGTAAGAAGAGAATCACACCCACAGGAATTACTGAGGGGGAAAGGGGTTTTGAGCAAATGAAAGAATGCTACTTAACCGAAGTCATGCCTTTCTTTAAAATATTAAAAGGACAATTTGAGAGTCTTAAAATTGGAATAAACACTGATATCAAAGAAATGGAAAAGGAATTCGATGCAATGATAGTTGAAGTCAATGATTATGAACAGGAACTAAAATACAATGAAATTGAAAGGAAAAATCTGCATATACTAAATGAGAACTTGATCTCTCAATGTGTTGCTCAAGATGTGTTCTATGTTGCTACAAATTCTTCTATTACTGCATCTCAATTTCATGAATTATCTGTTGCTTTAAAAGTTTCCCATGATCGTGTCATTGAGCTTGAAACAACGAATTCAAAATTGCATGAGAAAATTGAACAGGATGATCATGATAATCTGGTTAAACATCTTTCAAAATTAGAAGTTGAACATTTTGCTTTGCAATTAAAATATAACCATCTCAAAGAAAATGTTAAAACCTCAAATATCAAGACATCCTCTGATGCTCCTGAGTTTGATGCAGTTTTTGAAATTAGCAAACGTGATGAACAAATTCGAGCTCATTATAACACAATCAAAAGGTTGAAAGCTCAAATCTCTCAAATAAAGGGTGAAAAGACCAATGTGACTGGCTCCCAAATGCCTCCTCCTTTAGATTCTCAGAATTATCAAACGTTTCATCTTAAAAACTTAGTAAATGCTTTACAAAAGGAAAACGAGAGCTTTCTTGAAGAAAATGAAAAGGTTAAACGTCATTTCAATGAGTTATTTGAATCAATAAAGGTCACTCATAATAAAAACAACGATCAAATAGCTTCATTACAAAAGGAAATTGAGAATCTGAAGAGTCAGGTAAAAGGGAAAATGCCAATGTCCAATGGGGAGAATGATGGATCAAAGGTACTTGTTTGTAATAAATATGTTGTGTCTGTGAAATATGTTCCTCCTCATCTTAGGAATAATAAACTTGCTATTCAAACATATTTCTCATCTCTTAAGGATTGTCTAGAATGTCTCCGAGAGATTGTTGAAGAGGATAAGTTAGATAAACCACTTGATAATGCAATTGGGAATGCATGCTTATATGCCAAACGATCTCAAGAAATTCTAGAATGCCTAATCACAATATGCCCTAAGTCCTTAGGTGAGAGAGTTAATCCTTTGATTCCATGTTCTATGCCTTGTGCCAAGTATGATATCCATTCGATGCCCAATGTTTTGAATGAGCACTGGAGTATACCCTCAAGTAGGTCAGATTCCAGATCTGTTAGTGTTAAGAAAGTGAACCTTAGTATGCCTGCATGTAGTTCAGATCCCAACACATCTAAACAGGATTTGCAAAGAGTAGCAAAACCAACTAATGTTCCCATTCCCTCTACAGGAGTAATCAGTGACATTAAAGCGAGCAGGTCAAAGTCTCAAGACAATACAAGGAATTATAGGACCTCGCAAGCTAAGAATGTGCATTGGAAGAAAGTAGAAGACCAACCTAGGAACTTTAAGCTTGAGTCGAATAAAACGAATCGTGTTGATTCTAGTACTAGCCATAGGCGTACTGTAATTAATTCGAATTCTGATACTATTTGCAAACCTTGTAATGATGTCTGCTTGAATTCTGTTTCTAATCATGAATGTGGTGTGAAAGCTTTGTCTAATGCTGTCAAAACTCCAGTTAACACGGTCAATGCAAAATATCATGCTAAGAAGGCAAAAAGGCAAAGGCAAATAAAAGTTAGAAAACAGTGGAAGTCCACAGGAAGAACATTTAGTAAAATAGGTTATCATTGGATACCTGTTGGCCATAAGAAAAATCAGGCAATGCCCACTAGAAAATGGATGCCTATTGGTAGAACTGTTCCCTTAAGAAGTGCACATACTTTGAATAGGGCAAATACGAACACTAGTACTACATCTATTCATAATGATTCCATTGCCTCAATTTCTGATATGAATGCTTCTATGTCTGATGTGGGTGATCCAATCACTGTTACTAACGAAATGGAACCCATTCTAACATGGGGATCCCAATTATCCAGTCATCCATTCTTGTCTGTGTTCAACTGCAGATCGTTCAAATCGTTCTGTGGTACCTGGACTCAGGCTGTTCCAAGCATATGACTGGAGATCGCTCGCGGCTCATGAACTTCATGAGTAAATTTATCGGGACTGTTAGATTCGGAAACGACCATTTTGGAGCTATTATGGGTTATGGAGATTATGTGGTTGGAGATAGTGTAATTTCTCGGGTATACTATGTGGAAGGTCTTGGTCTTAACTTGTTCTCTGTTGGTCAATTCTGTGATTCCGATCTTGAAGTGGCCTTTAGAAAACATACTTGTTTCGTTAGAGAACTTGATGGTGTGGAATTATTAAGAGGAACACGTGGCTCAAACCTATACACCATATCTATCGAAGACATGATGAAGTCCTCTCCAATCTGCTTGCTGTCAAAGGCTTCTAAAACAAAGTCTTGGTTATGGCATCGTCGTCTCAATCACTTGAACTTCGGCACCATAAACAATCTCTCCAGAAAGGATCTTGTCAGAGGCTTACCCAGATTAAAATATGAAAAAGATCATCTTTGCTCAGCTTGTCAATTGGGAAAAAGCACGAAATATGCCCACAAACCAAAACCCACAAACTCTGTAATGGAAGTTCTTCATACCCTTCATATGGATCTGTGCGGACCAATGAGAGTGCAAACGATTAATGGGAAAAGATACATTTTAGTCGTTGTTGATGACTACTCTAGATTTACTTGGGTAAAGTTTTTGAGGACTAAGGATGAAACTCCATCTGTCATCATCAAACTTATCAAGCAACTTCAGGTTCGTCTTAACAACACGGTTAGAATTGTTCGAACTGATAATGGCACAGAATTCGTTAATCGAGACTTAAGTCAATTTTATGAAAGTATTGGAATCAGTCATCAAAGAAGTGTTCCACGAACTCCTCAACAGAATGGTGTAGTTGAAAGACGAAATCGAACTCTTGTGGAAGCCGCTAGAACAATGCTAATTTATTCGAAGGTTCCAATGTTTCTACCCAAAATCGTTCTCTCATTCACACCTCTCATGGAAAAACTCCATATGAACTTGTTCATAAACGAAAACCTGATTTATCCTATCTTCGTGTGTTTGGTGCTTTGTGCTATCCAACAAATGACGGTCAAGATTTAGGTAAATTAAGAGCTAAAGCAGACATTGGAGTTTTTGTAGGTTATGCACCAAACAAGAAGGGTTACCGAATCTACAACAAAAGAACTCGAGATATCATGGAAACTATTCACGTTACGTTCGATGAGCTGTCCGGGCAAATGGCTCCAGGACAATCCAGTTCTGGACCCGCTCTTCAAAATAGTCCCATTGGGTCATCCCTTGTACCAAACTCCTCTCCAGCAACTTCGTATGTACCTCCATCTGAAGATAATTTGAAGATATTATTTGATCCAATGTTTGATGAACATTATGAGCCCAGTGCCACTGATCTATCAACTCCATCAACAGAGGCTGCTTCTATCCCTGTAAATGAAGCCAACTCTTCAGTTTCAATATCTTTAAGTCAAGAAGCGCCTGCTGCTGATCACTCTGTCTCATCAACAACTCATCAATCATCGAATGTACATCATGGAATTGTGTCGGGCACCAATGATGAAGTTAATCCCTTTGCTACTCCCGAAGATGCTCCATTTGAAAACATCTTTGCACCTGAACCAACATCTGAACCATCTTCATCAGGGGATATTAACTCTGCTACATCAGTCCTTCAACAACAACCACACGAACACATTAGAAAATGGACACATGACCATCCATTAGAAAACATCATTGGGAATCCTTCTCGTTCCGTATCAACTCGAAAACAATTAGCTACTGATGCCTTATGGTGCTTCTTCAACTCTGTACTCTCCAAGATCGAACCAAAAGATGTTAAAACTGCAATGTCTGAGGACAGCTGGTTTAATGCAATGCAAGAAGAAATTCATTAGTTCGATCGTCTAGATGTATGGGAATTAGTACCAGTTCCAGATTGTGCTATGATCATTGCTCTCAAGTGGATCTTCAAAGTGAAGCTTGATGAACACGGTGATGTTCTGAAAAATAAGGCACGGTTAGTTGCTAAAGGTTATCGTCAAGAAGAAGGTATCGACTTTGAGGAATATTTTGCTCCTGTGGCACGCATCGAAGCAATCAGAATCTTCCTGGCTAATGCTACAAGTAAGAATATGATTGTCTATCAGATGGATGTTAAGACGGCTTTTCTCAACGGAGATCTTAAAGAAGTCGTATACGTCAGCCAACCAGAAGGTTTTGTGAATCCTGAGCATCCTACTCATGTCTATCGCTTGAAAAAGGCCCTTTACGGTTTGAAGCAAGCTCCAAGGGCATGGTATGATACGCTATCAAAATTTCTTCTTTCCACCGGATTCAGCAAAGGAGCAGTTGATCCAACATTGTTCACCAGAAAGTCAGGCAAACATTTAATTCACGTTTAAATTTACGTTGATGATATTATTTTTGCCTCGACTGACCCCAATGAATGTGATCGTTTTTCTATGGAGATGGGCTCCAAATTTCAAATGTCAATGATGGGACAAATGTCATTTTTCTTGGGATTACAAATTTCACAAAGTCCCGGAGGCATTTTTATAAATCAATCAAAATACGCTAATGAAATATTAAGGAAATTTGGATTTACCTCCAGTGATCCTGTTGACACTCCTATGGTGGAGCGTACAAAACTGGATGAGGACCACTCAGGGATCATAGTAGATCAAACGAAATATCGAAGTATGATTGGATCCCTGATGTACCTCACAGCCAGCAGACCAGACATTTTGTTCGCTGTATGCATGTGTGCTAGATACCAGGCTAAGCCTACCAAAAAGCACCTTGAAGCGGTTAAACGGGTCTTTCGATATCTCCAAGGAACCATTAACATGGGACTTTGGTATCCGAAAGGATTCCGGTATGTCTCTAACGGCCTATGCAGATGCTGACCATGCAGGATGTCAAGATACACGTCGAAGTACGTCAGGTGGTGCTCAATTTTTAGGTGATAAACTTGTAAGCTGGTCTTCAAAGAAACAAATGAGCACTTCCATATCATCTACAGAGGCTGAATACATAGCCATGTTATCATGTTGTGCTCAAATCTTATGGATGAGATCACAATTATCTGACTATGGCTTTGTATTCAACAAAGTTCCTATGTACTGTGATAACAAAAGTGCCATTGCTCTCTGCTGCAACAATGTTCAACACTCTCGAGCAAAGCACATCGACATTCGACATCATTTCATCAGGGAACAAGTGGAAAATGGTGTAGTTGAACTATACTTCTTAAGGACTGAATATCAACTAGCAGACATCTTCACAAAAGCTCTTCCTCGAGAACGCTTTGAGTTTATTCTTCCACGACTAGGCTTAAAGAGCCTTCAACCAGAAACGCTCAAACGTCTTCAGGAAGACGTCGAGGAGTAAAGGTGTTCGACTCTATCTATTCTTGTATATATCTTTTCAAAAAAAAAAATTCAAAATCTATAAAAATCAGAAAATCTTGAAAATCTTCTAAAAATATTGTTTATTTATCATGTTTTTCTTGTCGGTTCGATAACATCTATGGACTTTGAGTTGTCACTCAAAGAATGGCACGGGTCTCTAGATGAAGTTCGAATTAAAAAAAAAAAAAAAAAAAAAATGAGATGGAGAAAAATATTGGTTTATTGTCATTTCAGACAGTAACCCGTTTTTCAAAGAAAGAACAGAGCCATGCTTTATCATGTTTTTCAAATCTCATGCTCTGATTCTATAAACATCTATCAGCTATCTAATGAAAACTAATTGCATTGTAAAATAACTCGGACTCAAGTTTGAAAATCATCTGGACTTAAAAGTTTGTCAAAATATCTATCACTCAATCAACAACTTATGTCATTGATTGAGGGGGAGAATGATTTCAATTAAATCAAAAGGTTATTTGTCATACAATTGTTTTCAAAAGATAATCATGCATGTTTATTCAATGGAGTTTAAAGTCTCTAAATCCGATCCTTATCAGTTAAAACGTTTTTTCATAATCAAGTCACAATTCTCATTAAAAGCTTTCAAAATCAATTTAAATATACAGAGATCACAAATCTCAAATGAGTTGATAATTGTGATCGGGGGAGAATTTGTGATTTAAATTGGATATAATCTGATAATTCGGTAAATGGTTTTAATAAGGATGTACAAGCTCTCCTTCCGACATGTGCCAAATGATTTCAAGATTTCCATGCACATGTTGAGGGGGAGCATCTATCTTAAACCACTAAGTTTTGAAACGTGATCAATGTGCAGGTTCCCTCTTGTATGTGCAAAACTCTTTTAAACCTTGAGGCACATATTGAGGGGGAGCAAATTTATGAAAACCTGATCCTTTCCCAAAATGCTTTATCTACTTGATTTGATTAGGGAAGTGATGTTGACATCTTTTAGAAAATGGTAATCAAAGAAGTTAATTCTTTCTCTTGCCTCCATGTGCAAAACGATTTCAAATACTTGATGCACATGTTGAGGGGGAGCTCTTGTTCTAAAAATATCAAAAACAATTCAGGTACAAAATGCTTTGATAATATATCATAAGTATCTGGATTGATTTTCAAAGGGTTTTCAATTGGTTTCAACGGCAGATGAACAATACCAAATAGACCGACCAACTTTACTTTATGTATGGTGATATAAGGATGATAAGGTTAGGTATTTTGTTCCCATGATCCGCCAGAACCGAAGGGATCTACCCAGGGACAATCCACTAGTTAGTATAGAAGTCCTTAGGTATGATGATAAAAGGAGAAAAATGAGATATGGGAAGAGTGCGGACTGAGTCAGAGCTAGTACTGGAATAAACCCAACAAGGTTCTAGTTATGAAGTCTCGGTAAGCACTGAAGGGGTTGAAGAATGAAAAAGAACTGAATGTGAAAAAGGGTGAAAAGAAATAGCCCTCCATCAATTCAACCGTAGGGCAGAAACCGGGTTCAATACATATGCTACTGGCTGTTACTTAGGTAACACTGGTATTGAAGACAAGACGTCATGGACCCAGTGACGCACTGTACTGATCTTCCCAAGCCACTCAAGTTCCTCTTAAAAGGGCTTGTTTCATTCTCATGGGGAACCGACATAATCTATCGACTTTCTCTTAGAGATTATTGATATTGAAGAAGGAGACCCTCTCCCTAGTCTCCGGCACAGGAACCAAATATGCACAAATTGAGTCTAGAGCCACGAGATCATCAATAAATCTCCTTAGGACACTTTCAATGAAGACTCTCTGTTTCACGCAATGTGGAAAGAGACTTTATATCTTGAGTCCTACGCATTATCCTTGTGATATTGCCAGAACATCTGAGTGAGATGCATACATATTCACAATGAAGATGGAAATCCTTCTGGAGCCAACATCAAACAAGCTCCTGGTAGGTGGCATGTGAGATCTATTCTATAGATCAACCATGTGACAACTGAACAGAAACAATGGGACGATTCAATCTTTTGAATCAATCCTGGTTCAGGTTATGGATTGACGGATACCTTTGAAAAACCAGCCGTTGTGATTAAAAGTTCTTTTCCATAGCACATCGACTGTGTATTAATGTTTCAAAATTAAAGGGTATTTATGATTGATAATTGATTTTCCATAAAACCTTCGTGGTATTGCAAAACACTTTCTATAAAGCAATACACGATTTTTTTTCAAATCATTTTTCATCAATCAGTGAATCTCAATTCGCTGATTCACTCATTCCGTGTTGTCTTCTTTGAGACGTTCCGGTTTGAGAACAGCTAGAACAGCTGCGAAACCCTGTCAAGGAGATTCTTCGGAATTATACCTGATCACAGGCAGTATTTGTACTGATCAACGGGGAGCCGTGGGCCGTGTACCTCAATTCAACAAAAGTGATCAAAGACACCTTTGTGCGCTTTATTGCTAACTGTTTTATGCAGGAACGCCCGACGTTTGCAGCTGATCTGAATGAAGCGGTCAATCCATAGCCGCATGCTCACACATTACATTCATCTCTTAAGAAATCATGATAAGTGCATCAATGACTCTGATGTTTTCACTCCATGCTTCTGCTACGCTGTTGCAAATATCATGAATCAGCCAAAGCTTCCACTACTCTGATAAGAAGATATCATGATCCAGAATGTGAGCATGTCGGTCCAATTGTCACAACATCACATACTATCAACACCACAAAAGAAGAGTCAGAGATTTATGGTCGCTGATAATCTCAAAGCTGGTTCAAAGACTCAAACATCACGTGGATCAGTTAATGACCTCCACTTGAATTAACAAAACATGCAGAACTTGATGAATCAAAGACTACGAGCTAAAGAACAAAAGTGCTCAATCAAAGAAACCAAGAACAACGAAATGTCATATCAGTTTGTAATCATTGTAAGTTGAGGTCTAGTTGAGGTGACCTCCCTTAGGGGGAGATTGTTGGGATTTAGTAAATCCAGTACTTAAAGTGTCAGTCACCTCAAGTATGTATACTCGTTAGAAAGCTCGTAGTCGTAGTTATTCAGTGTTAGTATTTAGATTACTTTGTAACACCGTGGAGGACGGATGGGTCTTTACCCGCTGTATGCCTGATCCACAGCCTATAGTAGGCGTCTAAGCTTGTACCCTATAAATACCCTTTGCCCTCCAAGGCAAAGGGTTGGACCTTCATAATATATTTTTCTTTGTCTCTCTAAGGTTCCCTTCTCTCCCACTTTCTCTCTCTAAACTATTAAAACCCTAGCCGCACCTTGTGTATATCAAACCAAGATCTTACAGCTTCTGTAGTAGATTCTTCGGCGTTCCGGCCAATGGTGAATCCCATACATTGCATCACGGTCATACTCTATCACATTGTTGGAGAACATGTGGTTAGCTCTTTCCTCAATGGCTATGCAATTATAGTATATAGCTGCTGGGAACGGAAGTGTCAGGGATGTAGTATATTTCCTTGACCCATCGCCACCGTGTAGAAGAAATTCCAAGTCTTTGTTGAAGAAATATCAGAATGGAATCCTAGGCTGATCTGGTTGGCCAATTGTAGGTAGAGATTTAGACCAGTCGGTGTAATATGGAGGGTTGTCCCGCTTGGTGAAGTCGATATTTGCTTCTGGGTTGAGCCGATCCATGTTATTAGACATGGATCGAGCAATATTATCGAGGTGATACTCAAATTCAATAGCACTTTCCGATCTGTCTTTGAGAAGTTGAAATGCTTCATTCTTGATTCGCTTCAACTCGGATTTCGTCATCTTCTTCACACGGAATTCTTCTTGCAGTATTTTAGCATGCTCCAATGTATTACCGTCTACCAGATCTTGACCTTTAGCTGGGTAGGGAGTGGAATTAACAAGAGTAGAAAACCATTCAAATTCCTCAGTGTTATCTTCATCTAGCCATGATACGACGTCAGCCTTGGGCGCCTTCTTCTTCTTTTTCTTAGGCCTAGATGAGGATTCTGGTTTCTGTACTTTGTCGGGAGAGGCGGGTTGTTGTTGGGGCTCATGGAATTCCTCATCGTCACCACCCGTATACTCAAAGTGATCACCGGTTTTCTGAGTCTGAGGTGGTAACTCAGAAGAATCCTGAGGTTTTTCAGTAGAAGAACGAGGAGGAGACTTTTGTTGTGCTGGAGTCTGTTGGGGTGGAGGTTGCATTGAAGATGATTCACCAGACTTCTTCGGGCGTTTGGGCTCGTTGTCTTTATCCTTATCCTTGTCATCATCGTCTCTTGGACGTTTCAGCCTTTCAGCTTCTTCTCTAAATGCTGATTTTAGTTGATATTCCAGCAATGCTTCAAGCAATTTACCTTCGTGTGAGGCAAGTGTTGCAGATCGTTTGGACAGTTAAGCTACCAGTCGGTCAACTAATTCAGCATCTGAAAAGATTATGGGATCAACAGGATTGATGTTCACGTGCATTGGTGTTGATTTCATAGTCTGCTTGGCCAGATAAAGTGGATTCGGATAGAGTTGTTTGGTGAATAACTCCTTTGTAACTTTAGGAACAATGTCAAGAAGGTACTGATGAGTGTACCCTTTGATCATTTCGTTCATTTTCCCTTGAAGATCATCTTGCATGAGCTTCTGGACGTATTCCCTTTCAACTTGCATCTTGTCGGTCTCATCATGAAGATACTGTATCTGATCAGCGTAGAAATTCATCTTCCTGTAGAGCATGTCTTTCTTTCTGACTTGTTTGACTGCATTCACAATTCTTTTATGAGTATGAGAAATCCAAGATCGAGTTGGCTTCTTCACTGATTTGGATGTTGATTTGGTTGATCTTTTAGATGGTGGTGGTGAAGAATGAGATGATGAATCTGATGATGAGGAGACATGAGGAGGCTCAGGGTCCTTTGGAGGTGCAGAAGTATCCTCCTTGGAACGAATTGGACTGTTGAGAAGAAAATCATCATAATTCCCTTCGTTATCTTGTCCAGATTTAGCTTTTACTTCCGTCTGAGCCCGGGCCTCTTCAGCAGTCTTTTCTTTCTCAGACTTATCCTTTTCTGGTTCCTCAATGTTATAATCAATAGAGTCCTCCACAAGCTTTTGCTGTTGCACAAGAGTGGTGGCACCAGTTCCCTTATCGGGTTGATTAACCGCATCAGGAATTGGTGAAGAGTGGACACCACCACTCGACCCTCCGGGGCCACGCATTTGATCTTGTTCAAATTCTATAGCTTTTGTTAGGTGTCTAACGATTTTAAACTTCTTCCTGTAGGATGTATCCAGTTGCTCTTCATCTGAGCTTGAGCTTTCATCATAAGGTACAAGTACTGGAGTCTTCCCTTTTCCTTGAATAGCTGGAGGACTGGGAGGTTTGGCTACTGAAGGATTAATGTCGGTTGCAGTTTCAGAGTGGAAGATCTCTTCGTCTGATTGTGTATCTTCAGAGCTTTCGTCCACAAGCTCTCTTTGCGGTTCAGATTTGGGAATGGGAATAGGTACAGCTTCCTTAGCGGGAACAATCCTTTTACGTGGAGGATTCCTTTTGGGAAACTTCCTCTGACTCTTAGTGCTTGCAGCACTCCCTGCACTGCCTCTTCTGGTTCTCCGTGTAGGTGTCCCAGAAGGTTTCTCATCAAGATGACCAACTTTGCCTTCTTTCACTGCTACCAGATACCTTTTGTATGTCTCGAGCTTTTTGATTTCGTTTGACAGAAGGTGATCAGGTAATACAGCACCCTGTTTCTTTGTTGACGATTCCTTGATTCTGACAGTTAAAATAGGCAAAGTCAACATGTCGTGATTGTCGGGGTCATTGAGCCTCTTGGGAATATCGGGATGAAGTCCAAGTGCTCTCTGGATCAACAGTTTAGTGTATCTGACATAGGGAATCTTTGAGCCAAGCTTTTTGAGAAATGACATCATGTCATCCCATATCAGAGCTTCAAGCTCGATGTGCTTCATGTTGATTAATGACCAAAAAATTTGCAGTTCTATGAGCTTGGGATGCTCATAGCCGCTATCACGACCAGAGACAGATTTGGTAATGATGATGTAGAGAGTTCTCCACGGTTGAAGAATGTTCTTAAGCTCCACATGAGAATGCTTAGTGATAATTCCTGAAGCTTCATCATAGCCAATATCAATCAAGAATTGCAAAACTGTCTCTTCAGCAGGTGTGGCATAGAAGTCGGTTGGCTCGATGTCAGGGATGAGAAGAACAGCCCGTAAGTCTGCATGTGTGATGGTGAATTGTTTGTGATTGAGAGTCACTGTCACTGCACTTTGACCTTTGATCCTCTGCATTGAATTCCAGAACTGTTGAAAGTAGATCTCCGGTACTGTAGCATAATGTGAGAGCATGTTCTGGTAGGAATGATTCTTGAGATTATCCATAGCAATCAAACAGGAAGATTCAGAGCAGGTGAGGGTTTCAAAGTCAACCCGAAGGTTGTTCTTTCCAATCTTCCTCGGATAGCCATTAGGGAAGATATCGGCCATTGTGAGAACATCTGGTGCATCCACATTCATTTGAGCAGCCATGTCGTGATCTGAAACAAATTTAGCCAAAAGAACCAACATATCGAAAGACATAATGTTAGTCAAAAGATGGTTTTATAGTCTAATTATTGAATGTGCAATGTCAATGATTGTTACGAGTCCAAAGTCACTTGTTTGTTCAATAGTCCAATGACGTCGTGATAAGTTTCGTGAGTTAGTTAACTTTTAAGTTTTAAAGTTTATGTTATCACTTATTTTTCACAACATATCAAACGTTTAAGCTTATTAGTGACATTATTGGTTTCGTGACGTTATGATTCATTTATTTACAGGTTTGCACGCGTAACAATTCATAACGAAGGTTTGATCAAGGCTTAGGCGTAGAAATTGTAGCTTATGCGTAAACAGCAGAAGTATACGCGTAAACGCAAGCTTAAGCGTAGGATCCTTACTTACGCATAAGAAATATTACGCGTAGGAAAAGGGGACCTTATGCGTAAAGCTTACGCGTAGGCGTATATTAAACCTTACGCGTAAGGCTTACTCGTAAGAGTAGACCTTATGCGTAGAGGTCACTGTTTACGCATATCCTTCACAGGATACGCGTAGTCCCTTTGTAGAACCTTACGTGTAAACGCTACGCGTAAGATTTCTCTTACGCATAACTTGCTACGCGTAAGGTGATCCTTATGCGTAGATGGTTAACAACCTTGATTGTGATTTTTACGAGTAGCAAACCTGAAATAACATCATCATAGCATCAATATTAACACTAACACTCATTCTATAACATATCATGGCATGAAAGCATATCAAACAGTTACGCGTAAAACGTCTTACGCGTAGACCAAAACCCTAATTGTTCAAGGATTACGCGTAAGATTTTTAGCCATAGGATTTGCACCAAAGTGTTTCTGGGCTTAGATATGATTAATTCAACTTGAAAACAACCTTATACAACTATCTTTATCACCAAAAACGTTCTCATTTGAAAACACCCAAACCCACGCATAAACCCTAATTTCCAAAATCCATTAATTCGTGTTTCTGGGTGCATTTTGAGGATAAAAATGATATCATTGATGTTAAAAAAATGTTTTGACACTATCTTTTTAACCACAAACACACACCAATGATTGTGTGTTCATACGCTTATGCGTAGAACACATAATCACACATATCTCACGTTTTAGCCGTTGGATTTGCATAAAAATCAAAACCCTTGCTTGTAATTACGTTTAGATTATGAAAACACTTACAAGATGATGATCAAAAACACGGATTTGTTTAACGATTTCTGTGCGTTGGATTAGTTTGGTTATGAGTAATAAATGTGAGGTGAAAGGTTAGGTGAGGGAGTTTTATTAAAAGATAGTTTAAGCTTTTGGCAGTTTTAGTCCCTCCACCTTTTCCATTTTCATCCAAAGCCTTTTAACTTCCATTTTGGTTACCCAATGAAGAATATTTGGAAATAACTTTGATGACACTCCCCCTCGACTTAAGAAATACTGAATGGTTATAAGTTTCAGTCCGAGGAGTGTCATTTGAACCAGAAAATTTACCACCATTGATAAAAGAAACAACCGGGATAGGATAACATGCAAGTACACGGATGTTTTGAAACATTTAAGTATTTATTTTCTCCCCCTCAACACTTGATCGGAAAAATACAGAATTTTGAAAGATTATAGTGTTGACGGAAGAAATGTACTTGCCATGTTGAAAGAAAAATAGATAGATGAATATTTTTGTTGTTTTATCAGGTTTTATATTTTTGTATTTTGTTTTTGAAAAATATTTACAAAAGAGATTTTAGTGTTTGACAGGTTTCTTTTAAGACTGTTTTAAGAGATCATCTAGTTCCTCTTGAGTCAAACACCTCATACCAATCCGGTGGACCAACTCATTAAACCTAGGGGGAGGCAAGGCTTTGGTGAGTAGATCTGCCAATTGGTATTCTGTACCCACGAAGTATAATTCAACTGTACCCTGTTCCACGTGGTCCTTGATGAAATGATAATGAAGATCGATGTGCTTTGATTTCGAATGCTGAACTGAGTTGCACGAGATCGCAATAGCACTCCGATTGTCGCCGTACATCGGGATTCTCAAATTCGCAGTACAGATGTTGATACATGAGCTCCCTGTGCTTGTCAGTGTTGGCATTGGTAGTGAGCACTTCAGCCTTTAGATCTGCATAGCTGGCAGCTGCTTCAATATGATGATCCCATAGAGTATCAGTAACACTAGAATATAACTTCCTTGAAGCCTTTGTGATCCACATAACCAGCTGCCTTTCAGTCAGTGGAAGAATGTTGTCATACTTTTTCAGTTCCTCAGGACAGGAGGAGGAAGAGGATTCAGAGTCATTATCATCAGGCTGAGCAGGTGACTCTTCAGTCTCTTGTGGATCAGGCTGATGCTCTTGTTCTTGTGATTGAACATCAATGTCCATTTCTTCTCCAGCTGAAAGTATTTCTTCTTCACTGTCAGCAAGCTCTTCATCAAAAAATAAAATATCATTGACCTCAACAACAGTTAACTAACCAATGGTGGTGATGGGTTCCGTATCAGCGGGTGGTTTTTGTCCCTCTGAGTCTTTGTCCCCCTGTGCTCCTTCAAGCACTGGTGGGTGATTCCCAGTGCTATCCTTAGAAGCAGTGGCAGTGATATCCCTATCAGTGGGATGTTTGTTTCCCCCTGAGTCTTTGGGATTGATAGTTGTGCCCTCAGACAAAAGCTGTGTTTTGCGAGTGTCCTCCTCGAGCTGAGTGGAAGGCGCTCCCCAACTAGCGGGTTGTATGTTTCCCTCTGGATCTTGGGGAGTAGTTTGTGGGACCAAGGGCACTGACTGTGATGTATCAGTGTCCTTTGATGTCACCAGGGTGGTTGTTGCTTGGTCGCCCTTGGGTGTCTTATCAGTCTGGGTCTTTTTGTGCCTTTTGGGCTGTGCTCCAGAAGTCTCAAGGCCCTGAGACTTGGGTTTAGTCTTAGTCCTAGTCTAAGACTTCCCCTTTCTCTTTTTGGGAGCAGGGTTTGGAGACACGGAATTCGCCTGGTTGTTTACTGCAACCATGTGGGCCGTCAATTCAATATCAGTGGCCAGGGATGGGTTCTTTTGAAAATTTGAGGCACTCAGGGTGGTTGGTAAAGCACCATGTTGAAAATCCTGAGTGTAGTTGCAACCCAGTAACACTTGCAAAGCACAGCTTTTGTCTGAGGGCACAACTATCCTGCTTCTTCGATTGCCAGGACACCAGTTTATCACCAAGAAATTGTAGTGCTCCTGAAGTACTTTTCTGTGAATCTAAACATCCTGCGTGATCAGCATCTGAAAAAGCAATTAGTTCAAAACCAGAATCCTTCGGATACCAGATCCCCAAGTTAATGGTTCCCTTGATGTATCAGAGGATTCTTTTAGCCTCAGAGAGGTGGGTTTCAGTTGGTCGCGACTGATAACGGGAGCATAGATAAACGGCAAAGACAATATCAGGTCTGCTAGCTGTTAGATACATGAGAGACCCAATAATACTTCGGTATTTGGTAGGGTCTACTAATTTCCCATGTAAATCAGCGTCTAGCTTCTTGGTATGAGTCATTGGTGTGGCATAGGTGTCACAGGTTTTCATTCCAAATTTGTTTAACAATTCAAGGGCATATTTGGACTGACTCAAGAAAATACCACGGGGTGATTGATGAACTTGTAGTCCTAGAAAGAACGTAAGTTCACCCATCATGGACATTTCAAAATTTTTCTTCATTAGTTTTGCAAAGCGATTGAGTACTTTTTATGTGTAGATCCAAAAATGATGTCATCCACGTAAATTTGAACAATTAAGATATGTGCCCCGTGATATTGTATAAAAAGAGTAGGGTCGACCGAACCTTTGGTGAAATTATTAGCGATGAGGAAAGATGATAGTTTATCGTACCATGCCCGAGGAGCTTGTTTGAGACCATACAGAGCTTTGTTCAGTTTGTAGACATGGTTCGGAAACTCGGGATCAACGAATCCTTCTGGTTGGCTGACATAAACCGTTTCTTTCAGTTGTCCGTTAAGAAACACAGTTTTGACATCCATTTGAAAGACCGTCATATTCATATGAGCCGCGAACGCGAGAAATATCCGAACAGCCTCAAGACGAGCAAACGGAGCAAAATATTCTTCAAAGTCTATTCCCTCTTCCTGAAGATAACCCTTAGCAACTAGACGTGACTTGTTTCGGATTACGTTCCCTTCAGCATCCAATTTGTTTTTCCAAATCCATTTGAGACCAATGACGTAGACCCCTGTTGGTCTTTCAACCAGTTCCCATACTTCAAGACGTTTGAATTGGTTGAGTTCTTCTTACATGGATTCAATCCAGTTGTCTTTTGTCATTGCGTCTTTAATGTTTTTAGGCTCAGATTGGCAGACAGTGAGTGCATAAATGCAATGTTCACCATCTGTGTGAAGACGTTATCTCATAACGACTGGTTGATTCGGGTTGCCAATAATATTTGCCAGAGGATGGTCTTTTGTCCATCGATGTGTAGAGGGTTGATGTTCGTATACATTGTGCAGATTCTGAGGATTCAAATGGTTTGTTGATGATTTCGCGACATCAATGTGCAGCAGTGTCATTAGCAAACGGGTTAAAGAACGCATTTGGATCAAAATCTGCAGGTGGGGGTACTTCATTAAGAATATCATCAGCCGGTTCATCATTGTTGGAAGTAGTTTGTTCAACTGTTGTGGTGGAGTCAACTGGTGGTGCTTCTTCAACAGTAGTTATTGTAGCAGGTGTATCAGGTATAAGAGTATTATCAGGTTGAGCAGCGGAAACATCGGATACACCTGGAGCACGTTCATCAATATCGTCACTGAACAGAGGAGCAAATAGTCTTTCCATTTGTTGACGAATGAGCTGGGGGCTTTGTGGAGCTGATGATGGGGTTTGAGGGAAGTTTAAGCGGTTGTGACCGGGTTCTAAGCTGTTATACTCAGAAGCCATTTCCGTAAGTTCATCAAAATGAGCATGAATCGTTTCCATAACCTGCTTTGTACGACGATTCCAGATCCGGTAACCTTTAGAATTCTCACAATATCCAATAAAGACGCCAATTTCAGCTTTGGCTTTGAGCTTTGCAAAATTATCACGATCATTATTCGGATAGCAAAGGGATCCAAATACATGAAAGTGTTTGAGATTCGGTTTATGGTTGTGGAGAAGCTCAAACGGTGTTTTGTTGTGGCGTTTAGTAATCATAGAACGGTTTTGAGTATAGCATGCAGTAGATACAGCTTCTGCCCATAAGTAATCTGGAAGTTTAACATTGATTAACATTGTTCTTGCAGCTTCCACTAACGTTCGATTTCGTCTTTCAACAACTCCGTTTTGTTCTGGTGTACGTGCAATTGATGTCTGATGCTGAATTCCCACTTTCTCATAAAATTCACGAAGGGTTTGGTTAACAAATTCAGTTCCTTTGTCTGTTCTGATTTTTCGGACGGTGTTTCAGAGCTGAACCTGTATTTTTGTGAGAAAGGTGATGATCATCTTTGGAGCTTGGTCTTTGCTTCAAAGAAAGTAGACCCAAGTCCATCGTGAATAGTCATCAACAATTACTAAGATATAGCGTTTGCCATTGGTCGTTTGCACGCGCATCGGGCCACACAAATCCATGTGAAGAAGATGAAGCACATGTTGAGAGCTGTGTTCCACCTTTGAAGGAAAATGAGCACGAGTGCTTTTCCCTTGTTCACAAGCTGAGCAAAGGTGATCTTTAGAATACCGGAATCATGGGAGACCTTCAACTAGTTTGTGTCGAGCAAGATTGGTTATAGTTTGAAAGTTTAAATGTGAGAGACGACGGTGCCATAGCCAGGATTTTGTTGATGTTACCTTTGAAAGTAAGCAGATGGGAGATGAAGCAACCATGTCTTGCATAGAGATAGTGTAAAGACTTGAGTTACGCGAGCCAGACATAAGGTCGTTTCCTTGTAGATCATGAATGAAACAAGATTTCTCCCTGAAAGCAACCTCCAAATCTCCATCACAGAACTGACCTACTGAAAAAAGATTGTGACCGAGGCCTTCCACATAATAAACCCTGCTAATTTCGATGTTCCCATTGATATAGTCTCCGTAGCCCATGATAGTTGCGAAGTGATCATTCCCGAATCTGACAGTGCCAATGAACTTTGCAATAAAGTTTGATAATAGTTTAAGGTTGCCTGTCATGTGTCGGGAACATCCGCTATCAACAATCCAGAGAATGATCTGTATCACCTGCATTACATACAGACGACACATATGGAATAGAAGTAGATGTGGAACCCGAAATGTTAGAGGGTTTCGGAGCAGTTATAGTAGACATACACACATCAATAACTTTAGGAATCCATTTAAATCCTAGTGTGTTATATATCCATTTCTGCCATCTATAACTACTATTTGCTTTAGTCTTAGTGAATGCACTAGGTGGTACTACATTCTTTGGAAGTAAAACTGGAGCTACAGGGACAACAATGCTAGCCTTAGAATCTAAAGAAGGCGGTCTACCAAGCACAGACTTAGAATGATTAGTGGGCCTAGAGGTATTCCGATTCTTAGAATTCCGTAAACGAGAGATTATAGCTTTAGCAACACATTTTTCATGACAATCAGAATTCATACTTTTACGACAAATAACACAATGTGCATTAGACTGAATATCGAAAGTACTTAAAGGTTTAGCATTCGTTACATCACTATTTCTATTACATTTGCCAGACGCAATATCTATAGTGGAAGCAACGTGAGTCTTATTCATGTTCCTAGGGTGTTCTTCTACTTTAGCATTCCTTATTGATCTTTTCTTAGGTCGCAACTTCCTATTCTTCGATGTAGTGCTCCTAGGCTGTGAATTGTGGACGTTTGGAAAAGACGCAACTATTCCTGTTTTAGTAGAAGGAAGCACGTTAGCAACTTGTGATTTGACAGTAGGGTTTCTAGGTTCACGATTACTAAGTGTTACTGGTGCTATTCTCTTAATCACGGTAGGCTAAAGTTGTTCATACTTCCCTAACATTTCTCTTAACTTAGAGATATTGTGAATCAAATCTTGATTTTCAGAACGAATATTACCAGCAAAATTCATTACTTCTCTAGTGTGTGCAAGATAATGATCCAGTTCGTTTGATGCTTCATGACGAGTCTTATTGAGTAAATCAAATATGACACCATATTCCTGTTTAACTTTTACAAGTTCTTGTTCATATTTTGAGATTTGAATTTTCAAAGACACGTTTTGATCATCCAGTTGCTCAAATTTTGGATTTAATTGCAACTGGTGGATTTTGTTTTGCAAAGCAAGTTCACGATTTTGACAATCTTTTTGACACCATTGAAGACGACGTTTTGCATTTGAAAGCTCATGTAAGAGACGTTCGTTTTCAATTTTTAAAGACTCGGTCTGAAGCACATTATCAGTATTCTCAACAGTTACAACATTATCAACAGTATCAGCAGAGATATAATCAGATGCATATGACACAGAATTCAATAATACAATATTATGGATATCAGCACAAATAACATCATTCAAGAGTCGATCAACATCTTTTCTCAACATTTTCTTTTTATGTTTAGTATTGGTAATAGATGTTTCTGTTTTCTCGAAAACGACCTTCATCACTCCAAGTTCCTTATGAAAGTCCCGTTCCCAAGACAATGCGCAATTTTTCAAATTTTTAACATTTGGTAAAAGATTTTTCTGAAAGATGTCTCTTTGTTCTCGTGCCAGAGGCGATTGAAAATGTTGAACTTTGATTTCAGAATGATATTCTATCTCATGTTGTAAAGTTTTGAGGTCAGCCATGAAAATGTCAAAATATCTAAGAATTTTGCGATTTTCAGGTTTTGAGTTTACTTCACTGATGGAAGGTAAAGGACCATAAATTTGTGCATAATCTGGTTGGGGATTAACATTAAAAGACTCAGACGTTTTTATGATAACCCTTGGTGTGTTAGAAGAATCCGTTGGTGTGACGAAAGTGACCGGTTTTGAATAATTAAAAGGTTTGTTGTAAACAACAGTTTTTAATTTTGATCGACTCTCGTCTTCTGCATCTAATTCCTCTTTACGATGATATTCAACAACACTCATAACAGAATTATCAATTTTATATTCTGCACTGGAAACTTCAGGATTTGGTTTGAATGCTTTGGTTGAAAGCTTAGGTTTGTAATCAACAAGATTAAGTCCATATCCATTTGGATTGGGTTTTAAAGTAAACTTTTCAATAGCAGTTACTGACTCACCATGTTTGTAAACAACAGTTTTAAACTCTTTAAGTTTGTTTTGCATGCCGATAATTTCTTCAAGATGATCATCTATTCGTTTCGTTGAATGCTTTTTGTATGCAGAGAACTGTTTTTGACAAGTTAACAACTCAGCCTTAGCTTTTTGATTTTCCAAGGTGAGAGCGTTAATTTGCTTTTATGTTCATGTTTCATTTGTTCTATTTCAGACAACAAAGCATTCTTCGAAGCGGCTAGATCACGCATCTGTCTCTCTAAATATTTTTCGTTTTGATGAGATTTAGCAAAGGCGGCTTCAAAACCTTTTTCACGGTTTTCTTGAGGTTTGAAAAAGTTGAGTTGCTTTTGTAAACATTCAAAATCCTTGGTTAACAGTGCATTTTTACTTTTTAAGTCCTGATTTACTGCACGACATTCTTCCACTATGGTTTGTTGGTCTTGTATTAAACGAGCAAAATCTGGATGAGGCAAAAGTTTGGTGTGTTCAACGTGAGTCACAACATGATCATTACTTAGATACTCAAGTATAACCACGGAGTCAATTTGATTATCAATGGAAACCATAAGGTCATCTTGATCGTCAAATGTAACTACGGGGTCTAATTGAAAATCTTCGGAATGAGATGTGGATGACTCATTTTGAACATTTTGAGCCTTGCCGGATTCAGATGTTGGCGGAGATATTAGATCAGAGATAAATATGGTTTGTTCGGGTACCTGAGACAAGCCATCAGTGTCATACACTGGGCCTGTGTCACTCATGTGTAACTCATGCATATTAGCCATCAACATAACAACTGCATTGGCCTGCAAGTCCTCCATATCATCATCTGAGTCTGCATCTGCCATAAAGCTCTGTTCTTTGTCTGTGAGAGTTCCACCAGCTTCATCCTTAAGAGCCAAAAGAAGAGCCTCTTTGTGATAAGCACTACCCCTAGTCCTCGGCTTTAGGCTGTTCCACCACTTGAGCTCTGTTGTTATTCCTACCCATAGCATTAAACCCTTGACCACCGCCCATCTGACGACCATAACCACGATTCTGAACTTCAACTCGTCCATTGTTCACAACAGCCTGATTTCGTGTGTTAGATGAGGAACGAATACGATTGTTGGATTTGTTGGTATAACGGCTAAAAGCATTAGCAATCATAACAAATCCGTGTTGCAATGCTTCGAACGGATCGGATTCCTCATTAGCTTCACTGACAAATGCTTGAGCATTGTTGTTGTTGTATGAAACCAATTGATTATGTTGAGATTGTTGTGATTGATCATTTGGTGTGATAGTGGCAGTTGGTTGAGGAGGATAACTGTTTTGAGCATATAAGGCAAGTTGTTGATTTTCCGGATGTGAAGGTGAAGCAATTTGAGCACGGAGAATCCTTTCCCTATTAACTTCCTTTTCATGAGGCTTCAAGTAAGCGTACAACAATCCGTATGTAGAATGATGCATGTTCTTCGCTTGACGGAGAAAAATGACATACTTCTCCCATTCAGGACCAAGACTACTCAGGAACTTAGTATTAACTGCAATTCTTGGCATGATGATGTTGTGTTTATCCAAATCATTGATGATGTCTGAAAATCAATGATGATAAGACTCTAGTGTCTCTCCAGGTTCAATCAAGAAGTGTTCATAAGCCAAGTAAATTTTGGATTCCATATCCTCCTGATTGAGTGCAGATCCTTCCATAAGTAGATGAATGTGTTCCCACATTGCCTTTGCATTCTTTTGAGCATCAACACTTCGAAGAATTGGGTTTGGTAATCCTAAAAGGATATATTGCATGCAAGCTCATTAGCTTCTTAGTGTAGAAGTTCTTCTGGATTCAGGTCTGCAACAGTAGCAATGTTTGATTGTTCATCTCTTGGTGGATTAGCATTTGGATCTCCGGGTATAATGACAGTAGGCATCTGAAATGGACCTTCCAAGATAACCTTCTTTAAGAACTTTCCATGTGGCTTCTTCAGATCACAAAACCTAAAGAACCTAATCACCCATTGATCGTAGTTTCCTGGAGTGAGCATTGGAGGTCTATCAAGTGATCCAGCCTCATGAATTGATTGTTGGCTGCTTAAAGCTTCACACATCTTTGCAAACCAAGTGGGTTCCTTCATAGTGTTCCTTGATGGATGTTGATTGAAATCGTTTGTGTAGGGTTGAACTTGAAGACTTGGTGGTGTTTGAACCATTTTTGGTGGAGGAATTTCTCCAAGTTGTGGAGTATGTTGTTGATTAAATTGTTGTTGATAAATTGCTTGTTGTTGATAATAAGTGTAAGGGAAACAGTTAGAGTATGGTGGTTGTGACATGTTGAAAACTTGTGTTGGTAAAAATGGATCTTTGTAGTCGAATGAACCTTTGTTGATGAAATATCCTTAGGCGTAGAAATCACAATAAAGAAAGTAGCACTTATGCGTAAAAACACCAAAGTTACGCGTAACAGCAAGAGTTACGCGTAGAATTAGCTTACGCGTAAGTATGGAAAAAGCACTAAAGTTATGCGTAAAACAAGAAGTTAGGCGTAGAAAACTTAGGCGTAGGATTACCTTATGCGTAAGACTAAGCTTAAGCGTAAGATAAATCTTATGCGTAGGATTTTCTACGTGTAAGCTTTATGCTTATGCGTAATTTTAGGGTTTTATCCCAAGTGATCTTTTACACTATCACAGTGCAAAAGATATCCAAAGTCGACGTATTTTCAGGCTTATCAAAGCAAGAAAACACAGAGTAAACCACGAAACTGAAGATCAAACCAAGGATAAAGTTACGCGTAAAAATAGGGTTTTGATACGCGTAGCTTTACTCGTAAAAATGATTTTGCCCAAAGATGTTTCTAAACCAGATTTTTGTGATGAGATAGCTTTAATATCACAAAAATAACACAAAAGTGTGAAACTTGATGAACCAAAACGTCTAAATAGGTTACGCGTAGAACGAAACCCTCGAACAAAAACAAGCTTAAAAACTATGATCCACGCATAAAGTTTGAAACTTTTTGCCAAAAACAGTTATTTTAACACCTTAAAACATTGAAAGTACAAGAATCTTGGATTAAAAAGTGTAAAAAACATGTTTTTAAGCGAACCAAAGTATCTCGTTAGCTTTACGCGTAGGACCAAAAAAACCCACTTCAAAAGCAATAACGATTCAACCAACTAGTAGGCGATTGATACCACTGATAGGTCACTAGTTTTACAACACAAGCATCAATAGAAATATTAGAGAAGAGAAGAGATTGGTTGAACACGTTAAACACACACACACGTATAGATCTTAGACGGTTATGCGTAAGGTGTAAAGAGAGTGAATAAAATGAACAACCAACCCTCAAGTGAGGGTTATACAAGAGTATTTATAGGAGGGAAGCTAGGGCAACACTCCTAGTTCCCATCCTTTCCTTAATGGGCTTGGGCCTAAGCTCATGGGCCTTCTACATAAGCTTAAGCTAATAACAGACATAAAGGCCATAATTAAGCTAACTATTACATATGAATTACTAACACTTGATTTAGGTATAGGAGTGATTCCAACAAAAGAAGATCGAGGCAGTTTCACCATCCCTTGTTCTATAGGGCCGCTCTCTATGAAAAACGCCTTGGCAGATCTTGGGGCTAGCATTAACCTGATGCCTCACTCCCTATTCCTCAAACTCGGATATTCAGGGCTGAAACCAACCAGGATGAGTATTCAATTAGCTGATCGATCAATCAAATATCCCATTGGAGTTTGTGAAAATGTTCTTGTAAGGGTAGGAGAATTCAAGTTTCCAGTTGATTTCGTGATTTTAGAAATGGAGGAAGATAACTCAGTCCCAATAATCCTTGGAAGACCTTTCTTGGCTACAGCTCATGCCATTATAGATGTTCATGATGGTAAACTCACTTTACGAGTGGGGTCCGAGAGCTTAATCTTCGACATCAAGGACTCTATGAGTCACTCCTCCTCCTACGACCACCCTATTTATTTTGTTGAGGAAGTTGATGAATTTGTTGATGACATAGATGGCTGCATTGATAAGTATCTATTAAACGAATTCATAAATGATGATAACAACACAATATGCAACAACAAAGAAATTAAGATGGTTGGAGCTGTTTCCTTTTACCCGCGTAAGGAAGAAATTGAACCCCTTGAGCTTCAAAAGCCAGAAAACAAGCTAAAACCATCAATCAAGGAACCCCCTACCTTAGAACTAAAAGATCTCCCGAGCCATTTAGAATACGCCATCCTTCAAGGAAAGGACCAACTCCCTGTCATCATAAGCTCGTCGCTGACCACTGGACAAAAAGAGAAGCTCTTGGAAGTTTTAAAAGAATACAAAGGAGTGATCGCGTGGAGTGTTGCTGACATTAAGGGTATTGATTCTACATTCTATACTCATAAAATCCGCATGGAAGAAGATTACAAACCAACTGTTCAGCCGCAGAGGAGGGTCAACCCTAACATTAAGGAGGTAGTAAAGAAAGAGGTCGTCAAGCTCCTCGATGCCGGCCTTATCTACCCCATTTCGGATAGCCCATGGGTCAGCCCAGTCCAAGTGGTTCCAAAAAAGGGAGGAATGACGGTTGTAAAGAATGAAAAGGGTGATTTAGTGCCACAAAGAACGGTTACTGGTTGGCGTATTTGTATCGACTATAGAAAGTTAAATGATGCCACCCGGAAGGATCATTTTCCTCTGCCATTCATTGACCAAATGCTCGAAAGCTTAGCCGGGCATGAATACTACTGTTTCCTTGATGGCTTTTCAGGATATTTTCAAATTCCCATTGCCCTTGAAGATCAGGAAAAGACTACGTTTACATGCCCATACGGGACGTTTGCCTACAAGCGAATGCCATTCGGGTTATGTAACGCACCCGCCACCTTTCAGCGATGTATGATGGCCATATTCCATGAATTAATTGAGGACAACATGGAAGTCTTCATGGATGATTTCTCGGTATTTGGAAATTCCTTCTACCTTTGTCTTTCCAACCTTAGGAAGATGTTGAAACGGTGCGAAGAAACTAATTTGGTCCTAAATTGGGAAAAATGTCATTTCATGGTAAAAGAAGGAATTGTCTTAGGGCATAAAGTCTTTGGAAATGGAATTGAGGTCGATAGAGCAAAAATGGAAGCGATATCCAAACTCCCCTATCCTACCACCGTTAAATCCATTCGCAACTTTCTAGGTCATGCGGGTTTTTATCGAAGGTTTATTAAAGACTTCTCGAAAATTGCCCGGCCAATGACACAGCTTCTTGTTAAGGATGCCCCTTTTGATTTTTCTGGAGAATGCAAAGAAGCATTCAACCGACTAAAGAAGGATCTTACTCAGGCGCCTATAATGGTCACCCCTGATTGGTCTCAGCCATTCGAAATCATGTGCGATGCTAGTGATTATGCTGTAGGCGCCGTGCTCGGCCAAAGGAAAGAGAAGCATTTTCAACCAATTTACTATGCCAGCAAAACCATGAATGTAGCACAAGAAAATTACACAACTACCGAGAAAGAGCTTTTAGCTGTGGTTTTTGCCTTCGACAAGTTCAGGCAATATCTCGTTCTTTCCAAGACTGTCGTCTTCACTGATCACTCCGCCTTGCGCTACTTGTTTTCCAAGCAAGATGCGAAACCCCGACTAATTAGGTGGATTCTATTACTTCAAGAATTCGACATTGAAATTCGAGATAAAAAGGGGGCTGAAAATCTTGCTGCTGATCATCTGTCACACTTGGAAAACCCTGATCTTGAGAAATTCGATCATACCGAGATTCGCGACTCTTTTCCTGAGGAACGGCTAATGGCCATTAAGGAAATTGAGCCATGGTATGCGGATTATGCTAACTATCTGTCCAGTAGGGTTTTGCCAAATTACATGACCAAGCAAGATAAAAGGAAATTATTCACTACGCTAAAACATTACTTCTGGGATGAGCCCTTTCTTATTCCGCATATGCCCCAATCAAATCATTCGACGTTGTGTGGCCGGAAGAGAGATTGATCGAGTTCTGAAAGAATGCCATGCGGGACCATCTGGAGGACATCACGGTGTAAATGTCACGGCACGAAAGGTTTTCGATGCCGGATTCTACTGGCCTACTATTTTTCGAGACGTTAAGAGATTAGTTCAAACGTGTGATGCATGCCAATGATCGGGAAACATCTCGCGAAGGGATGAATCACATCAGAATTATATCCAAGTCTGCGAAATATTCGATGTTTGGGGTATAGACTTCATGGGACCTTTTCCATCATCCGGAGGAAATGAATACATTCTCGTAGCTATTGATTATGTATCCAAATGGGTAGAGGCTCAAGCCCTTACGACTAATGATGCGAGGGTAGTTATTCATTTTCTTAAAAAGCTCTTCGCACGATTTGGGATTCCCAAGGCATTGATTAGTGATAGAGGAACCCACTTTTGCAATGCTCAAATGGAGAAGGTAATGAAGAAGTATGGCGTTCCACATAGATTTTCTACTGCATATCATCCTCAGACGAATGGACAAGTAGAAAACACAAATAGGGCATTAAAGCGGATACTTGAAAAAATGGTCCACCAGAATAGAAAAGATTGGGCATTCAAACTGGATGAGGCACTATGGGCATTCAGAACTGCTTACAAAACACCTATAGGAACAACCCCTTTTCGCTTAGTATACGGGAAGGCGTGCCACCTCCCTATTGAACTTGAGCAAAAAGCATATTGGGCACTTAAGGCCTGTAATATGGATTATTCTGAAGCAGGGTCAAATAGGTTCTTATAGCTTCAAGAATTGGATGAACTAAGGCTGGAAGCGTATGAATCGTCGATCACATACAAAGAAAGGGAAAAAAATGGCATGATCAACGAATAAAGAGTCCTAAAGAGTTTTTGGAAGGAGATAAGGTGCTCTTGTATAATTCAAGACTGAGATTATTTCCGGGAAAACTCAAATCGAGATGGTATGGACCTTTTTCAGTAAAGAAGCAGATGAGTAATCGAGCGGTGGTGCTACTAGACCACGATGGAAGGGAATTTACCGTAAATGGACAACGTGTGAAACATTATCAGTTGGATGATAATGAAATGGTGAACGATGAAGATATTGTTTTAGAAGAAGGTGACGGTAATGAAGTCACGTAGGGGCACGACTACGAGTCTAGCTACAAGACTCATAAATAAAGAAAAGCGCTTCGTGGGAGGCAACCCATGCTTAATTGTTTGCTTGTTAGTGTCATATATCTTTTATTGATTGTTTACTCTCATGTTTAAATTTGTAAAAATGCTTTATTTTGTTTTTAACCTCGTCTTAATTGCATATAAAGGTATTTTACATAAAGGATAAGTATAGGGAGGATTACACACATTTTCAAAAGAAACATAAACATGCGAATTTCAATTAATTAAAAGATATATATGTGTGTTTTTTCGAGTCAAATGCTTGTATCGAGTCATAATGGCTGTTTTGCAGGAAATTTTTCCAGATTCTAAAGATGTAAATTTTCCAGAATTTTTTCCAGAAAATCGCAGACCAGTTTTTGTCAGGATAACCTGACGGCGTCAGGATCGCAACCTGACGGCGTCAGGAAGGAGTAAAAACAACAGATTACTTTTTTCTCGTTTTCTGAGCTACTTATAAATTTTTGGAATTTTTCAGGTCTTAATTTTCCAGAAATTCTGTAAACATCCATTCCACAAGCATTATATCCTAGTCTAGTAGAGTTTTATATATATTATTACCGCCGATTTTACGCGAAGGTTTCGTTTGTTTTCTTCAAGTGTGCAGGTTTAATTTACTAAGAAGAAGATACATAAGATTGGAAGGTGCTTTTCACGCATACATTCTTCTTGGAAAGGATTTAACCACCACTTTACACGGATCCTACCGAGCTAATCAGGGGAGTATTAGTTTCTTTCGTTTTTTATTACCTTCCATTATCATAACTTTGATACTTTCGGGAAACATTGGGGACAATGTTCAGTTTAAGTGTAGTGAGGGAAAATAAAACGGGAACTTTGAAACTATGCTTATCCTTGATTATTTGTTTTGTCCAATTGCATTTGCGTAATAAACCATGAGAAAATGTCGGTTAGGGTAATTTTGGCACCAAATTTAAAATTTTTCATGACATATAGGAGTGGGCCATTAGTCTTAATAAAAGCGTGTTGGAATCACTCCTAAACCTTAATTCAAGTGTTAGTTTCTCATATGTAATAGGTAGCTTATTATGGCCTTTATGTTTGTTTAAGGTCAAGCTTATGTAGAAGGCCCATAAGCTTAGGCCCATGTCCAATAAGGAAAAGGGAAGGAGTGGGAGTGTTGCCCTAGCTCCTTGCCTATAAATACTCTTGTAAACCTTCATTTGAAGGTTGGTTGTTCAATATTTCTCTTTCACTCACTCCTACGCCTAAACCGTATTATTATTTTGTGGGTGTGTGTTTGGTTTATTGTTCAATCGCCTCTATATCTTTCTATTAAGCTTGTGTTGTAAATCTAGTGACCTAACAGTGGTATCAATCGCCTAATAGTTGAGTGAACGTATTGTTTGAAGTGAGTTTTGGTCTCACGCTTAACTTGCGTATCCGAAACTTTGGATTGATCAAAAACGTATTTTTTACACTTTTTAATCCAAGATTCTTGTCATTTCAACGTTATAAGGTGTTAAACTTACTGTTTTTGGCAAAAAGTTTCGAACTTTATGTGTAGATCATTGTTTTTCATCTAGTTTTTGTACGAGGGTTTCAACCTACGCATAACTGTTTTAAGAGCTTTGGATCATCAAGTTTCACACTTTTGTGTCTTTTGGTGTTATTGAAGCTATTTCATCACACAAAAACTGGTTTAGAAACATCTTTGGGCATTATCAGTTTTACGAGTAATCCTACGCGTAGCAAAACCCTAAAACTACGCGTAAGATTATCCTTGGTTTGATCTTCGTTTTCGTGGTTTACTCCGTGTTTTCTTGCTTGGATAAGCCTGAAAATACGTCGACTTTGGATATCTTTTGCACTGTGATAGTGTAAAAGATCATTTGGGTAAAACCCTAAACTTACGCATAAGCATAAAGCTTACGCGTAGAAATCCTACGCATAAGATTCATCTTACGCCTAAGACAAGTCTTACGCATAAGGTAATCCTACGCACAAGTTTCTACGCCTAACTTTGTGTCTACGCATAACTTTAGAGTCTTTTCCATACTTACGCGTAAGCTAAATTCTACGCCTAACTAGTGATTGTTACGCGTAACTTTGGTGTTTTTACGCATAAGTGCTACTTGGATTATTGTGATTTCTCCGCCTAAGGTCATTTCTACAACTAAGGTTCATTCGACTACAAAGATCCATTTTTACCAACACAAGTTTTCAACATGTCACAACGACCATACTCTAACTATTTCCCTTACACTTATTCTCAACGACAACAACAACTAAGTCCACAACATCAACAATGGAATCAACAACAAGCAATTTATCAACAACAATTTAATCAACAACATACTCCACAACTTGGAGCAATTTCTCCACCACAAATGGTTCAAACACCGCCAAGTCTTCAAGTTCAACCCTACACAAATGACTTCAATCAACATCCATCAAGGAACACTATGAAGGAACCAACTTGGTTTGCAAAGATGTGTGAAGCTTTAAGCAGCCAACAATCAATTCATGAGGCTGGATCACTTGATAGACCTCCAATGCTCACTCCAGGAAACTACGATCAATGGGTGATACGGTTCTTTAGGTTTTGTGATCTGAAGAAGCCACATGGAAAGTTCTTAAAGAAGGTTATCTTGGAAGGTCCATTTGAGATGCCTACTGTCATTGTACCCGGAGATCCTAATGCTATTCCACCAAGAGATGAACAAACGAACATTGCTACTGTTGCAGATTTAAATCGAACAGAACTTCTACACTATGAAGCTGATGAGCTTGCAATGCAATATATCCTTTTAGGATTACCTAACCTAATTCTTCGAAGTGTTGATGCTCAAAAGACTGCAAAGGAAATGTGGGACCATATTCATCTTCTTATCGAAGGATCTGTACTCAATCAGGAAGATTTGGAATCCAAAATTTACTTGGCTTATGAACACTTCATGATTGAACCTGGAGAGACACTAGAGTCTTATCATCATCGATTTTCAGACATCATCAATGATTTGGATTAACACAACATCATCATGCCAAGAATTGCAGTGAATACTAAGTTCCTGAGTAGTCTTGGTCCTGAATGGGAGAAGTATGTCATTTTTCTCCGTCAAGCGAAGAATATGCATCACTCTACATATGGATTGTTGTACAATTACTTGAAGCCTCATGAAAAGGAAGTTGATCGGGAAAGGATTCTCCGTGCTCAAATTGCTCCACCTACACATCTGGAAAATCAACAAATTGCCTTATTTGCTCAACAAAGTTATCCTCCTCAACAAGCAACTCAACCAACTGTCACACAAAATGATCATTCACAACAACAATCTCAACAAAATCAACTGGTTCCATACAACAACAGCAATACTCAACCAATTGTCAGTGAAGCTAATGAGGACATCGATCCGTTCGATGCATTGCAACAAGGATTTGTTATGATTGCTAATGCTTTTGGCCGTTATACCAACAAATCCAACAATCGTATTCGTTCCTCATCTAACACACGAAATCAGGCTGTTGTAAACAATGGACGAGTTGAAGTTCAGAATCGTGGTTATGGTCGTCAGATGGGCGGTGGTCGAGGGTTTAATGCTATGGGTCGGAATAACAACAGAGCTCCAGTGGTGGAACAGGGAAATGCTCAGAATGGGTTGAATGGTCTTCGATGCTACAACTGCAACGAGAAGGGACACCTGGCTAATGCATGCCCAAAGCCAAGGACTAGGGGCAGTGCTTATTTCAAAGAGGCTCTTCTTTTGGCTCTTAAGGATGAAGCTGGTGGATCTCTCACAGACAAAGAACAGAGTTTTATGGCTAATGCAGACTCAGATGATGATATGGAGGACTTGCAGGCCAATGCAGCAGTTATGTTGATGGCTAATATGCATGAGTTACACATGAGTGACACAGGCCCAGTGTATGACATTGATGGCTTGTCTCAGGTACCCGAACAAACCATATTTATCTCTGATCTAATCTCTCCGCCAACATCTGAATTCGGCATGGCTCAGAATGTTCAAAATGAGTCATTTACATCTCATTCCGACGATTTTCAAATAGACCCTGTAGTTACATTTGACGATCAAGATGACCTTTTGGTTTCCTTTGATAATCAAATTGACTCCGTGGTTATACTTGAGGATCTAAATAATGATCATGTTGTGACTTCCGTTGAACAAACTGAACTTTTGCCTCATCCAGATCTTGCTCTGTTACTTAAAGACCAACAATCCCAAATTGAAGAATGTTGTGCATTAAATAAGGACTTAAAAAGTAAAAATGCACTGTTAACCAAGGATTTTGAATGTTTAAACATGCAACTCAACTTTTTCAAAACTCAAGAAAACCGTGAAAAAGGTTTTGAAGCCGCTTTTGCTAAATCTCATCAAAACGAAAAATATTTAGAGAAACAGATGCGTGACCTAGCCGCTTCGAAGAATGCTTTGTTGTCTGAGATAGAACAACTGAAACATGAACATAAAAAGCAAATTAACGCTCTTACCTTGGAAAATCAAAAAGCTAAGGCTGAGTTGTTAACTTGTCAAAAACAGTTCTCTGCATACAAAAAGCATTCAACGAATCGAATAGATGACCTTCTTGAAGAAATTATCGGCTTGCAAAACAAACTTAAAGAGTTTAAAACTGTTGTTTACAAACATGGTGAATCAGTAACAGCTATTGAAAAGTTTACTTTAAAACCCAATCCAAAAGGATATGGACCAAATCTTGCTGATTACAAACCTAAGCTTTCACTAAAAACATTCAAACCAAATCCTGAAGTTTCCAGTGCAGAATATAAAATTAATGATACTGTTATGAGTGTTTGTTGAATATCATCGTCAAGAGGAATTAGATGCAGAAGACGAGAGTCGATCAAAATTAAAAACTGTTGTTTACAACAAACCTTTTAATTATTCAAAACCGGTCACTTTTGTCACACCAACGGATTCTTCTAACACACCAAGGGTTATCATAAAAACACCTGAGTCTTCTAATGTTAATCCCCAACCAGATTATGCACAAATTTATGATCCTTTACCTTCCATTAGTGAAGTAAACTCAAAACCTGAAAATCGAAAAATTCTTAGATATTTTGACATTTTCATGGCTGACCTCAAAACTTTACAACATGAGATAGAATATCATTCTGAAATCAAAGTTCAACATTTTCAATCGCCTCTGGCACGAGAACAAAGAGAAATTTTTCAGAAAAATCTTTTACCAAATGTTAAAAATTTGAAAAATTGTGCATTGTCTTGGGAACGGGACTTTCATAAGGAACTTGGAGTGATGAAGGTCGTTTTCGAGAAAACAGAAACATCTATTTCTAACACTAAACGTAAAAAGAAAATGTTGAGAAAAGATGTTGATCGACTCTTGAAGGATGTTATCTGTGCTGATATCAATAATGTTGTGTTATTCAATTCTTTGCCACATGCATCTGATTATATCCCTGCTGATACTGTTGAGAATGGTGTAACTGTTGAGAACACCGATAATGTGCTTCAGATCGAGTCTTTAAAAGCTGAAAATGAACGATTACTTAACGAACTTTACAATGCAAAACGTCGTCTTAATTGGTGTGAAAAGATATTCACAATCAACAACTTGGTTTTCAAAAGAAAATCGCTCAGTTGCAGACAAAATCTTTTGATCCTAAACTTGAGCAACTGGATGATCAAAACATGTCTTTGAAACGTCAAATCTCAAAATATGAACAAGAACTTGTAAAAGTTAAACAGGAATATGGTGTCATATTTGATTTACTCAATAAGACTCGTCATGAAGCATCAAACGAACTTGATCACTATCTTACTCACACTAGAGAAGTCATGAATTTTGCTGGGAATATTCGTTCTGAAAATCAAGGTTTGATTCACACTATCTCTAAGTTAAGAGAAATGTTAGGAAAGTATGAACTACTTCCGCCTACCGTGATTAAGAGAATAGCACCACTCACACTTAGTAATCGTGAACCTAGAATCCCTACTTCCAAATCACAAGTTGCTAACGTGCTTCCTTCTACTGAAACAGGAATAGTTGCGTCTTTTCCAAACGTCCGCACTTCACAGCCTAGGAGCACTCAATCGAAGAATAGGAAGTTGCGACCTAAGAAAAGATCAATAAGGAATGCTAAAGTAGAAGAACACCCTAGGACTATGAATAAGACTCACGTTGCTTCCACTATAGATATTGCGTCTAGCAAATGTAATAGAAATAGTGATGTAACGAATGCTAAACCATTAAGTACTATTGATATTCAGTCTGATGCACCTTGTGTTATTTGTCGTAAAAGTATGAATTCTGATTGTCATGACAAATGTGTTGCTAAAGCTATAATCTCTCGTTTACGGAATCCTAAGAATCGGAATACCTCTAGGCCCACTAATCATTCTAAGTCTGTGCTTGGTAGACCGCCTTCTTTAGATTCTAAGGCATGCGTTGTTGTCCCTGTAGCTCCAGTTTCACCTCCTAAGAATGTAGTACCACCCAGTGCATTCACAATGACAAAAGAAAATAGTAGTTATAGATGGCAGAAATGGATATATAACACACTAGGATTTAAATGGATGCCTAAATTTATTAATGTGTGTATGTCTACTATCACTGCTCCAGAACCCTCTAACATTTCGGGTTCCACATCTACTTCTATTCCATCTGTGTCGTCTGTGTGTAATGCAGGTGATACAGATCATTCTCTGGATTGTTGATAGCGGATGTTCTCGACACATGACAGGCAAGCTTAAACTGTTATCAAACTTTATTGCAAAGTTCATTGGCACTGTCAGATTCGGGAATGATCACTTCGCAGCTATCATGGGCTACGGAGACTATATCAATGGGAACATTGAAATTAGCAGGGTTTACTATGTGGAAGGCCTCGCTCACAATCTGTTTTCAGTAGGTCAGTTTTGTGATGGAGATTTGGAGGTTGCTTTTAGGGAGAAAACTTGTTTCATTCGTGATCTACAAGGAAATGACCTTATGTCTGGCTCGCGTAATTCTAGTCTTTACACTATCTCTATGCAAGACATGGTTGCTTCATCTCCCATCTGCTTACTTTCAAAGGCAACATCAACAAAATCATGGCTATGGCACCGTCGTCTCTCACATCTAAACTTTCAAACCATCACCAACCTTGCTCGACACAAACTAGTTGAAGGTCTCCCACGATTCCGGTATTCAAAAGATCACCTTTGCTCAGCTTGTGAACAAGGGAAAAGCACTCGTGCTCATTTTCCTTCAAAGGTGGAACACAGCTCTCAGCATGTGCTTCATCTTCTTCACATGGATTTGTGTGGCCCGATGCGCGTGCAAACAATCAATGGCAAACGCTACATCTTAGTAATTGTTGATGACTACTCACGATGGACTTGGGTCTACTTTCTTCGAAGCAAAGACCAAGCTCCACATATGATCATCACCTTTCTCACAAAAATACAGGTTCAGCTCCGAAACACCGTCAGACAAATAAGAACAGATAAAGGAACTGAATTTGTTAACCAAACCCTTCGTGACTTTTATGAGAAAGTGGGAATTCAGCATCAAACATCTATTGCACGTACACCCGAACAAAACAGAGTTGTTGAAAGACGAAACCGAACGTTAGTGGAAGCTGCAAGAACAATGTTAATCAATGCTAAACTTCCAGATTACTTGTGGGCAGAAGTTGTATCTACTGCATGTTATACTCAAAACCGTTCTATGATCGCAAAACGCCACAACAAAACACCTTTCGAGCTTGTCCACAACCATAAACCGAATCTCAAACACTTTCATGTATTTGGATCCCTTTGCTATCCGAATAATGATCGTGATGATTTTGGAAAGCTCAAAGCCAAAGCCGACATTGGAGTCTTTATTGGATATTGTGAGAATTCTAAAGGTTACCGGATCTGGAATCGTCGTACAAAACAGGTGATGGAAACGATTCATGCTCATTTTGATGAACTTACGGAGATGGCTTCTGAGTATAACAGCTTAGAACCCGGTCACAACCGCTTAAACTTCCCTCAACCCCCATCATCAGCTGAACAAAGCCCCCAGCTCACTCGTCAACAAATGGAAAGGTTATTTGATCCGCTGTTCAGTGACGATATTGATGAACGTGCTCAAGGTGTATCCGCTGTTTCCGCTGCACAACCTGATAATACTCTTATACCTGATACACCTGCTACAACAACTAACGTTGAAGAAGCACCACCAGTTGACTCCACCACAACAGTTGAACAAACCGCTTCCAACAATGATGAACCGGCTGATGATATTCCAACAATGATGAACTACTTCCAACAATGATGAACCGCTTCCAACAATGATGAACCGCTTCCAACAATGATAGTGTAACAAACCGCTTCCAACAGTTGAACAAACCGCTTCCAACAATGATGAACCGCTTCCAACATTGCATTTATGCACTCACCGTCTGCCAATCTGAGCCTAAAAACATTAAAGACGCAATGACAAAAGACAACTGGATTGAATCCATGCAAGAAGAACTCAACCAATTCAAACGTCTTGAAGTATGGGAACTGGTTGAAAGACCAACAGGGGTCTACGTCATTGGTCTCAAATGGATTTGGAAAAACAAATTGGATGCTGAAGGGAACGTCATCCGAAACAAGTCACGTCTAGTTGCTAAGGTTTATCGTCAGGAAGAGGGAATAGACTTTGAAGAATCTTTTGCTTCGGTTGCTCGTCTTGAGGTTGTTCGGATATTTCTCGCGTTCGCGGCTCATATGAATATGACGGTCTTTCAGATGGATATCAAAACTGCGTTTCTCAACAGAAAACTGAAAGAAACGGTTTATGTCAGCCAACCCGAAGGATTCGTTGATCCAGAGTTCTCGAACCATGTCTACAAACTGAACAAAGCTCTTTATGGTCTCAAACAAGCCCCTCGGGCATGGTACGATAAGCTATCATCTTTCCTCATTGCTAATAATTTCACCAAAGGTTCGGTTGACCCTACTCTTTTTATACAATATCACGGGGCACATATCTTAATTGTTCAAATTTACGTGGATGACATCATTTTTGGGTCTACACATAAAAAGTTTTCAATCGCTTTTGCAAAACTAATGAAGAAAATTTTTGAAATGTCCATGATGGGTGAACTTACGTTCTTTCTAGGACTGCAAGTTCATCAATCACCCCGTGGTATTTTCTTGAGTCAGTCCAAATATGCCCTTGAATTGTTAAACAAATTTGGAATGAAAACCTGTGATACTTATGCCACACCAATGACTCATACCAAGAAGCTAGACGCTGATTTACATGGGAAATTAGTTGACCCTACCAAATACCGAAGTATTATTGGGTCTCTCATGTATCTAACAGCTAGCAGACCTGATATTGTCTTTGCCGTTTATCTATGCTCCCGTTATCAGTCGCGACCAACTGAAACCCACCTCTCTGAGGCTAAAAGAATCCTCCGATACATCAAGGGAACCACTAACTTGGGGATCTGGTATCCGAAGGATTCTGGTTTTGAACTAATCGCTTTTTCAGACGCTGACCACGCAGGATGCTTAGACTCACGGAAAAGTACTTCAGGAGCTCTACAATTTCTTGGTGATAAACTGGTGTCTTGGCAATCGAAGAAGCAGGATTGTACATCGCTGTCATCAACCGAAGCAGAATATGTAGCCATGTCCGCGTGTTGTGCTCAAGTCATCTGGATGAGAACACAACTCAAAGACTATGGTTACGTATTTGACAGAATCCCGATGTACTTCGACAATCGAAGTGTCATTGCGATCTCGTGCAACTCAGTTCAGCACTCGAAATCAAAGCACATCGATCTTCGTTATCATTTCATCAAGGACCACGTGGAACAGGGTACAGTTGAATTATACTTCGTGGGTACAGAATACCAATTGGCAGATCTTCTCACCAAAGCCTTGCCTCCCGCTAGGTTTAATGAGTTGGTCCACCGGATTGGTATGAGGTGTTTGACTCAAGAGGAATTGGATGACCTCCTAAAACAGTCTTAAAAACCTGTCAAACACCAAAATCTCTTTTGTAAATAATTTTTCAAAAACAAAATACAAAAATATAAAACCTGATAAAACAACAAAAATATTCTTCTAATCTAATTTTCTTTTAACATGGCAAGTACATTTCTTCCGTCAACACTTTAATCTTTCAAAATTCAGTATTTTTCCGATCAAGTGTTGAGGGGGAGAAAGTTATCACTTAACTGTTTCAAAACATCTGTGTACTTGCATGTTATCATATCCCGGTTGTTTCTTTTATCAATGGTGGTAAATTTTTCTGGTTCAAATGACACTCCTCGGAATAAAATTAATAACCTTTCATTATTTTATTAAGTCGAGGGGGAGTGTCGTCATGTTTCTTTCTTAAAAATCTTTGTTTGGTAACCAAAATGGAAGTTAAATGGCTTTGTATGAAAAAGGAAAAGGTGGAGGGACCAAAACTGTCAAAATGTTAAAGTCATTTTAATAAAAACACTCTCCACCTAACTATTCCATCACATTTAATACTTACACCAAAAAGATCCTACGCCTAAGAATCGTTTGACAAATCCGTGTTTCAGATCATCAATTTGTAAGTGATTTCGTGTTTATAACTAGTTTTTAAGCAATGGTTTTGAATCTTTCAAAAATCCAACGGTTTAATTCAAAGATATAGTCACTTTTGTATCTTACGCGTAAGCGCAAGAACACCAAATCATAAAAGGGTGTTTGTGGGTATAAGAGTTGTGTCAAAACGTTCATAAAACATCAATGATATTTCTTTAATCATCAAAACGTACCCAGAAATATTAATTGAGTGTATTTGAAAACTAGGGTTTATGCGTGGATTTGGGTTTTTCCAAACGAGAATGTTTTTGGTGAAAAAGGTTGTTGTATAAGGTTACTATCAAGTTGAATTGATTATATCCAGGCCCAGATTACACCCAGAAACACTAATTAATCATAAAATGGAAATTAGGGTTTTGTGTTCATACGGTTTTGGTACTCTTGATTTTTGACACTTTTGATGTTAAAACTTGGATAAACATACTCAATATGCTTCTTAGAACTCCCAGAAACACTTTGGTGCAAATCCTATGGCTAGAAATCATATGCGTAATTCATGAACCTTAGGGTTTTGACTTACGCGTATGACTTTCTACGCATAACCTGTGAAATGAGTTTCATGCCATGATCTGTGTTTAAAATGAGTGTACATGTTAAGATTGATGATATGATGATTTTATTTCAGGCTTGTTACACATAAAGCTCAGAATCAAGGTCTTTGTTACTCTACGCATAAGGATCACCTTACGCGTAGAAAGTTATGCGTAAGAGAAATTTTACGCGTAACTATTACGCGTAAGGTTCTACAATGGGACTACGCGTATCCTGTGAAGGATATGCGTAAACAGTGACCTCTACGCATAAGGTCTACTCTTACGAGTAAGCCTTACGCGTAAGGTTTATATACACCTACGCGTAAGCTCTACGCTTAAGGTCCCCTTTTCCTACGCGTAACTTTTCTTACGTGTAAGTTAGGATCCTACGCGTAAGCTTTCGTCTACGCGTATATCATTACTGTTTACGCTTAACTTTGTCAAATCTACGCCTAAGCCTTGATAGACCTTCATTATGAATTGTTACGCGTACAAACTTGTTAATAAACAAATCATATCGTCACGAAACCAATAAAGTCACTAATAAACTTAAACGTTTGATATGTTGTGAATATAAGTGATAACATAAACTTTAAAACTTAAAGTTAACTAACTCACGAAACTTATCACGACGACATTGGACTATTGAACATCAAGTGACTTTGGACTCATAACAATCTTTGACACTGTATATTCAATAATTAGACAATAAAAACCTTCTGTTGACTAACACTATGTCTTTCAATATGTTGGTTCTTTTGGCTAATGTTATTTTAGATCACGACATGGCTGCTCAAATGAATGTGGATGCACCAGAAGTTCTCACAATTGCTGATATCTTCCCTAACGGCTATCCTAGAAAGATTGGAAAGAACAACCTTAGGGTTGACTTTGAAACCCTCACATGCTCAGAGTCTTCTTGTCTCATTGCTGTGGATATTCTAAAGAATCATCCGTACCAGAACATGCTCTCACACTCTGCTACTGTACCGTAGATCTACATGCAACAATTCTGGAATTCAATGCAAAGGATCAAGGGTCAAAGTGCAGTGACTGTTACTCTCAATCACAAACAAGTCACCATCACTCATGCAGACTTACGGGCTGTTCTTCTCATTCCTGAAATCGAGCCAACCGACTTCTTTGCCACACCTACTGAGGAGACAGTTCTAAAATTCTTGCTTGATATTGGCTATGATGAAGCTTCAGGAGTTATCCCTAAGCATTCTCATGTGGAGCTTAAGAACATTCCTCAACCGTGGAGAACCCTCTACATCATCATCACCAAATCAGTCTCTGGTCGTGATAGTGGCTATGAGCATCCCAAGCTCATGGAACTACAAATCTTCTGGTCATTAATCAACAAAAAGGACATCGAAATCGAAGCACTGTTATGGGAAGACATGATGTCATTTCACAAGAAACTTGGCTCAAAGATTCCCTATGTCAGATACACAAAATTGTTGATCCAGAGAGCACTTGGATTTAATCCCGATATTCCACAGAGGCTCAATGACCCAGACAATCACGACATGTTGACTGAGCCTACCCTATCAGTCAGAATCAAGGAATCGTCAACAAAGAAACAGGGTGCTGTGTTACCTGATCACCTTCTGACTAACGAAATCAAGAAGCTTGAAACGTACAAAAGGTATCGGGTAGCAGTAAGAGAAGGCAAAGTTGGTCATCTCGATGAAAAACCTTCCAGAACACCTACTCGGAGAACCAGAAGAGGAAGTGTTGGAAGTGATGCAAGTACTGTAAGTCAAAGGAAGTTTCCCAAGAGGAATCCTCCTCGTAAAAGGATTGTTCCTTCTAAGGAAGTTGTTCCCATTCCCGTACCTAAAACTGAAACGCAGAGAAAGCTAATTGACGAGGACTCGGAAGGTACTGAATCAGAAAAAGAGACTTTCTACTCTGAAACTGCTGAAGATGAAACCACAACGGTAGCAAAACCTCCTAGTCCTCCAGCTGACCTAGGAAAAGGAAAGACTCCTGTACTTGTGCCATATGAAGAAAGCTCAGAAAGTGATGAAGAGCAACTGGATAAATCCTACAGGAAGAAGTTTAAATTTGTTAGACACCTTCAAAAGGCTAAAGAGTTTGAACAAGAACAAATGGGTGGCCCCGGAGGGTCGAGTGGTGGTGTCCACTCTTCACCAGGTCCTGATGCGGTTAATCAACCCGATAAGGGAGCTGGTGCCACCAATCTTGTGCAACAACAAACGCTTGTGGAGGAGTCTACTGATTATAACATTGGGGAATCAGAAAAGGATAAGACTGAGAAAGAAAAGACTGATGAAGAAGCTAAGACTCAGACGGAAGAAAAGGCTAAATCTGGACAAGATAACGAAGAGAATTATGATGATTATCTTCTCAACAGTCCAACTCGTTCCAAGGAGGATACTTCTGCACCTCCAAAGGACCCTGAGCCTCCTCATGTCTCCTCCTCATCAGATTCATCATCTCACTCCTCACCACCACCATCTAAAAGATCTACCAAATCAACATCCAAATCAGTGAAGAAGCCAACTCGATCTTGGATATCTCATGCTCATAAAAGAATTGGGAATGCTGTCAAACAAGTCAGAAAGAAAGACATCCTACAAAGGAAGATGAATTTCTATGCTGATCAGATACAGTATATTCATGATGATCTCGACAAGATGCAAGATGAAAGGGAGTATGTCCAGAAGCTCATGAAAGATGATCTTCAAGGGAAAATGGACGAAATGATCAAAGGATACACTCACCAGTTCCTTATGGAGGTCGTTCCGAAACTGACAAAGGAGATGTATAACAGACAACTGTATCCAAATCTATTGCATCTAGCCAAACAAGCCATGAAGTCAACTCCGATGAATTTAAGCATCAATCCAGTTGAATCTACAATCTTCTCAGATGATGAATTGGTGAACCGGCTAGTTGCGCAAATGTCGACACGCTCTGCAACGTTTGCCTCACACGAAGCTAAATTGTTTGAAGCTCTACTGGAATACCAATTCAGGTCCTCATTCCGAGAAGAAGTGATGAGTGTCTAAATACTCATCATTTTTATACTGTTAAAATGCCAAAAACATCTGAAAACACTCAGAAATGCTTCAAAATGATAAAAATATCACAAACAAGTGTTTTATATGTTTTAAATGCAAAAACATCAAAATCTGATGAAAAACGTATCAAGTTTGCATAATTGGCAGTTTTAGTCCCTCAAGTTACAAAAGTTGTCAAAATCAGTCCCTGGTAATTCAAAAACTTGCAAAATATCATTTTAGGTCCATAAGATTCAAAAGTTGTCAAAACAAACCCTTTAAAGTTTAAAAATCACAAATTGACAACTTTAGTCCCTGAACTTTGGAAAAATGTCAAAAATAGTCCTTGGTTAATTTAAAAAGTGAAAATTATCAAATTTTAACCTTGTACTATTCATTAATGACAAAAATGGTCCTTATGATAAACTTTTGGGAATTTACACCTTTAGTCCCTAAAAATCCAAAAATTACATATTAGGTCCTTAAAGTTTAAAAAAATGAAATAAAATACAACTTTGGTCCTTGTATTATTCTTATATGGCAGGTTTGGTCCCTTGAAGGAAGTTTGGAATATTAACAAGATCAGTCCCTCAAGAATATAGCTTTGGCATTTTTAGTCCTTGTGGTTATCTAAGCTAACAAACCAAACGGATCAAATATTAATCCAAGTCCCTAAGCCCAATCCAAACCCAATACCATGACCCGGCCCAGATTTTAAAATCAAATAAACCGCCATCACTGTAGCAGTGTCTCCCTCAACCCTGTATACACCAAAACCAGTGGTTTTAACCACTGGTTTTCACCTTTCCACCTCACCTATCTTATCCCCCCAGCTGTTTTACATTCCCCCTCCACCTCCACATCCATCCAAAAGCTTTAATTAAAGAAAACCTACTTTAAGACTTTTGGCGCCAAATTGTAAATCAAAGGATAGGATTGCTTTGACTCATCCAATGGTGGTGGGAATAGCTCAGAAGCATGTGGAGAGTTTCAGAGGTCAATAAATATCAAGGAAGAAGCAGTGTAGAAAAATAGTAGAGTAGTTTAGTTTAGTTTTATGTCGTTTTAGTTCAATCTTAATTTCCAGTACAATTTAATCTTTCCAAGTATCTTGTTTAAGTTATTTAAAGTGTTTAAGAACCTTTTTCAGTTTCAATTTCAGTTTTAAGATACTTTTCAGTTTATGCTAAATTTCAAATTTCAAAAGAATTTCATGTTATATTAAATATTGTTATAAGAGATTGTTAAGTTCTCATAAGCTCTTATAAGCTTTCCTATAGCTTATTAACTGCTTCTATAAGCTTCTACTAAGATTATACTCTCAAGAACCCCTTGGTCAACTAAAGTCAAAATTTCAGTTTCAATAGTGATATGGATATGATTGCTGATCAATGGATGTATTTGGTTTGCTTGTGGGTTTAGTGCTTCATGGGAAGCAATAGGTGTGATCTCTGAGCCTAAGTCTCCATTTTGTGCATGAACTCATCTTGTAAGCAATTCCTTTGAAATTTGCATTTCCTAGTAATAAGTAATTTAATCTTGTAATTCTGGTTTAAATCTGTCTAAAAACAGTTAATGTAAGTGAATTAATGGTTTTCTTGGATTAAAATCTTGTTTGTGTGTCATAAGCTTGAAAACAGTAAAGTATAGGATTGTTTGGATTTGCATGTGTATCTGTGATAGTGGACATTTGTGCTGTTGTTTATTATTGTATTAAGTCACAATAAGTCCTAATAGCTCAGTCAAGTGTTAAAATTCAGTTCTTGTTTCATGAAAAGTCAAAATCAGTTCTAAGCTTTCATTAGTTTCATTTCAGTAAGATTAAGCTTAAGATAGTTTGCATTTAGGCTTAGATTTAGTTACTATAGTTATAATTAGTCTTAATAAACTTTATAACATCAGTTTTAATCAATTTCATTGAATCAAAGTTCATGAAAGTCAAAGTAACAAGTTTTTAAAGAAAGTCAAATTTCTTAATACCTGTTTTTGATTAAAACTTAGAATTTTATAGTGTATTTAATATTAGGATTTAGCTTATAAGCTTTTGGGAAAATAATATTTAGTTGCTAAATAAAATTATAAAAATATTAGCTTTCATTAAATTAGCTTTTAGATAGCTTATTTTATAGCTTGTTTTGACCCCTTGTCTGAAAACCATGCTCTGTGCACACAGTTAGCAACCCAGTTTCTCAAGCTTATTCAGAGCTTATTAGTGAATTATAGCTTGTGCATTTTAGCTTTTAAAGTAGCTCACCTAGTTGTCTAGCAATTCCAGTGCTTATTTTTTATTTTGAAGCTTATTAAATAAGCCTGCTCATGGCTTTTGTATCTGTCCATTTTGTTCAAGTTAAACAGTTAGCCAGTGTTCACAAGATTTTCAAAAGCTTTTCATCAGCTCATTTTTATAAGCCAATCTTTGTACTTTAGCTTTTTGAAGAGCTTAACTGGTGAACTTGTCAATTCCAGTGTTTGTTTCCATTGTATAGCTTATTCAGTTGCTTAAAAATAAGCTAGAAGATAGCTAGAAAACTAAAAGTCCACTGTGAAACAAGTTAAGTGCTTATTTAAATTTGTAGTGCTTATTTCCAAATTATTGTGCTTATTCAGTGTTTATTCTAGCTTATAATCAGTAATATAGCTTATTTCTTTTTATCTTTTGCTTATTTCTAGCTTAATACCCATTTTAGTTAATAACTTGTGCTTATTTCTTTCTTTTCTTGCCACTGTTGGAAACAATAAGCTCAAACTCAGCTTATTAGTACTTTTCTTAAAAAGCTCCAGTTATAAAAGTTGCTTATTTTCTTGTATTTAAGAGTTTGCAAAAAGAAATTTCAAAAAATAAAATGTTTGGCAAAAAGGGAGAGGCAGGGGTCGAACCTGAGACCTCTCCCTTATATGGGTGATAGTGGGTACCTGTATGCCATTGCGCCCTTGGGTCTTTTTCGTTAAAATCTTACACCACTTAGTATATAACCACGTTTTCCAGTTTAAGCTTAAACGAGCTTATTTGCTTATTTGTAGCTTATTTATAATACCTTTTTCAACTTTTGCAATTTTCTTGTCTTTATATTAGTATAAAGTATTTTTACAAAAAGTTTCAGATTTTTATAATTAGTTTTAGTATTTTTAAACATTTAATTAGTGTTTTATAGTAATTAAATTATAATAAAAAATATAAAAGTCAAAAAAATATAAATCTTTTTTCTAAAATTTTCTTTTATCATATATTTTGTAAGAAAATTGATTTTACACTTGTAGGCCTTTTATTTCATAAATTTTACGTTTTTGCTTGCGCTCCAGCGCCATTTTCGTAAATAACGCTCGTTTCCGTTTTAAATAACGTTTTTAAGTAATTTGAGTTTACGTTTTAGTTAAAATAGTTTATTTAAGTTATTTTGTTTTATAAAATCATAAACGTTCATCGATCTGTAAAAATAGTGATAGCGTTTATTTAATAGATTTTAACTTTTTAATTTTCTTAATTTGCATTTAAGTCGCTTTAATTTGTAAATCTTTTCTTTAGGTAATTTTCCATCAATACCCTTATTGATCACTATCCTTAGTGATTATTCGACATCTGAAGTTGTTTAACACCAATTCATCCTCCGTGGGACTTAACGACCCAGGAATTCCCTATATTCCTCTGATCTAAATTGCATTTGTGTTTTAAGCAGTTTTAAGTCTGTTACGGTTAGCCATTCACAAGTGGTTAGCTTGGGTGATTAGACTTGACGGTTTAGCACAGACCAAGAAGCTGTTAGGCCCAAACGTTCAAGAGACGATGAAGACAAAGATCAGGATAAGGATAAAGAGCCCAAACGCACAAAGAAGTCTGATGTATCATCCTCTATTCAGTACTCGATGCAACCTCCACCACAACAGACTCCTACTCAACAAAGATCTTCTCCTCCATCTTCTACTGATAAACCTCAGGATTCTTCTGAGTTACCGCCCGAGACTCAAAAAACCGGTGATCACTTTGAGTATACGGGTGGTGACGATGAGGAAGTCCGTGAGCCCCTACAACAACCCACCTCTCCCAAACAAGTTAAGAAACCAGAATCCTCATCTAGGCCAAAACAAAAGAAGAAGAAGGCGCCCATGGCTGACGTCGTATCATGGCTAGATGAAGATACAACACCGGAATTTGAATGGTTTTCTACACTTGTCAATTCCACTACCTACCCTGAAGAAGGTCAAGATCTGGTAGACGGTAATACATTGGAGCATGCTAAGCTTCTGCAAGAAAAGTTCCATGTGAAGAAGATGACGAAATCCGAGTTGAGGCGAATCAAGAATGAAGCCTTTCAATTATGGAAAGATAGCTCAGAAAGTGCCATCGAGGTCGAATATCACCTTGAAAACATTGCTCGAGCTATGTCTAACAACATGGATTGGCTCAACCCAGAAGCAAACATCGACTTCACCAAACGGGACAACCCTCCATACTTTACCGGCTGGTCAAAACCTCTACCAACAATTGGCCAACCAGATGAACCTAGGATTCCATTCAGATATTTCTTCAACAAAGACTTGGAATTTCTTCTACACGGTGGCGATGGATCAAGGAAATACGCTACATCTTTGACACTTCCATTCCCAGCAGCCATATACTCAAATTGCATTACTATCGAGGAAAGAGCTACTCACTTGTTCTCCAACAAAGTGGAAGCATACGACCGAGATGCAATGTACGGGATTCATCATTGGCCGGAACGCCGAAGAATCTACTACAGAAGCTGCCAGGTTCAGAAGTCACAACATGCAGTGTTCAGTACTAAAGATATCGTTGCCATCAAATACGTTGATCTGTCGACCAAATGGGACTACACTTTTCTCAAGAAGATTGTGGTCAAAAGGCAAGATGAACGCGATTATGCATTCTCTGAAGCTGACTTTGAGAATTTGTCTATCAATGACATCTAAGACATGTACCTTGCCAAAGTACAGGGTCGTATGAGACAATTCTCCACTGAAGTACAACGTGAATTCATCAAGTCAGTGCTCATATTCATCAGATGCATAGTCATCAAAGAACGTGTAGAAGATCTCCAGCTGGCTGTTGAATCATATCAAACCCGTGTTAACTTCACTCCACCTCAGCTTGATCTTCCCGATATCAACCAGCTATCACAATATACACTCATCAGCAAACCATTCGGCGTCGTTTACCGCAGTAAACTTCAACGAAATTGCTTAATGGCGTGTAGCGATCTTCACAAGTTTTGGGATCACACTTTGAAGATGGTTAGGGATGGATTGGCTTATAGGTTGAAGGATATACGTCAAAAGATTGGGTCTCCTAAGCGATGGAATTCTCAGGTTCGATCCTGAGAGGAGGATCATCAAGATAATTGATGAACGGTTGTATAAAAGGGATCAATTCAGAAGATTAGAAAGCTATGTTGGTGGTCAACCAAGGATTAACATCACCGGCTTTCAACGCCCGATTCACACTCCTGGCGACATCTCTGGACTACCTGGTACCCCTTAAACCGCTTGTTTCATTATAAATTTGGATGTGTGATTATATATGTCTATGGCTTGTGCACACATTACAGTGTACAACCCGTAATTGTCAAGAAAGGACCCTGTGGTACGCTTCAGTGCCACAATCCTTATAAAAGGAGCGAAAGCTTCTTACTTTTGAGTAAAACCTATCAAACCTTTCATTTTTCAAGGTTTTTCTCAAAAGGACAAGTACTTCCCCGTATGATTTTCAAAACCTCAACCGTTTATATCACTTGTTGAGGGGGAGTACTTGAGTTAAAACTTTGTTCACAAATTGTTCATAGTGGTCATCTTCCCGCAACACTCGAAATGGTCATATTTATTCTCAACTTTTCAAAAATATTATTTTATATGCCATTTTTTAGAGGGAGAAAATTATGTGATAAGAAATATGTTGTGTAAATGCAAATGAATCTTTGTGTAATAGACTTAACCAACGAATTGACGATACTAAACTGTTAGTAACTCGAAAAGACTTGTCCTGGACGGGTAATAATTTCAAGCTAGTTCGCTAGTAATGTAAACGTGTCTCGCAAAGGACTTGTCCAAGTAGAAAGTAACATTCGAGAAACTCTTGGTAGACATGAACTCTGACGAGTATGACAACCTTTCGAGGTTTATCTACACCTTCAAGGTAGTTATTAGAGCTAGTTGTCACCTAAAAGCTGACAATGTAACTCTTTAACTATGCAACGTAACCGTGTCTCGCGGGGGATTGTCTATCTTGAGTTGATCAATTCAAAAGTGCGCGCTCTTCCCACACAGTGCAGATTTCCGTCAAAACTCTAAAGCACATGTGGAGGGGGAGTATTTCTGCTAAAATATAAAACTCTCACAGTGGTTCAAACATGTTTTTCATTTACAAACCCTTTGAGAGAATTTTCTTGAAAATTGGTTTTATGGCAACATAGGTTAGTCATGGAGTGATAAGGTGACTAAGGTTAGGAATAACCGTCCTATGATCCGCCAGAGCCGGATGGATCTACCCAAGGACATCACAAATAGTTAGTACTTAGAAGTCCTTAGGTACGATTATAAAAAGGAGAAAATGAGAATCGGAGAAAGAAGGAGTTGAAGAATTAAAAAGAAATGCAAAGAAAAGGGTGAAAAGAAAAAGCCCTCCAAATTATTCAACTTAGGGCAGACACCGGGTTCAATTCATATGCTACTGGTTGTCACTTAGTGACGCTGGTATTGAAGACTAAAAGTCGTCATGGACCCAGTGACCCATGCACTAAACCTTCTTAGCCACTCAAGTTTCTCTCTACAGAAGCTTGTTTCATTCTCACAGGGAACCCTACGCAAACTATTGGCTTTCTCTTAGAGATCGCTGGTATTGAAGAAGGAGACCCTCTCCCTAGTCTCCGCTCAGGAAAACCAAAACGCACTATTGAGTCTAGAGCCACGAGATTCATCAAAAGATCTCTTAGGTACACTTGACATTTCATCACTTGACATTCAACAATAAGAATTGCAGTGGTACATTATCGAGTCCTTCACAGATCTTAGCAATCTGTCGAGAACATTTATGAGAGGTTCACATATGTGATCCTCAATGATTGAATGGAAACTCCTGCCAGGGTCAACATCAAACAGCCCTGACAGTAGGTCACTTCGGTAACTCCCCGTGGATTACGCTTAGTGTGTCTCAAACGGTCTACAGTCGTGAGGTGATGCTTTGGTGTACCTCAGCGACTCATCTGAACTGTAGATGTACTTCGGTACATCGCGTTATCTCACTTGTGGGACTCCAGTTCAGGAACGGCCTTTGTGAGAATTAGAGTTGTGTTTTCATACTATGCTGTTAACACTCTCGAAGTTCAAACTTGTAAGTGCCGGAATCCGCTTATTACTAACCGTTTTAAATGTTTTCTTCTTATGGAAGCTCCGGAGCGGGATGATCGTGCAGATTCTTCTCATGCTCACGCCAACATCATCACTAATGGAAGTTCTATCCAAAAGCAACACAACAGTCAAAATGATTATTCGTCAAATCAAAGAATCTACAAAGTTAAAGACTTAAAGAACTTCATCAGTACTGAATTCCAACGTCAAAGAGCATGTGAGCATGTTGAAGAATGACGTGTAGACACTGTAGCAGCGAAGTAGACCTGAGGCAGACTTGATGCAGACAACAACATACTATCACTTTCATCACAAAGAACAATGATCAAAGAAGAAAGTTAAAGATGACGTCAAAGCATAACTGTTCAAAGAAAACTATCTCTCTACACTGGGGAGATTGTTCGAATCAAGGCAATTCTTCTCACAAGAAAGAAGAATGTCAGAAGACGTCAAAGCTACTATTACATCAACGCCTTCACCGTTTTTTCATCACCAACACTGGAGGGGGAGATTGTTGGAATCACTCCTAAACCTTAATTCAAGTGTTAGTTTCTCATATGTAATAGGTAGCTTATTATGGCCTTTATGTTTGTTTAAGGTCAAGCTTATGTAGAAGGCCCATAAGCTTAGGCCCATGTCCAATAAGGAAAAGGGAAGGAGTGGGAGTGTTGCCCTAGCTCCTTGCCTATAAATACTCTTGTACACCTTCATTTGAAGGTCGGTTCTTCAATATTTCTCTTTCACTCACTCCTACGCCTAAACCGTATTATTATCTTGTGTGTGTGTGTTTGGTTTATTGTTCAATCGCCTCTCTATCTTTCTATTAAGCTTGTGTTGAAAATCTAGTGACCTAACAAAGCGTCTCACGGATAGGAAGTTGCATGACTAGCACAAAAACCCTTTACCACCTAAATTCCACCCAAAATGTGAGGATCGCCCTTAGATTAGTAGGAATTAAAGCATTCATCTTTAATGCTTAGAGTGTGAACAGGTAGTATAATAGATTCTAGAACTTGTTTTGTGATGCATCCCGAGATCGCTAGTAAGACTACACTTGTGTAGTTAGGAATAACTAAATGATAAGAGGCATTAGGATAACCCTTGTTTGATACCCGTAATATAATTACTTCTTCCACATTGGTTGAGTAATTCCCCCACACCTTTGCGTTGTACTCATCTTGAGTACACGATACCCCTAGTTAACCCCTCAGAGCCTATCCTTTTCGCGGTTCTCGTGATGTTTCGGTTTTTCCGGAATATCAATGAAGAGCATTGTTTACACCCCACCCCCAAATGTACACCCAAATCGCCTTAGCCTACCTTGTATGCACTCACTTTTAGTGCATTATTGTTATCACACTAAACCCTTAGTTCAATTATCTAGTTGCTTGCATGAGTTGCTAAGTCGAGTCATATCCTTTGTATACAGTTTTGGGACGATTGGGACTCATGGGAAAAGTTAAAGTTTATGAAATGACGGGAAGGGAACGTTAAATTCAAATTCCCTTTATTTGCGTAATAATGTACTCCAAGTGTTTTGATCTTTTCAATTCGGGTCAAATTAGTGTTAGAGTAATAAAAACTCAAGTATAGGGATGTGCCTATAAATCCCTATCATTTTGATGTTACCGTAGAGGATGGTAGAGTAAAAGTGTATGTGAAAAAAAAATCGAAAAAAAATAGAAAAAGAGAAAAGAAAAAACAGAGTGTTCAAAAAAAAAAAAAAAAAAAAAAAAAAAAAAACCTAAGGGCAACCATCCTACATCTATCTTTAAATTCATGTTTGTTTGTTTCAGTTATCTAGAGTTTAGAGTGTCGAGTCTTGGCTTAGCAACGCCATTTTTCGTATGCTTGTAACATAAAGATTTTTGACTTGCCACCACTAAATAGCCTATCCCACCAAACCCTTTGTTTCCCTACCGTAAGCCTAACATTACAACCCTTTAAAAGACCTCTTTGACAGTCTTTCCTAGGTGCTTACGCCAAAGCGATGGAGGTTTGATCTATTCTCAAGCCTATGGTAATCTATGTACTAGGACCGGTTAATGAGTGTTTATCTTCCATTTCCAACTTGTTATATTTCATATACACCCGAGAGATGTGAGTATCCAAAGACCCCATGTGAGGTGCTAGTATATAATTTTCGTGCTTGTTATGACTTTTGCGGGGCTTATATGTGTTGTCGATTGTTTTAAACCAATGCTTCATGACCCCTAACTTATAAATTAATTGGCTAAAAGCACATTTACTTGAGGACAAGCAAATACCAAGTGTAGGGATATTTGATAAGGATTTAAAAGGTACCATTTTGAGGGGTCGTTTAAGCCCTTATTTGATCACTTTTGTATCCGTTATTACTTAATATCGTTCCTTTTCACTTTTTAGGTCTCTTAAAGGCAAATTGCTGGAATGGCTCTTATTTGGACGAAAAGGCGCGGATATACGAAGAAAATGGCCAAAGTCAAGAATCGAGACACTCAAGCTGCTAAAATACAAGGGGACGGCGTCAGGTGTTATCTGCGACGCCGTCGGAGCACTTTTGTGACGGCTCAGTAGCCAAATTGCTTATTTTCAAGTGACGGTGTCAGGCTTTAAAAGAGTAGGTCGTCGCAACTCAGACGGCCTAGATTTGATCCAGACGGCGTCAGAGACTGAAGGGGACGCCGTCACAAGCATAAGGTGACGCCGTCGCAAGATTAACGTGGCCTAGACGAAACCCTAATGACGGCGACCCGGCGGCGTCACAATTCATAAAGTGACGCCGTCGCGATTGTAATCTTATATATAGAATCCGAATTTTTTAGTTTTCAGTGTGTAGTCTTTTGGAGTAAAAACCTAAACCGAACCAAGGCTGTCTTGTACAGTATTTTAGGGTTCCAAACCCTATCTTACATCAAGATAAGTGTTTTACTTCATTAATTCAATTATGTCTTCAATTACTTGTGTGTATGCTTGCATGTTTTCCATGTCCGGCTAATTTACTTGTGTGTTTGCTTAGGGAATATGAAACTTAACTATTGAATATTGATTGGTTGTCTCTTATCTTATTTGTTAATGATCTAGTAATGCGATAGGTCATTCGTTGTGTAGTTAATGCTTGATTAATCTTTGTGAACCTTAGACTATAACACCTAGAGTAGTTGTAGGCTAAACCATCCAAAGAGTACCTTAGAGTTAGAGTTTATAATTCCTAGAGATTTTGTAGACGAGACCCTTTGGTAGTTTCAAAGAGTTAGGGACAAACGCATACCCTACGACTTTAGACACACAACGCGATTAAGAATAAGGACGTGACAATTCAACCATCAATAGGAGATAATTTAGGAGTAATAAAACCTAAGTAAACACATCTTTAAACTATCATACGAGCACACAATAATTAGACATAGACTACATACACCTTAGATTAGATAATTAGATAATTAGAGTAATCAGTAGAAATACCAACCCCCAAATCCAAACCCCGAGATTCGTACCTTTCCTTTTCTTAAAAATATAAAAAGATAAAAAATAATCTTCCTCAACCCCAACCTTAGCGTAGTAACTTCTCACTAGCATTCTTATTCCCCTAGAGAACGATATCAGTACCCGTGACTTACCCTAATACTACACTACAACGATTAGATTCACTGCCTAGGGTGTTATAAAACTTGCTCGAAGAAAAGGAAGTTCCTTTGACCCCGAACGACGCGTGTAGCGTTATCACATTACATCATATAATCTGTCTTCTAGGTATTACTAAGTATATTCCGCGTGCTTATTAATATAACTCAAAATATCACAAACACAAGGTGTGTGTTTAGATCCATCAAAGTTTGTATAGAGGGATGGCGCCGCCCTTTGATTGGGACCCCTTAAAAATGTACGTTTTAAATCCTTATCAATTGTATTTTTATTGTAACGAATGAATTTTATTTGATTTGGAGACGTGAAAAAAATAGGATGTCACACCAAATGAATAAGATATTGTTAGTTGTGATAAAGAGGTTGTAGAAGGGGTTTGTCATGGTAATGTGGTACCCTGGAGGATTCAAATGAGTAATTTTTTCTACTCACCATACCTAATCCTTTTAACTTTTTATATTTAATCGTCATTTCCACTTGTAAAGATTCTGTTGATAGGAAGATAAGCATAAACAAAGAGAAGAAGGATTTACCATTTCTCTTTCTTATTCAACTATTTAAGAAAGAGCGAATATATGACATTAACATAGGCGGCCTAACCAGGGTTTCTATTTCTCTTTTCTTATTCAAGCAGATATTTAAGAAAGAGCGAATATATGACACCAACATAGGCAGCCTAATCAGGGTTTCTGGTTTCTTGTGATTGTCTTCGAACCTTTTTCAAGCTACCGTGATATATGTAGCTAGCGTGGTTTTAACCCTAAAATGTGTAGCTAGCGAGGATTTAAACAGATAATGATTTCTAACTACTAGTCGACGACTGAATAGATCCAATGAGAAATTAACTAAAACTACAATAAATGTGTAAAAAATCATTTCTGGTTTCCGGACCCCTGATTAGATCCAATGAGAAATTGACAAGTATGAGATTCGACAACTCGCATGTTCGTTTTTATATATATTGAAGACTGTGAAATAAAATTAACAAAACAAGACCATAAATTCTATAAATTATCTCATGCACCTATCACATGGTTTGCGTCTCACAACCATCTTCTTAAACCACAAACAAAAACTTATTTCACTATCCACAAACATCTAACTAAAAACTTAGAGCTAAAAAATGACAACCCATGAAAAGCAAAAGAAAGGGTCAATGTACGTATACAAACTAGACACCGGAGGCCACCCGCCAACACCGCCACAATCCACATCCAAGAAAGTCGTTTCTAGGAGTTGGGGACTACTAAAAAGATCCAAAACGTATCGAGAAGCCGATATTAACCATCAACATAATTACGGAAAAGAAGAAAAGAAAGAAATGCTTCAAGAATCCGCTAGAAAGTCAGTTTCGGTTATGGAAGGAGGGAGAAACTCGGTCTCATTGATGGAATTTTCAGGGAGAAGATCCGTTGGGAATGCGGCGGAAATGGGTATAGGGAAGGTGGAAGAAGTAGCCACAGTACTACAAGTGCGGGTGTTAGTAACAGACATGCCACCGTTCATGCAAATTCATGCATTTCGGTGTGCTAGACAAACATTTGATAGCTTAGAGAAATTTAGTGCTAAACAAATTGCCCTTAACTTAAAAAAGGTACGTATCTTAATTATTGTGTTTGATTCTTACTTGTCACATTATTTTTCTGTATGTATCGAATTAATTTTTTTGCTATTCTATATACCCGACTTGCATTTTGTATCACTTGTATGTATTTTGTGACTTTTTTGCACTTCAAATTATTAACACTCCTATTAATCGATAGGCAAGTTAATGCATAGAATTTATTTCGATACATATAAAGGCATGTTCAGTACATAAAATAATAAACAAATTATTTCAATACATATAAAATAATATAATGACAAATAAGATACATTTACTAGAACATATTGTCATATCTTGTGGAGAAGACAGACTAGTTATGTTTTTTTGGTTTTGTTTATGTCCGGATATGATAAGATGCTTGACACAGTAAATATATATATAATATATATATATATATATATATATATATATATATATATATATATATATATATATATATATATATATATTTTTTTTTTTTTAACATTGGATGCAATATTATGATTCAGAGTTTAGGACCACGTATATGATAATCTGATTTTTTTAAGAGTAGTGATTGAGAAATCTAAAAGATATGCCTAAACTCTTGCCTAATCCTGCGTGACATCATTCTGATGGCTGAAGTCAGGGGACCCATTTTTTTACAAACCATCAAGATCGTGCCACGTGTGTTTAGACATATCTTTAAACGCATAATTAAGTCTTCAAATCATTTTTTTTTAATTGATTCTATTTGAAATTTAGCATGTTTTGTGATACATCTAGCACAAGTTTTCTATAGGCAACAGGAACATTTAATATGATTTGGATCTTGTTTACCGTATAGCAAACACCATCAACTGTCTCTGTAGTCCCATGTGCTTTAGATTTGTTTTTAGTGATGGACCGATTGCATTTGCTTTTGGCCCCCAACTAGTAGTGAACGGCAATTTATGTTATTTAATGTTCTTTTTCAACATTGGGTTTATTAATATTTTAGAAGCCATGACATTTTTGGATTCTGTAAACTTTATGTTATGAATAATCATTTATAACTCGATTAGGCTAATGTTAATGGCAATCATAAATATTGTAGTTATATCTTACCTCATTAGTGTCACGTTATGTTTTTTATTTTCCAAGACAACAACTAACCACAATTTGATAATAAAGCGACCGCAATCACAACAAAAAATATACCCCACAAAAACTAATACAAAAATTACACACACAAAAGAGGTTGAAACTTTCGGTTGACATGCCACCCATAATTTTGTAAAAGTTGAGGTGACCGGTCACCAATTCTGCTGAGCTAATAGATGAAAACACTATCACCACACTACAAAAAACTAGTTGAATTCTCCACATTTTAAAGGCCAAATGGCCACAGTTAAGAATGTGTAAAATTATTGATTTTAAACTTTCTCATGTGTCCTAATAATGGGTGTGACAAATTTTTTACACATATAAGTGTGGAGATATTATCCAAATTACATTAGTTAAAATTGTAGAAATTTTTTTTGAATGTCCACACCTATAAGTGTAACTTTATTGTAATTGTACACACTTATATATATGGATTAATTTTTAAAATATTTGTGACACATATTAATGTAGCAAAAATATTATTTATATAAAAAAATGTTCACACTTAATTATACCGTAGCAAAATAAGTGCGGAGAATAAGAATTTTTTTTTGTAATGCCATTTCTATCGAAGGTTAACTAATTAAACCATTAGCATTGGCCTTAAAAAAAATATACAATGATACGTAAATATTCTTATTTACTACTAATCTAAATTTGAAATTGACCACCAACTATTAATGTGCATGTGATCAAACTTTGCATTTCACCAGCCCATGTGTGTTCAAAGATAGTTTATGTTTTATATAGTAGTTTAATTGAATAAACTACTAATATAGATCTTCTTCTTGTTTTAAGTATTGGAAATAATTGATAATATTTTTTGTGATGGCAGGAATTTGACAAGGTGTATGGGCCAGCATGGCATTGCGTTGTAGGCTTAAATTTTGGATCATTTGTGACCCATGCAACTGGGTGTTTTCTCTATTTTTCCATGGAAAAATTGTATATCTTAGTTTTTAAAACAAAAGTTAAAAAAAGTGTAAAGTAAATGAAATGAAATGTAGATTTTCAAAGTTGACTCATGATAAATCAATGTTGTGTTTATAGCTTTTTATGAGTTTTCTAATTTTTATTGAAATGTATTCTTTAATTGTTATGTATTTCTTGGATTGTTTGAAATCATTGTTCTATTTTATGCAAATTCTTATATTCATATCATAATAATATGTACATGTACACGTTGTTAAAGGTAGTTATAACTGAAAACTGGTATTTCGTACAAAAGAAAACTAGCATGCAATGAGATGCATGTATTATGTATAACTAACTTGATAAACAAAATGCTCTACTAATTTTAATATCATGTAAAGGACTAACTTGATAAAGAAAATGCTCTGTGTGTTTAGTTGGATGTTCAAGCGATGCTTGAGGTTAATGTGGTATTTCAGCCACATTCCATTGTACTTAAACGATTTTTTTGGTGTAATATAATTTACCGGGTGGAATACCCTTTACCCAAAAAAAAAAAGAAAATGCTCTGCTAATTTTAATATTATGAAATGACTATGTTTTGCAACTCTTGACTCTCCTAGGCTAAAAAGGCCAGCATACTAGGCTCAGTTGAACCCAAATTGTAGGATAGTATATTTTATGTTGTTTGATGATTCGGGTGGTCTAGGATGATAATAGTATATTAATGCCATGTTTAGAGAGATGAAGAGGAGAGAGAGTTCTTGAGAGAGAGTTGTAAAACAAAAATGTGAAAAGTTAGATTCCCAAGTTCCACCCCTTCCAAGGATGGAAGGGGTATTTATAGTTACAACTAATACGTCCTCCTGTCGGACTGTGGATCAGGTATACAGTGGGTAAAGACCCGTCCTTCCTCCACGGTGTTACTCTAAACTAATCTACGCTACTAACTATCTAATTAACTACTAAATGACGTAAATAACGATATGTCTACGAGCTAACATATGCTAGACTATAATTGGGGTGACCGACACTTTCTAATGGAATTTCCAATTCCTAACAATCTCCCCCTAAGGGAAGTCACCCCATGAAATACATTTTGCATCCTAGCATTATATCTTTGTCTTTAGTTATGAGCTCGTAGACTTCAATTCTTCAATTCCGCAATCTTTGTGCTTTAGTAGCGATTCTTCAAAGTCCGATTATTTTGTACTTTCAGTGGAGGTCTTTGAACTGATCCACATCTTGATGATCTTTGAGCTTTCTTTGAGATCATCAGCCACAATAAATCTCTGGATCACCCTTTGGTTGTGTTGCCATCATGTGTTGTTGTGACTTTTGGACCGACATGCTCACACTTTCTGGATCATGACATCTTTCCATCAGAGTAGCGGAAGCTTTACTGGTTCATGATATTTGCAGCAGCGTAGCAGAAGCATAGTATAAAATATCAGAGCCAGGTTATGTAGATATGCACTTGTCATGATGTTCTTTAATTAAGCGTGAATGTTGTGAGCATGCGGTTGAATTGACTTCTCAACTCTGATCAGCTGCAACCGTCAACAGTTCCTACAAATAAACAGTTAGCAATAAAACACACGAAAGTCTTTGTTCACTTTCGATGAATATAGTTGCAAGAACCACGGTTCCCTGTTGATCAGTATAAATACTGCCTGTGATCAGGTAGAGTTCCGAAGAATCTCCTTGACAGGGTTTCGCAGCTTGATCTAGCCGTTCTCAAACCGGAGCGTCCCAAAGAAGACAACACGGAGTGAGTGAACCAGCGAATTGAGATTCACTGATTGATGAAAAATTGATTTGAAAACAATCGCGTATTGCTTAGATAAAAGAGTTTTGCAATATGACGAAGGTTTTATAAGAAAGATCAATTTTCAATCAAAAATACTTTTTGTATTTTAAAAAGAATACACATTCGATGTGCTAGAGAAAAGAAGAGATTTGCACATCGAACGGTTTTTCCAAAAGTATTTTTTCAATCAGAGATACTTTTTGTGTTTGAAATATGAATACACATTCGATGTGCTAGAGAAAAGAAGATTTGCACATCGAACGGTTTTTACAAAAGTATTCGTCAATTCATTTCCTGGACCAAGGTTGATTCAAGAATGAATCGCCCCATCGTTTCAATCCAGTTGTCACAAGCTTGATCTATTGGATAGATCTCACATGTCACCCACCAAGAGCTTGTTTGATGTTGGCTCTAGAAGGATTTTCATCTTCATCTTGAATACTTTACACATCACTCAGATGTTCTGGCAAAATCACAAGGATGATGCGTAGGACTTTTATTATATTCTTACTTTCCACATTGTGTGAAACAGCAAATCTTCATCAATTTAGTGTCATAATGAGATATTGTGGATGATCTCTTGGCTCTAGACTCAATTGTGCATTTTGGTTTCCTATGCCAGAGACTTGGGAGAGGGTCTCCTTCTTCAATATCAACAATCTCTAAGAGAAAGTTGATGGATAATGTAGGTTCCCCATGAGAATGAAACAAGTCCTTTTAAGAGGAACTTGAGTTTCATGGGAAGTTAGGTGCAGTTCGTCACTGAGTCCATGACGTCTTGTCTTCAATACTAGTGTTACCTTAGTAAAAACTAGTAGCATATGTATTGAACCCGGTTTCTGCCCTAAGGTTGAATTATTGGAGGGCTATTTCTTTTCACCCTTTTCACATTCATTTCTTTTTCATTCTTCAACCCCTTCAGTGCTGACCGAGACTTCATTACTAGAACCTTGTTGGGGTTGTTCCAGTTCTAGCTCTGTCTCAGTCGGCACTTTTCCCATATTCTCATTTTTCTCCTTTTTTCATCATACCTAAGGACTCTACACTATCTAGTGGATTGTCCTTGGGTAGATCCCTCCGGCTCTGGCGGGATCGTGGGAACGAATACCTAACCTAACCATCCTTATAACACCATGCATAAAGTAAATTGGTCGGTCTTTTGGTATTGTTCATTCCATCTCGAAACCAATTGAAAAATCATTTGGAAAATCAATCAAGGTACTTGTGATATAAAATCAAAGTATTTTGTACCTTAATTTTTTTGATCTTTTAGAAATGCTACCCCTCAACATGTGCATATGGTTTTGAAATTGTTTAGCACATGGAGGTGTAACATATTGGATTTCATAAACACATCAAGTAAGCTCAATATGGGCGTATGGTTTAGAGAGAGAAAGTGAAATGTTATAGAGAGATAAAACAAATGGAAGGTTAGATTACCAAATGAATATCCAACCCTCTCCCTTGTGGGGAGAGGGCTATTTATACAAATGACTACGCCCTCCTTCGGGCTGTGGATCAGGCATACAGTGGGTAAAGACCCGTCCTTTTTCCACGATGTTACTTACACTACTGCTAATCTATTGAATATACTATTACATCTACGAGGTTCAATATGCTAAACATACGTTGGGGTGACCGACACTTTAGTATGGGTTTTCTAAATCCTAACAATCTCCCCCTAAGGGAGGTCCCCCTAGGAATTAATTTATAGTCTTTGATGCTCTGGCTCATAGACCTTGTAGTTACAAAGCTTTAACATCGTGTAATAGTAGTGATTCCATGACTTCGAGTGATTCATAGATATGTGATCAGGAGCTTTCTTTGAGATCATCAACAACATAAAATCTCTAAATTATCCATTGTTGTGTTGCCATCATGCGAATTTGTGACTTTTAGGACCGACATGCTCACATTATGGATCATGATATCTTCGCATCAGAGTTGCGGAAGCTTTTGTTGATTCATGATATTTGCAGTAGCGTAGAAGAAGCATGGAGTGAAAATATCAGAGTCGTTGATGAAGTTATGTACTTATCATGAATTCTTTAGATATGAACGTGATGTGTGAGCATGCGGCTATGGATTGACTTCTCAACTCTGATCAGCTGCAAACGTTGGGTGTACCTGCATACAACAGTTAGCAATAAAGCGCACGAAAGTGTCTTTGATAACTTTCGTTGAATTGAGGTACACGGACCACGGTTCCCCATTGATCAGTACAAGTACTGCCTGTAATCAGGTATAATTCCTAAGAATCTCCTTGACAGGGTTTCGCAGCTGATCTAGTTGTTCTAAAACTGGAACGTCTCAAAGAAGACAACACGGAGTGAGTGAACCAGCAAATTGAGGATTGCTGATTAAAGAAAATGATTTGAAAATAATCGTGTATTGCTTAATATAAAGCGTTTTGCAATACAACGAAGGTTTTAAGGAAAATCAATTATCAATCATAAATACCTTTTATTTGGAAATATTAATACACAGTCGATGTGCTAGAGAAAAGAATTTTTGAGCACAACGACTGGTTTTTCAAAGGTATCCGTCAATCCATTTCCTGGACCAAGGTTGATTCAAGGTATGAATCACCCCATTGTTATCGTCCAGCTGTCACATGTTTGATCTATTTGACAGATCTCACATGCTACCTACCAAGAGCTTGTTTGATGTTGGCTCTAGAAGGTTTTCCATCTTCATTGTGAATATGTAAACATATCACTCAGATGTTCTGGCAATACCACAAGGATAATGCGTAGGACTCTTAAGATATGTTCTCACTTTCCACATTGTGTGAAACAGTGAGTGTTCATTGATTGTGTCCTAGTGAGATTTATTGATGATCTCGTAGCTCTAGACTCAATAGTGCACTTTTAGTTCCTATGCCACAGACTAGGGAGAGGGTCTCCTTCTTCAATATCAACAATCTCTAAGAGAAAGTCGATAGATAATGTAGGTTCCCCATGAGAATGAAACAAGTCCTTTTAAGAGGAGCTTGAGTAGTTTGGGAAGTTGTAGTGCAGTGCGTCACTGGGTCCATGACGTCTTATCTTCAATACCGGTGTTAACTTGGTAACCACCAGTAGCATATGATTGAACCCGGTTTCTGCCGTAAGGTTGAATTATTGGAGGGCTATTTCTTTTCACCCTTTTTACATTAAATTCTTTTTCATTCTTCAACCCCTTCAGTGCTTACCGAGACTTCATAACTAGAATCTTGTTGGGTTTATTCCAGTTCTAGCTCTTTCTCAGTCCGCACTCTTCCCATTTCTCACTTTTCTCCTTTTTTCGTCATACCTAAGGACTTCTACACTATCTAGTGGATTGTCCCTGGGTAGATCCCTCCGGCTCTGGCGGGATCGTGGGAACGAATACCTAACCTAACCATCCTTATATCTCCATGCATAAAGTAAACTTGGTCGGTCCTTTTGGTATTGTTCTTCTGCCAATGAAACCATTTGAAAATCAATCCAGGTATTTGTGATACATGATCAAAGTATTTTGTACCTGAATTGTTTTTAATATTTCAGAAAAGCTCCCCCTCAACATGTGCCTCATAGTTTTGAAATTGCTTTAGCACATGGAGGCAAGAGGACTTGAGAATCTCATATTACGAATAAAGAATTCACTTCTTTGATCAACATTTTCTAAAAATATCAACATCACTTTCCCGATAAAAATTAGTATTTTAAATACTTTGTTAAAGATATTTTTGGGAAAGGATGTGGTTTTCAAAAAGTTTCTCCCCCTTGATGTGAAGAATTTTTGATACATTTTAGAGCTTGTAGGGGGAATATGATACAGAATTCACGATCGATGAATCCAATGAAACCTTTTAAAGTTACTATCAAGGATCAGAAAAAGAACTTTTAATTATAGAACCTTGATAGTTTTGTCAACTTATTGAAGTTCTCCCCCTCAATGTGTGCATCGATACACGAAAAGGTTTAGCACATATGAGGAAAGATGCCAATATATTGAGTCTTGAAGATCACATTTTATCAGATTGCATATTTATATCACATTTTCTCCCCCGATCGAAAATTTCAAATCCTTTGAGATTTTGGATCTAAAGTGATTTAAATATGTAAGAAAAATCTTGTTGGAGAAAAATGTGTCTTGTTTTATTTGAATTGAAATGAAACACTCCTAAATTCCCTTTTCAGAACAAAAGGGAAAACTACAAGTCATAACCTATCACTACTATATACATTTTAGTTATTGTTGTTCATATTACATTCACCACATTACACAGAATATTAACACAACATAGATACTAGATGAAGATGTCTTCATTATGTTCTTTGAAGTAGCTTGTAGTGTCCTTCACGTACTCTCCCACCCACAAAACTTTCAAGGCCGCGGAAGATCTTTCTTGTCTTAAGTCTTCGTCCAATAGCAGCAATGAAATCTTCACACCACTTCACATCCTGTTCCGTCCAGAAACTCGTGTTGTTTCCCGGCTTCAAACTGAGCTTGAACTCTTTTACTCTTGAATCCAACTCTTCTTTGACTATTTTGAGTGTACCATCACTGAACTTGTATAGCTTACACAGCCTCAGTAGCATTCTTGAACCATATTTATCTGTAAATATAATCGCTCTTGGAGAATCGATCACTGAGTAGTCCCGTCTAAATTCATGCCCAGAGGCTTCCCATTGAGGTTTAGTGAGATTGACCTGAGTTTGGTAGCTTTCTATACCAAGTTGAAAGTCACCTACTCTTTGTCATATCACCAACCCCCTTATCCATAGATTGACCGCAGCAGAGAGGGACTTCTTTTATCGAACAAGCAGATGGTCAAGATGCCCTTGGAGGTTCAAAAGGTATAGATCTTCAAAGTCACTTGGGAACAAGTGCTTGAAGTCATTTTCTTCAATAACATGGTCTTTCAAGTATGCTCTTCTCAGAACAATCTTTTTCAGATAATCATAGCCATAAATTGGGAAGATTTCCACACTGACCACACTTAGAATTCGCAACTTTGATCGAACGGTTTTACGCTTCTTTTCTGCACCATGTCTTTCAATGTAGAATTTCTTCTTTTTGAACCACCAATGAGAAATGCCGTATGAGGCAGCAATGTCGTATACTTGTTCCTTGTCTATCCAGAAATGATCAGGTACCATCTGCTCAAGACCTGGATCTATGTAGGTTGCAGCTTTCATCTTGGAAATAGATAAGGCTGGTCTTCTTCCTTCAGTTCCAGCACGTAGGTAATCCAGGTCTCGGTTGAAGAAGAACTCTGATTGAATTTTCATTTGTCCAGGTTCACCGCCAAGAGGAAGAGGATTGTTGACATCAAAACGACTGATATGCTAATCAACTTGATCAGTCAGCATCTTGTGGCATTCTTCCATCTGGTATTGAAGATGACCGACATCAGAATGGAAGACTTTGACGATTTCAAATGCTGGGCCTTCAAGATCTTTAGGAGTGACTGACGGGATTCCCTTCTTTTCACAAAACTATTTCAGGAAGCTTCCCATGTCCCCAGTGATATGTAAGAGTGAATCTTCCGAGGGGGCTTCATAGTTGGTCGCAATGGTGGTTGCCTAGTTGTTGTCTGGGATTATCAAGTCAAATTCAGGAATGGCCCATGAAGGTTCAGGAGTTTGAGGTCTTTCTTTGGTAAGCCAGCTTTGAGACATATCCTTGGATGGTGCAGTTCTAGATGTTTTGATGTGTTTACCCTCAATATAAGCGTCCCACCAATCTTCATCTTCAGTAACTTTAGGGATATGTTTGGTGGAAGCGTCATCATCTTCTGATTCTGACTCTGGCATGATATAAGATTCTTCATTCAGCATTTGATCTTCTGGGACAATGGAGAAGGTGGGTGTGAACCGAGAATCAATAGTGGTCCATGCCGTAGAAGTCTTCTGAGATCCTTGACCACCTGATGAGCCAGTTTGTTTAGAAGATTCTGGTGGAGGTGTTGGAGGATTTGTCTTTTGAGTTGTAGCAGTGCCAGAAGATCCACCAGTTCCAGATGTTCCAGCTCCACTAGTTGGATGAGGAGGAGGTGGTGGAGATTTTGGACCTCCAGGCATAGATTCCATCATAACATTTCTTATTTTCTTCTTTCCCTCCCTTTCACGAATATCCTCCAGAAACTGCAGGTGATTATCATGCCTTATTGATTCTTCGAGAGCCTCATATAATTTCTTATGAACTTCGTCCAAATGCTCTCCTGTGTCATACATTCTATCTGAGAGAACTGATCTCATATCCGAAATAGGCAAATCCTTAAACCGTTGAAGCAGTGGAGCTTTCATTGCCCATTCTACAGCATCTTTTACTTCTGCTTCAATGGCATTTGCTACCTCAGTGTCAAAGTTAAGGTTCTCCAGCTTGGATACATGACAATCCAGATGCTTGATGGATTCAGGCAGATGGTGCTTTTCGAGGAACTCGATTCTTTTAAGAGCTTTGTCAATGAGTTGCTCTGCAGTCTAGGCGGGAGGTGGTGAAGCCGGTGGTGTGACAGAGTCACTAACTGTGACAACTGGTGGTGGAACGGTAGCAGGTTCGGGTGGTGGAAGTGCGGTTATCTGAGCAGGGGCAGGTGGAAGTGCAATTGATGGAGCTGTTGATGATGAAGTGACAATGGGTGCTGACATCGGAGGAATAGTAGATGTGTCTTGCTGGATAGTAACCGAGAACATAGACTCAACTTCTTCCTTTTCATCGTTTTGCTTGTCAGACTCGATGTCTGAGGGTCTGTCCTTTACGAATTGATCACCATAAGTAATGTCCGGCTCAAGATTCTTTAGTGATGACAGAGATCCATTAGATACGTTTGCTTCTTCAAGACGTACGTGATCTTCAGATCTTGGCTTAAGAGTCTCCTGTGAACCTTCCAGCAGTTCATTTCCCCCAACCTCAGTATCTTGTCTGTCAGTGTCCATATGTTCAATCTATGTCTCAAGTACTGGAACCGTTTATGTAGAAGGTGCTGATTCCTGACTTTCTGACTGAGTGTCACTAGCAGTAAGAGTTTCCTCCTATGTATCAGACACATCCTTATCCACTCCAGTTTGTTCTTGAGCTGAGGATGATTCAACGCTTCTTTTATTGAGCTCAAATTATGTTGTCGTTTTTGGAGTCGGAGTGGAAATGGTCAACAACATCTGAGCTGCTTGTTCAGCTTCTTCTCTTGCAATTCCTTTGCCTTTGCCCTGTGCAACGGGAGTGGTTTGGCGTGGTGCTGACACGGGTTCTCGTAACACGACCCCTCCCACTGGTTGTCTTTGAGGCATGTTAAGACTTTCCAGGCTCTGTTGGATTCCTTGTTGCAGTGCATCCTCGTCTTCATCCATTAATCTCATCTCTCTCTCAGGAACCTTAAACCCTTCATCTTTTCCCTTTCCAGCATCTCTCCTTATCCTTTTTTGCTTTTGAGACGGAGAGTCAGCAGATACTGAACTATCAAGTCTCTTCTTCTTCTTGGGAAGACTTGCGTAGGTAGAATCTGATTGTTTGGATTTGGGTTGTGTGGGAGTAGATTTGGGTGTGTCATCAGTGGCAGTGCCGGAGGCCTTCTTTAAGTATCTCTTGCAGTAATCTGCCTTCTTGATTCTTTCAGTAAGAAGAGCTTCAGGTATTGGCATGCCAAAGATCTCTTTTTTAGTTCCTTTGGCAACATATTTCAGGTTACCAAGCACAAATTCATTACTTGCCTCATGTAGGACCGATTCACTTCTTGGATTGAATTGATTTTTCTGCTGCAAGTGTTGGATGATTAACTTTGAGAATCGAATGCTAGGAATCACCCTCTTGTTGATGGATTTCCTTCCTTTTACTTGATTCAAGAAGTTTTGTATGTCAGTGATGAATGTGTCCATAGCCAATGAGAATTCTACCCAAATGCGTTCAGCAAAATCGATATTCCTCCTTTTAACAATTCCCCACACGATTTGTAAGATTGGGGCCCTTACTTTGTCAAACCCTGAAGTTTTTCCGGTTAAGCATAGGTTGAGGATGGTGGCAATGGCTCTCCATGGTTGATTCATATCGTTGGTGATTATTGCATAAACCTTTGTTAGTTTCATGGGATATCCCAATTCTTCCACAAGATCCATTAGTTCATCAGCAGTTGGTGGTGAAACAAATGGACTGGCAGGGTCTTGTGGAGTGATTCCAATGGTCTCCCTGAGAGTCTCTGTGTCGATATCATACCACTTGTCATCCAGCTTACAAGAATATGTGGCAGTGATCTTGTCCCAAGTAATGGTGTTCCACAATTGTTGTAGATAAATGGCAGGAATAGTGCACCTCATGGTCAGGGCACCAAAGAATTTGGTGTTCTTCAGGATATCTATAGCAATACATTAGATAGGGTTTGGGTTAGGATCTTAATATTATTGTGTTGATGATTCGGGTGGTCTTGGATGATGGAAATACATGTTAGCCATTTAGAGAGAGAAAGAGATGAGAGGGTGTTTTCTTGGTAGAGACTTGCTTAAAAAATGTAAGGTTATATTATGAGAAAAGCACCACCCCTTCCAAGGATAGAAGGGGTATTTATAGTTACAATGAATACGTCCTCCTATCAGACTGTGGATCAGGCATACAGTGGGTAAAGACCCGTCCTTCCTCCACGGTGTTGCACTAAACTATTATACGCTACTAATTAACTATTTAACTACAAAACAACGTAAATAACTACAAGTCTACGAGCTAACATATGCTAGACCATAATTGGGGTGACCGACACTTTAACATGGAATTTCCAATTCCTAACAATCTCCCCCTAAGGTAGGTCACCCCATGAAATACATTTTTCATCCTAGCATTCTGTCTTTGTCTTCTGTTCTGAGCTCGTAGACTTCTATTCTTCAGGTTCCGCAATCTTTGTGCATTAGTAGCGATTCTTCAAAGTCCGACTGCTTTGTTCTTTAAGTGGAGGTCTTTGAACTGATCCACATCTTTGATGATCTTCGAGCTTTCGTTGAGATCATCAGCCACAGTAAATCTCTGGATCACCCATTTTAGTGTTGCCTTCATGTGATGTTGTGACTTTCGGACCGACATGCTCACACTTTTGGATCATGACATCTTTTCATCAGAGTAGCGGAAGCTTTACTGGTTCATGATATTTGCAGCTATCAGAGCCATGTTATGTAGATAAGCACTTGTCATGATTTCTTTAATTAAGTGTGGATGCTGTGAGCACACGGCTTTGGATTGACTCCTCAATTCTGATCAGCTGCAACCGTCCAAATGTACCTGCAAACAACATTTAGCAATAAAACACATGAAAGTGTTATTGATCATTTTCGTTGAATTGAGGTACAAGGCCCACGGTTCCCCGTTGATCAGTACAAGTACTGCCTGTGATCAGGTAGGATTCCTAAGAATCTCCTTGACAGGGTTTCGCAGCTGTTCTAGCTGTTCTCAAACCGGAACGTCTCAAAGAAGACAACACGGAGTGAGTGAACCAGTGAATTGAGATTCACTGATTGATGAAAAATTGATTTGAAAAACAATCACGTATTGCTTAGAAGAAAGAGTTTTGCAATACGACGAAGGTTTTATAAGAAAGATCAATTTTCAATCAAAAATACTTTTTGTATTTGAAAAGAGTACACATTCGATGTGCTAGATAAAAGAAGAGATTTGCACATCGAACGGTTTTTCCAAAAGCATTTTTTCAATCAGAGATACTTTTTGAGTTTGAAATATGAATACACATTCGATGCGCTAGAGAAAAGTGGATTTGCACATCGAACGGTTTTTCCAAAAGTATTCGTCAATTCATTTCCTGGACCAAGGTTGATTCAAGACTGAATCGCCCCATCGTTTCTATCCAGTTGTCACAAGCTTGATCTTACGAGAAGATCTCACATGTCACCCACCAAGAGCTTGTTTGATGTTGGCTCTAGAAGGATTTCCATCTTCATCGTGAATATTTTTACATATCACTCGGATGTTCTGGCAAAACCACAAGGATAATGCGAAGGACTCTTAATATATATACTTACTTTTCACATTGTGTGAAACAGCAAGTCTTCATGAATTTTGTGTCCTAATGAGATATTGTGGATGATCTCTTGGCTCTAGACTCAATAGTGCACATTTGGTTCCTATGCCGGAGACTAGGGAGAGGGTCTCCTTCTTCAATATCACCAATCTCTAAGAGAAAGTCGATAGATAATGTCGGTTCCCCGTGAGAATGAAACAAGCCCTTTTAAGAGGAACTTGAGTAGTTTAGGAAGTTAGGTGCAGTGCGTCACCGGGTCCATGACGTCTTGTCTTTAATACCAGTGTTACCTTAGTAGACACCAGTAGCATATGTATTGAACCCGGTTTCTGCCCTAAGGTTGAATTAATGGAGGGCTATTTCTTTTCACCCTTTTCACATTCTGTTAATACAAATAAGCCGTAAAAACGTTTATTTATATTTTACGATCTTCTAATGTTTTGTCGATAACAAACGTAAAATCATTTTAACGAAACAAATAAAATACGTAAATTGTTTAAACTAATAGTTTCTAACATATTCACATAAAACACTAAAACAAGTATAAGTGATTTTACGATTTAGTAATACATATGTACAACAACTAGTGTTTACATATTTGGATAAAATATACACATAACTAGTATGTAGTATATTGGGTAATATAAATGGGTAGAAACTTAAGCATCACAACCCATTGGGCAAATACATTGAATGTAGTTGGGTACAACCCAAAGACCATAACCCATGGATCTTGACCCATAACCCATTGCATGACATCATGCTTATATCATACATGGATAATATCCATAACCCATGGATCAACCCATACCCAAGTGACCAAGTGCATTGGACTCAAAGATACATTGTATCTAGCCAAAGATCCATGGTTCAACCCATGACCCATGACCCATAACCAAAATACCCATGGGTAAAAGGGAGCGTCCCACGGATCCCTAACTTAACGCTAGACAGATCCCTTGTGGAAGGGATCCGGGGAACAGTAGGATTTTTCCTCTATAAATAGTGAGCCATTTCTTCATTATTTCTCACCCCTTTCTAACACACTTTCTCCCTGAGTTAAAAACTCACTAACCTCAGATCCAAGAGATCTATGTTTGTAGTTTTGTTTTTGTGTGATCTTTTAGGTTCCTCTTAAAGGCAAGATCACCACCTTTGAAGTCGAGCAAGCTCAAGTCCATGAGTTGCCATACTTCCTCATCATCAAGGCTACTGAAGTCTTCTTGTTGATGATTCCTTTCTTTCTTCAAAGAAGTGTAGTGTTGAAGACATTAGTGAAAGATGTCTCAAGTGTCAAGACGAAGATATTAGTGAAGGGTATCTATCGTCTATAGCATAAGCACTTGTGGTAGGTGCTTAAAAGTCAAGACAAGAAGAATTACTGAAAGGTGCTTAGAAGTCAAGACTTGAAGCATTAGTGAAAGGTGCTTAGAAGTGAAGACACAAGACATTAGTGAAAGGTGTCTTGTAGATCTAGTCAAAGGCATTAGTGAAAGGTGCCTTAGATGTACATTCGATATGGTGTGTTTCGATGTACTAGATAGACTAGCATTAGATCCAAGGATATTGATGTCCTTGATGATGTTGTAAAGGAGTAGATCTCCTTTGGGATTAGTCGTTGGTGTAGTGTGGTAGTAGTTCCTCCATTGCAATGGAACTAGGTGCTTAGCCTAGTACCTAATAAAGGGTAGGCGACGTTGTGAAGGTGTAGTTCACCTTGGAGTGAAAGAACTAGGTACTTAGCCTAGTACCTTATAAAGGTTAGGCGATGTTGTGTAGGTTTGGTTCACCTTGGAGTGAAAGAACCCGGTGGTTAGCCTAGCACCGAAAAAAGGGTAGGCGACATTGTGAAGGCTTCTCCGCCATAAAGAGATTGGTATAGTGTTTACGAACTCTCGAGTAGGTGACTCGGGGAGTGGAGTAGGGTAAGGAAGGTGTCCTTGTAGCCGAACCACTATAAATACTCGCGTTGTGGTTTTGTGCTTCTTACTCTTATCTCTTCATTACATATCTTTATATGCTTGTTTATCAACATCCAACACACACAACCAAATAGATTGACATAAGTCGATCTAAATAGTTTAAAAGGAAGTTTTAATTGGTAAAACTATTCAACCCCCCCCTTCTAAATTTCCACACATTCAATTCTTTTTCATTCTTCAACCCCTTCAGTGCTTACCGAGACTTCATAACTAGAACCTTGTTGGGTTTATTCCAGTTCTAGCTCCATCTCAGTCCGCACTCTTCCCATATCTCACTTTTCTCCTTTTTTCATCATACCTAAGGACTCTACACTATCTAGAGGATTGTCCCTGGGTAGATCCCTCCGGCTCTGGCGGGATCGTGGGAACTAATACCTAACCTTACCAACCTTATAACTCCATACATAAAGTAAAATGGTCGGTCTTTTGGTACAGTTCATTCTTTCGTGAAACCAATTGAAAAATCATTTGAAAATAAATCAAGGTACTTGTGATATAATATCAAAGCATTTTATACCTTAATTGTTTTGATCATTTAGAAATGCTCCCCCTCAACATGTGCATAAGATTATGTAATTGTTTAGCACATGGAGGCAAGAGTTCTTTAGAAATAATTTCTTTGATCACAATTTCCTTAGAAAAAGCCTTTTGATTTTCTTTGGTAAATTCTCCCCCTTAATATGTGCATAGGATATTTTAAATCATTTTATCACATAGAGGAAAGAGTTATTTTGAAGCACTTCCACGATTACACTGCCATTAAGGAACTATTTAGAAAATCAATCAAGGTACGTATGTTGAAACATAGAAATCTTTGTACCTTGAAAGTTTATTTTCTTTTGAAATGCTCCCCCTCAATATGTGCTTCGAGATTCGAAAGCGTTTAGCACATATGGGAGAGCAGTATGCACACTTGAATCAAAACGATCATCTTTTATCAAATTTCATTATTAAATCACAAATTCTCCCCGGATAAAAAATATCAAACCCTTTGAGATTTTGGATCTCAAGTGATTTAATAAGGTTTAGAAAACATGGGAGAAAATGTGGCCTTGTTTAAATACTCATCTTGTTTTTGAATAAATGCTCCTCCTCAATCATGTGCATCCTATATTGAAATCGTTTGGCACATGGAGGCAGGAGTGCCTTTAAAGGACTAAAACAGATTTGAGATTTAAATCACGATCTCTCCCCTGATCAAAAATTTCAAACCAATTGAGATTTTGGATCCCGATTGATTTAAACCATTTGGAAAATGTTAGGGGAAAGACGTGGCAAGATTTAATTTTGAAAAATGATAGATGAGTACCAATAACAGACATTAAAGATTGTTAGTGTCAGGTATGATAGTTTTTAAGAGATCTTTAAGTAAAATAAAACAATTTCACAATCAAACAAGAACAGAAAAAAATTCATTTTGAAAGATCTTGATTCTTAAAGAAAAAATCATACCATGACATAACATTAAATCTTTAGATCACCACTTATTTTGTACAATCCGGACTTTTTTGAAGAAATATTGTTTGAAAATAATTTATTTTAAATCACTCTCCCCCTCAATCGATGACCGTAGTCGATGATTGAGTGACTTATAGTTTTGATAAAATGAAGTCCGGTGATTTTCAAAATTTAGTCCAGTTTATTTTCCAAACCAACATTTTTCCATTTTTCGAAAACAATATTATTTGAAAATTGTTTAAAACATGGTATAAAATTTCCTGCACAAAGATACGTTAGGTGGTTGAGAAGGTTATGTTGTTACTGTAGGGCTTGGAAGAAAAACCGCCTGCTGATGCAGTGAGACTTCAAACGTTGCATTTTAATGCCAACTGAGGTCAAATTAAGCTCCGTTTCTTCATTTGCTGATGAAGAAAACCATCTGCTGATGCAGTGAGACCTCTTACGTTGCATTTTTCCATGCCAACTCTCCATAGAAGTTCAATTAAGCTCCGTTTCTTCATTTGTCAACCCAAGATATAGTTACCCTTTCCTTTCGGCATCCAATCATCTTGTATTGTGGGATCCGGATCGGGAACATTCTTATATACCAAAATACCTGCATACGTTAGTGAACACACATACAGATATATGGTGGTCGACATCACCCAAACAGCAATCGACTAATAAAAGTCAATCAAACATATCAATCAGATCATGTAAAGCATGGGAATAATGTGTTCATCAAACTTTAATAATCTAATCCTAACAATCATATCCTAGGCACCTAGTCCTTCAACATAGGTTAACATCATTTTTTATTAAGCATTTAGGATAATTAGATAAGTCCGATAGATGATATAAATTTGAAAACATTCTCCCCCTCAATCAATGAATCATTTTTTGAAAAGTTTAAAAGTGCTGAAGTCATTGATTGAGTTTTCAATTTTTTTGAAAACTCTGAATTAGATTGATTTTCAAGCAACTCATTTACCACCATTTTGAAATACAACAAATATTTTTCTGAAGAATTTTAGACGGAAAAACATTTGTGTGGGAACAGCAGTCCTTCGACATACTTTCCTTGTTTTGTTTTTAGGATAAGTGCACGAAATATTTGAAAATTGGTTTAGCGCAGCACTTTCCTTTCTTTAAGAATGGGTTGCTATCTGAAATAATAGCAAACCATGGTATAAGCACGGGTTACAGTCTGAAATAACTGCAAGCCATATTTTTAGAGCGCGGGTTACAGTCTGAAATAACTGTAAGCCATTTGATTTATGACATGTTTTGAAAAGAAATATTTACACCTTCTGCTCGAACTTCATCTATGGTCCCGTGACATTGTTGAATGACATTTCTAAGACCGCAGATGTTATCGATACCAGAAGACATATCTTGAAAAAACATATTTTTGAAATTTTCTGATTTTTCAAATTTTTATGGATTTTTGTTGGTTTTATATTTTTCTATTTTCCTTTTGTTGGTTTTATATGTTTGTATTTTGTTTTTCTGATAAATATATACAAAGATAGTTTAGATGATATAGTTTAAGAAGATGATGATACGAGTACCGAGATAAGGATATCGAGCAGCCCCATTGTAGAAGATAATTCGTCAAAAACAAAGAGCAAATGGAAAAAATTTTCCAAATCTTCAATGAGCTGCACTTTCATATAAGCTTCGTTGATGCTCTCGTTCTAATGCCTAATTTTGCATCCACGCTTAAAGGCTTACTCACCAACAAAGATAAGCTATCTGAGATGGCTAAAACTCCTCTCAATGAGCAATGCTCAGCGGTCCTTCTCAAAAAGCTTCCCAAAAAGCTTGAGGACCCTGGCAGATTTCTAATCCCGTGTGATTTCTTGGGGATGGTTCAATGCTCCGCCTTGGCCGATCTTGGCGCTAGCATTAACCTCATGCCACTCTCAGTATGGAAGAAACTGTCTCTTCCTGAACTTTCATCCACTTGTATGACACTCGAGCTAGCGGACCGTACTGTAACTCGTCCACTTGGGATAGCCGAGGATGTCGTGATGAAAGTGGGAAAGTTTCACTTTCCTACTGACTTTGTTGTAGTAGACTTTGATGCAGATCCTAGAGTTCCCCTCATCTTAGGGAGAGCTTTCTTGAGAACGAGTCGTGCTCTGATTGATGTGTTTGCTGAAGAGTTGACCATACGGGTTGACAACGAAGAGCTCACATTGAATATCAACCAGAACTCCAAACCTCTATCCAAACAGAGTGTTGCCACAATTGATCAAAGATCTGAAAGATTCAATGCAACACTCTCAAATTTCACGGTTAAGAGGAGTTTTCAGAAACGTGCTGAGCTTAAAGCTTTGAAAATCAACCCTGGTTCAAACACATGGTTTGAGAATTGCACCAGGGAAGTCAAGAGTGTTCTTGATGATGATGATCTAGAATCGGAGACTTCATCGGAAGTGGTGGAAACTGCTAGCTCTAAGAGCACACCACTTGTCCCACCTCCGGAATCAGTTTCTCGCATCGAGTTTGTTAACTCTGTGGATGAAACCAAACTCTCTTCAGTTTCATCTGAATTGGATGATGATGTTTGTGATCCAATGGGCGACATTCTTCCCATTGACGAATTGCTCAAAAATGATCCATCATCTTCTAGTCTTATTCCCGACTCTTCCATCCCTTCTCTCACTTCTGATGAGGAAGATGACAACTTTTGGAATGAAGTCGATGCCTTTCTTAGTGATGAGTCAATTCCAACAGGAATTGATAACACTTACCTTGATCCGGAGGGAGACATCCTTTTTCTGGAAAATCTGTTGATTGAAGAACCGTTTCCCACCCTCCCTCCCGGACATCTTCTTGACAATCACCATCTAAGCTTCAAGTTTAAGCTTAAAGATGTCAAAACTGGTGATTTGCTTCTCTCTGCTAAGGAATGGACTTGCATTCTTATGTACGTCTTTATTCCATTCTTCACAGATGGTGTGGTTGCTCTTTCCCTTTTCTCTTTTGGGAATGAGGACACCATCTTTGACCCCGGTATCTTCCCTAATAGTTTCTACTATTAACAATACCGCGGTTATATCTCGTCGGTGTGGAACTTTCTGATGTTCATATGTTTATTAACATTGTGAACGAAAGTCCGATCGAGATTGGTTTTCCACGTTACTTTCCCCATGAACCAATGAATGCGGGGATCGAGTCAAGCTAGCGACTCGGGAATCAAAAACAGTAGCATGCCATATGGGTTGTCACCCATATTTCTGAGCTGTCTGAAGTTTGTTACGGTTAGCCATTCACAAGTGGCTAGCTTGTGTGACAAAACTTGACAGTTTAGCTTCTTCTTTCTAACTTTCTACCACCCTAGTGTGGGGGGGGGGGGGGGGTTGCCCCACATGTTGTGTATATAAGTCTTCAAAAAAAAAAAAAATCATCTTTCTAAATAATGGCCGTAATATTTCCCTTTTACGTTCTTTGTTTCGGCATAACCGTCGGTACTTTGAATATTGAGGGCAATATTCATTTCTAAGTGTGGGGGGGAATTCTCACGAATTTTATCATGTAAATATGCCGCCTAATTCCCCCGTTTTTGGCCAAAATTTTTTTTTGGAGTAAGTGTTTTACCCTTACTCAATTGGTTATCAGTCCGCCATGTCTTAAAAAAACAAAAGGATTGGCTAATCCAGGAGCAAACGGCTCTTGGTAAAGATATCTCAAATCCGTTGACGGCTTGCAATTTGCCCAAAATTGTATGGTATTCAGCTCACCATATCCTTAAAAGTGAAGAGTTGGCTAGCCCGCAAGTTTATGGCTTGTGGTAAAGGCAGTGGAAAAACCATAATTGGTAATCAGCTCACCAAAGATAATATTGATAATTTATCTAAGAGTTGGCTATTCCAGAGCAAACGGCTTCTGGTAAAGACAAATCAAATCCGTTGGAAGCTGGTGGTTTGCTCAAAATCACATGGTTATCGGTATACCATGGTTCTTACTTGAACTAAAACATTTGGCTACTCCAGAAGTAATGGCTTTTGGTAAAGAGATTCAAATCCATTAACTTTTTCTCAAAAGATTGCTAGGGACTAGCAATAGTTTAGTGTGGGGGATTGATGAGTGTGTAAATACTCATCATTTTTAGTCAAATCTGAACTGCAAAACGTTTAAAAATGCTCAGAAATGCATCAAAATACTGAAAATATCTTAAAAGTGCATTTTATATGTTTCAGATGCAAAATGTTTAAAATCAGATGAAAAATGAGCTAAGTTTGCATAATTGGCAGTTTCAGTCCCCCGACTTTCAGAAAATGGCAAAATCAGTCCCTAGGCATTTATTTTAAAAGAAAAGTCACCAAAGGTCCTTTTGGAATCATAAATTGTCATATTTAGTCCTTTGGTGAAAAATCCAAAAGTGTTGAGAAATTACAGTTTTGATCCTTGGATTTTAAAAATGTTCATGTTTAGTCCTTGGAATTTCACAATTGGCAGGTTTGGTCCCTTGGAATATTGGAGGTTGGCAAAACAAAGCCTTGGATTACTTTTCAGAATCTACATGTATGGTCCTTGGATTTTCAGAATTACACAAATGGTCCCTAGTGTTGAAAATGGATTCAATATTAATCCTAAATCCAATCCGGACCCTTGTTATAATCCTAAGCCCAAATATAAATCCCTTGGCCCAAATCCATTACCCGGTCCAATAAACCAACCCGACCAACCCACCCAAATACCACGTTTAAAATAATAATACCCCGCCCCCCTTCCCTGTCTTCCCCGACACTCCTGTCTGCAACCAGCCACCAACACAACACCTCCACCTTGTCCCCCTACTCCACACTTTGTCTCCCCCCTCCTCACCTAACATACAAATCGCATTTAATGCACCTTGTCCCTGTCTAAGATATCAAAAACCATTTTGGCGCCAAAACCAAATCAATGGCTAAGATGAGCTCAAGACATCCAATGGATGAGATTATTGCTGGGAAGTGATCAGAGGAGAGAGAGAAGACATGTTTGGTGCATAAAAGAAGGAGAGAAGCAAAGGAAGAGAGTACTTAGTTTATTTCTTAAAAATGTATGTCGTTTTTTAGTTATTAAGTCTTAAAATAGATTCATAGTTGTTATTTTAAGTTTCCTTGTATCAAATTACTGTGTTGAAGTGTATTGCAACTCATTTTAAGTATTAATTCAAAGCTTGTGTTCATTTTCCAAATTTATGTTAACTGTTGAGATTTTTATTTTCAAGATCCTATGTCAAAGCCTTTAGCAGTTTATTTATAAGCTCAAACAAGCTTATACTAGCTTATTTTAGCTTTCTGTAAGCTCACAACTAAGTTTCAAACAACTTTGTGTTTTGGTCAACAAAAGTCAAACAAGGTTCATTTGGGCTTGGAAATGGAAATGGGGTGAAGCAGAAATGGTTTTGGGTTGAATTTGAGCTGGAATTGGTGTAGGTTAGGGGTTTTATAGGTTAGAGGTTCTATGTTTCATGAATGCAAGCCATAGTGGCTAGGAGATTTGTAAGTGTTTAAATCTATTATATGCATTTTGTTCATTGAATCTGTTGATTGAATCTGATTTTAGTAATAATTTGTAGTTTGTTATCTGTGTTTTATGTTTGTTTAGCATAATATAGTCCTTATCTGTTTTTAGTTTTCAATATCAGAAGTTAATTAGTGTTTGGATTAGCTTGTTAATCTGTGGTATAGATTGAGTAATCAGATCTGTGTTGTGGATTCATGCTCTAGTAGGTGATTGTTAGTCATATCAAGTCTTTGTTATAGCAGTTTTTCATCAAATAAGTCAAAATCATCTTCAACAGGTTCAAATTTACTCCACTGTTGGAATTTTCAAACTCAAAAGCTTGGATTATGGTCTGAAATCAATAAGAGTAGCTGGATATAGTTTTGTTTAGATCTAAATCATCATAATCAGTTCATAATTTGGTCTTAAATTTCATTTTGGTCAAAATTTCAAAAGTGTTCTAAATAGTCAAAAGGTCCAAGTCAGGTTTTCATAAAACTTTGTGGACATCTCACAGGTTCACTTTAAGTCCAAATCTAGTGTAACTTTGGGATTTTAATATTCAACTGGTCTAGTTTTGAAAACTACTTTTTGTGGAATCTGATATAGTCATTTTAAGCTTCAAATCAGCTGTTCTATAAGCCACTTTTTCCCCTGTTCACACTCAGCAAAACTGAGTGTGAAACAGGTAACTTGCAGCTGTTGCATTTGATTCATTTCAAAGGGTTAGAAGCTTAAACTTGGTCTAGTTGTAGCTTGCCAGGTGTTCTTTAGGACTGCACAATTGAATTTTGGTTTGGCTTATTGAATAAGCTTGTGTACAAGCTCAAACATAAGGCCTGATTCACTGTTTTGCTTAGTTAAGCAGTTTGCATAAATCATTAAGCTGTGCTTGTGGCTTGTTAGGAGTAGGTGTAACCAGTAGCTATTAGCTTATTTTAGCTTAATCTAGCTCTAGTAACTGTTTGATAGCTTAATTCATTGTCTAGCTTATTTTCCCTAGCTTATTTCATAACTGTTTGCACTACAACTTTCATATTTTACACATAAGCTGCTTATTTCTTATTTTTCATAGATTTATATTATCATTTTAGAATTTTCCTGAATTTTTCATTAATTTTGGTCATTGTTTGCTATTTTTCTAGATTTAAAATAGTTTTAATCACTTTTAAATAGCTTTTATCGCAATTAATTCAGAAAAAGTTCCAAAAAATAATTTTTCAATTTTCCCAGTTTAAGAAAAATATAAAAAGCATAAAAAAGATTTTTCCTTATTTTTCCCCTTTTATTTGGTATTTTTCACAATTTAAATTAGATTAAAATAGTTTTTAATTAGTAGAAAATAGAAAATTAATCTGAAAAATACAAAAATAGTTTTAAAAATTCTCTTTTGTTATTTTAGATTTTTCCAAGTCATAATTTTATTTTTCTAGCTTTATTTCCTATTTTCTTGTGTTTTAGGTAATTATTAAATAGTTAAAAATAGTTTTTAATTAATAATAATTAATTAATTAGTTATAAAAATAATTTTCTTTTTCTAAAAATTTTCTTTTATCATTAGGTTTGTAAAAATATCATTTTCACATTTTTAGGGTTAATATTGCTTTAGTTTCACATTTTCTATTGTACGTCGCGTAGTTTTTAATTTCAGCTTTGTAAAAACATAAAAACAAAAACATCATTTTGCAAATAGTGATAGCGTTTATTTAATATTTTTTATCTCTTTAATTTTCTTTAATTTGCATTTAAGCCGTTGTAATTTGTTGGCTTTTTCTGTAGTTATAAATCATTATCAAATCCCTTTTTCGTTCAAATTTCTCGATCACTATTCGTAGGGTGATCCATTGCATAGCTCGCTGGGACATAACGACCCGGGGAAACACTATACTCCTCAGATCTTCATTGCATTCGTGCTTAAGCTGTTTTAAGTTTCTTACAGTTGGCCATTCACAAGTGGTCAGCTTGCGTGAGAAAACTTGACGGTTTTGCACGGATCAAACATCCACCACCAAAGCTTCCGAGGCTCCAGAATAGAAGATAGAACATGAGCCTTTGAGAAAGAGAGACTTTGGCAGCTTCACCCCAAACCGAAAATCCTTTAGCTGAGCAGATTCAAAGCTTTCTTTCAAGCTTGCCTTAGCCAGGTGCACAGAGAAGCACACCATTACCATAAATCCCGCTGCTCCTTTTAAGAACAATAGTCAAGATTCTTTGTTCGGGGTTATATCATCAACAAAAACAGCAACGTATCATCCCACTCTTTAAATTTCTTCTCATATTTCAATACCACTGAAGTCTGAAGCGATCCATACCAAAAGGTTGTCAAGAGACCACTTCCCCCAAGTAGATGAATTGATGCAGTCAGTCTCTCAGACTAGAGCTCACGAACCCGGATACACATACCCGAAGACAAAGAAACTTATACCGTCGAAGTAACATATTAAGTCCAATAGCCAACGAATAACCCCGATGTATACTTTTCTCTCCCATAAAGAAAGTGCATGAAGCTCAAGAACCCGAAGTACCCGAATGCCCATTGAAAGAATAACCGATAACATTGAAGAAGCAGGCCGAATCACTGATTATCTCTACGGATGACAATCTCTGCGGATGTCAACTCCGGAATAAGTGATTATATCTCTGAATCACTGATTAAGCACTCAAGTGAAACATCTGAGCGCCCCCAATGTACATAATTCTCTCTCCCCTGATGATTCCGATAACATCGAAATCATCACACACTTGTGTACCTCTTTTATCTTCAGAAACTTTCTATTACATCACTTCCCCCACGTAGTTGGAATAATAACACTAAAAGCCTTGATGAGTAAAACCTTGAGTTTCTCTGCGGTAATGACAATAGTCTTCCCGGGATATCTTCAATCACTTAGAAGTATTAAGTTCATCAAGATTACTCGAGTTTAGATACGTGTCTCCTTCCCCCTTGCTGGTTTTGATACTTCAGAATCAGCAACACAATGTAAGCCCATATACTAGAAATCTGATGAGAAGAACACTTGAACTCTTGTGAGAATCAACTTGCTGAAGAATAAGAGCAAGTCTAATTGGGGATTAAGTTTGGCTTTTCACTCTCCCCCAATTAGTGCTCTCCCCTAAACCGACAATCTGATTGATAAATGCTCAGATTAAGAAGAAGTCTTTAGATAATCAAATGCAACTCGTCTTTAGTCTTCTAACATGTAGCAGAGAATGTAGAACCGACTGTAGACTCGACCTTCTTCAAGATTGTCCAGTTTGGGGAATAGAATGTTAACATCTTCTTCTCACCAAATGCATTCCCGTTAACCTATATTTAGCAAATCCCCTTAACTCAAATCCCTCCCATTCAAACAAGAACAGAAAGATGTTCATCAAGGAAATCAACCCCGCAACTGGAAGCACTTTGTCATTAAACTCATTATTCCATAAGAAGATGTCAACCAACGGCTCATAGAAGAAACTCCATGTGAAGATGACCCGATAATAAGAAGCTCGGTTCTTACATGAGTTTGGAGCCTGTTTGACCATTTATTCTCAGAAATCAATCAACCATGCAGTAAATTCACACTTCTTCTCCCCCTCAAGAATTGCATACGGAGTTGCCATTCTTGATTGAATAAGTGAATATCTTCAACAAATGTAGTCTATTCACACTTCTCCCTCGCAAAATTAGCACATGATGTCACCATCGTCATTATAGTTGAGCAAGTGGAATAAGAAAAACAATCAACGGTAGTCCGGTTCAGTTGATGTTTGAAAGCCCATGGAAAAAGCATGAAGCATGTTGATGAGAATGGTCATTAGTGAGAAGATTTCTCTTCTTCAGAAGATAAAGCGCATTGAAGCGTACACTTTTCTTTTCTTTAGGGAACGAGGCTTGAACTGTTGTGTTCAAACGTCATAAGAAGATTTCTCTTCTTCATAAGATAAAGCGCACTGACACGTACACTTTTCTTTTCTTTAGAGTACGAGGATTGAACTGTTGTGTTCAAACGTCATAAGAAGATTTCTCTTCTTTCGAAGATAAAGCGCACTGAAACGTACACTTTTCTTTTCTTTAGAGTACGAGGCATGAACTGTAGTGTTCATACGTCATAATCTCTCTCTTTTCATCATCTCTTGGCAAAACTTATAATCAACCCCATTATCATTCAGTAGGCTCTTTGTCGTGACAGCTGATGGAGAAAACCCAATATGATGAATTTGACCCTGAAGTAAAACAACCCGAACTCGTGACTTAAACTTGCACATATGTAACAAAGAGCGGTGCTGAGACTTCATGCTCCATTGAATCTCTAAGTACTCTATACTCTTCATCCAACCAACCATCAAGTATAAGACGTACATCACCTCTTGAAAATCCACAATTGAATGTGACACTGAGGACTACAACGTAACTCCTTAAAGTGATAGTTATTTTGAGGTGGTAAGAGCCCAATTCCCCCAAATGGTAAAAGAAAAGGTAAAAGACACCCAAAAATAACTAGATTTCCAAGTCTTTGTTTTTGATAATAACTCGAACAAGGATCATGAAGAATCTTCATCCAACCATCCCCGATACCTTCAGATACTAAGTACACTTGCCCGTGATAATTCACTTCAACCTCAAATAAATAATAGTGAATTAACCCCGCTGTCACATCTTCTGGTTAAAAGCTCAAATCTAGCCTCTTTTGACGTTGTAAGTGAACTATGATAATGGTTTTCATCCCGACCATGGTTAAAAGCACATAACCCCGTAAAACCTTGTAATAACCAAACTTCCATGAAGACAACCCAAACAAACACCCAATTCATGAAGTACACCCTTTTATCCCTTCTTTGAAATAGAAACCGTAGCACCAACATCAAATAAGATCCCGAAATACACTTTCCTTTCTCCAGAATGGTTCCATCATTACGGGATTTTACAATTCTATGGTTTAAACCGAGAAATAGTTTCTTTCGCGGGATTTTACAAAACCAAGAATAAACCGTAAAATAGATCCGGAAATGCACTTTACTATTACTAGGATGTTTCCATTGTCACGGGATTTTACAAGTCTATGATTTAAACCGAGAAATAGATTCTTTCGTGGGATTTTACAAAATCAAGACAAAACCGTAAACAATGTCAGCTTGAATGTGTTATGACAACTTTGGTTTTAGTGAATATCTGTTTTAGGGGAACATGCAGCGGTTCATCAATGGTACATTATCCAACATCAACAATATCATCAACCATCCAATAAACACTTTGGTAAACACATTATTCACGAATTCTGTCGGCAATTGCTATGACCATTTGGTGAAGTAAATCCGATATACCAAACTTGATCATGAAGTGAACTTCCCCAAATTTGTTACTTAAACTTGTACTAATCCTTGTGAAGAAGAAACGGTGTACCCAATGTACAAAACCTCTTGACGTATCCTCAACTGCGTGAGACACCGAAGTGATAGTTACGTTGTGGGTTAAGCGAGAAGAAATCACAAACGTAGCTAAATAGCCAAGTCTCTGTCACACTCTATAAATGCCCAAACAAGTCATCTTCGCGGAAGGGTAGAAAGAAAGAAGACGAAATAAGTAAACTCGTCTGGAAAACCTCACTTCAAATCCAAATAAGAAATACCGAACAAACAATCCCGTAGTCAACTTTGATTAATCATCAATTTCAAGTCGTGACATAATCATCTCCGTGAAAGTGTATACACCAAATTTCCGATCCTCATAATCCATCGAATCTCATTTTCGTCTTCAAGTCAAATCTCAAATCTCATAAAATCACATAATGCACACAAAAGCCCATGATATTTTGCAAAACCATCCAATCCCTCATTCAATTCACAAAATCATTCAGCCCATGTGACTCTTCTTAGTTCACAAAAATATTTCACCCGATCAATACCTCAATATTCATCGTCCAAACCATATTTCAAAATCTGGTCCAATGCCGCGAGACTCACTCACTTACTCAAGTACTAGTCATACCAATTCAAGCTTGAGAAAAATCAAAATCGAGCTTACTTGAGTCCAGTTAAAAGTCATCAAATGCACTTAAATTAGGATACAATCACATCTTAACCTTGGTATAACATTGACAATTATCTCACTCAATCCTTAGACTCACTTACATCAACGTTTATATAAACATTTGTGAATCAAACGTTTTCAACATTACTTCTAGATCCATGTCAAATATTCTTGGTATAAATAATTTCTATCTTTTAGACAAGACCAAGATCTCGTGACATAACTGAAACACTGTATTATTACACTTGATCAACAAAACAGATCCATTGAGGCCCATGAAATTAACCGGAGTATAACAAAACCAAGGTATTCGGCCCATTTTCCATTTCATAAACCGGGTCCACTGAAAAGCCCACGAGGCACTCTTGAATTATCCCTAATTCACGGGTAGTATTTAACAGCACATAAACACACACTTCAACCCTAGTATCTCTCAACATAAAGCCTCAATCATCTCGTCAGCAAATAAAAACCCTAATCCCATATCAAAAACATTCCGCCCCCATTGTTTATCAAATCGAATAAAAAAAACAGTCTTCCCTTTAATTATAATACCAATACTTGAGCACTTTGGGAAGCTTTTATGATAGCACCTTGCGACAGGGATGGTTTTGATTACAATGAGCTCACCACAGGGATGGTTTTGAGCATCACAATATGTGACGGCATATATAACCATGAAGATCTTGGGTAGGTTTTTCTTCTATTCGATTATGTTATCGTGTGTAAATAATGAGAACGAAACATACTTATGCTATAAGAAATTCATGAATCAAAGAAGAAAGGGTAACATAATTGTTATTACTTTCTCTTTAAATTCGGATAATAACACAAATGTTTTAAGATCAATGAGGATATTGTTGGGGTTGTACGTTTCAGAGTAAGATACTTTTATTAAAATATCATTAGCCCATAAAGTCTGAGATCTTGATTGTTTCTGTTTTTGTATCGTTAAGATTTCAGTCTCAAACTCGATCTATGAGGTACAAGTTCCTTTGTGAATATATCAAATGATATCTATGTGTTTCAACAACCACTCACAAAAGGAACAAAGCTGAGATCATTTACATGTTAGTTTGGGTCGATCTTTGATGATAATTGTTCGACTGATGATGGTTTAGTTTTTGTTTGAGTCAATCTTTCGTCTTCATCTCATTCTTTTATGTCAAGTCGTTATCATTTTTGAGTCAAGTTGCCCCACATAAGTGAAAATGTATATGAAAATGCTTCAGTTTGACCCATTTTGACCATTGAAATGACCATTTGACGTCATAACTTACACAGTGTTTGGTACAAAAAAAATGATAAGCAAAAGTGACATGGACAAAAGATAGACACCATACAGATTGAACAGTGATGGACCAAGACTTTTATTTTTTGACCAAACTAAAAGGATACTAAACTTGATAAAACTGATTTACCACAATACTCGAAAAAAGTGTTTTTCGACCATAAAAGAATACCAAAAACAGTTTTGAGCAAGATACAAAACCACAAAAAATCAACACAACACAATAACCATGGCTCTTGATACCAATTGTTAGGATCTTAATATTATTGTGTTGATGATTCGGGTGGTCTTGGATGATGGAAATACATGTTAGCCATTTAGAGAGAGAAAGAGATGAGAGGGTGTTTTCTTGGTAGAGACTTGCTTAACAAATGTAAGGTTAGATTATGAGAAAAGCACCACCCCTTCCAAGGATGGAAGGGGTATTTATAGTTACAATGAATACGTCCTCCTATCGGACTGTGGATCAGGCATACAGTGGGTAAAGACCCGTCCTTCCTCCACAGTGTTGCACTAAACTATTCTACGCTACTAATTAACTATTTAACTACAAAACAACGTAAATAACTACAAGTCTACGAGCTAACATATGCTAGACCATAATTGGGGTGGCCGACACTTTAACATGGAATTTCTAATTCCTAACAGTTTGGTTGGTTTCTGTCCACGTCTATGTAGCAGTTGCTTTTAGCAATGTCTACCCATTCATTATGTGGAAGAATTTCCTCCTCGGTAAGTACTACGGGTGGAGCATTGGTAGCAAGATTTTTAGAAGAAGTCGTGCATGACATTGTAATTCTGTAGATCATACACAAAAACAAAAACAATATCCGGAAACTTAGTTAGGTTAGATAAAATCACTGGATCAACCTTATAGCAACTCCATATCTAAGACTCTAAGTGTGTGATATAAGCGAGTGAACGAGCATACACACAATAGTGAGAGTAATATGAGTAAGGTAGAACTGTATCAGGTGTAGGACACATATATGCATCACATAACATAGATAAAGGAAAATGGGTAAATGCACATAGACATGGCAGGTACACGATCGACACTAAATGACCAAGTAGGTACAATGAGGGAAATAGACTGTTGGACAAATCACACAGATATGAGCATGGAATAGAAAAGTCGCAACAGACAAATCGCATACTTGAAAAGACACATTGCTTTCAGCACAAATCGCATAAATACCAGGACAAGTCGCATCGGTCAAATACTGTCAACAAATCGCACATACTAAGACACTAAGGACAAATCGCATCCTACAAATCGCTTAACCTTAACAAATCGCATATGTAACAATAGTAACACTTTAAGGACAAATCGCATTGGTCAACAATAGTCAACAAATCGCACGCGTCAAGACGCATGGGACAAATTGCTCAGAGCAAATTGCATACATCAATTAAATTGTGACAAGTCGCATATAGAGGTAAAGAGACAAATCGCTTTACTCAATTGATACGACAAATCGCATCAATAATATTGTTAGGAATTAGAAAATGCAGTCGTTAAAGAGTCGGTCACCTCAAGTATAAGCATTCAATAGAAAGCTCGTAGTCGTAGTTATGTTATGTTAGTAAGTAGTTTGTTAAGTAACACCGTGGAGGACGGACGGGTCTTTACCCACTGTGTTAGTATTATAGATTTGATGATACAAAACAAGAAGAATGAAACATGAAGGACTAAAAGCGACAAGAAGGGAAACTACAAAAAGATGGAGGATTTAGAAGATTCTAGAAGATATGCTTAAAAGAATATTTAGTTTCCTAATTGTATTATGATTCTTCTTGTAAACCCTAGATGTCTCTAGTATATAAAGAGACATAGGGTCATTAGTTTAATAGTACGTACAAGATGTAGACGTCTAAAGGTGTGTGTGTGTGGGAACCTAGGCGTAGGGAAAACGCCTAGAGTTTAGTTAGTTAGTGTTAGATCAAGTCTTTGATCTTTATTATAGTTAGTTAGTTAGTTTATGATAATAAAAAACCTTGTTCATAATAATGTTGATTCTATGTTTGAATATTCTCCTTTCATTATTATGTGTTCCTAGATATAATATTAGACCTCGTCTAAGAGCTTACAACGATCTTCACATGTGGGATCAGAGCCTGGGGCTCGTGATATCTAGGGTACAAGGTTTTTCGAAGAAGAAGGAAGAAAAATTCGAAGCTGTCAAAAATTCGTAATACTTTTGCAGCACTGTTTTCCAGAAGGCATAACTTTTTATTGAACCGTTGGATCGAGCTAAAATTTGAACTGGAGCTTCTTGGAATATCTATCTTTAATCTCACTGAAGGGATTGTCAATCGGAGCTCTCAATCAAAAGTTATAAGCTGTCGAAGTCTGCTGCTGATTTTTCGTAAGGTTACAACAGCACTGTTTTGAAACGATCATAACTTTTTCGTTAACCGTTGGATCGTGACGAAATTTTGGGTGGATGTTCTCTATATATCAATCTAACTTTCCACTGAAGGATCTTCCATCTGAGCTTTTATGTGAAAGTACTGCTGAAAGTACTGTTGTGTATTATCAAAGTACTGCTGTGCGTTATTGGTCCCCTACAAGCAAAGTACTGCTTGGACACGAAAGTACTGCTTGGAATTCGAAAGTACTGCTGATTATTGAAAGTATTGTTGTTCTCAATGTACTGCTCAAAGTACTGCTACTTCTCAAAGTACTGTGAGGAGGTTTCAAAGTACTGTTATATTGAAAGTACTGCTTCTCATATGGTTTTCGATTTAAGGGGAAGTCGAGCATAATTATTGTTATGGTTTTTTGGACGACACACACACAGGTTATTGTTCTCACACACAAGGAGTTTGGTGATTTGTTCTTAAAAGGATTTAAAAAGGCTTGTTTTGGAGATTTATTGAAGAATTGATTACGAAGAAGGTTGAATATCATTTATTTGATGTTGTAGTTGAGTTTCACAGGTTTGTGTTCTTATCATATAGCTTGATGAATCTAGCAATGTGTGATTTTTCTTATGATGCTCTATGCACACATTGGCTATCACTTAAAGGAGTTACATTGTAGTGTGATTCCTCCCGAACCACCCCTCTTTTATTTCTCCGTCACTCTTGTGAACCGCGACAGATGATAAAAGGGCGACAGCCCGGGAGAGAATGCAAGTTTACCAAGGATTAAAATATCCTTGGATCGTTTATGTCCTGGTGAGGCGTGATATTCCACATACAATGACTTGTGAATGCTGAAATGATATAGAATGTACAAAAACAGGAAAGCTTAAGGTTCGTCATGAAAGCACAGGTTCGTCATGAAACGAACATCCCCTGGTTATTGCGTGTCGTCATGAAACTATTATGTGTTGTCATGAAAGTCGTCATGAAAGTGTATTTTCGAGTCTACCTTCTAGGAAGTCACCTTTCAATCTAACTATATATCTCTTGTAGGTGGGTTTTAAAGCAGTGCTAGGTTGCCAATTGCTTTTTCAATACTAGCAAAGTTTTGTCACGACAACATTGGAATGCTTTTTAGTCGTCGTCTGAAGCTGTCGAATATTGAAAACTAACTCTCGAGGCTAACTGTTAGGGAAGTCACTCTAATTTCTATCTATAAGGTTCTTCGAGGTCAAGTTTAAAATCGAGCTAGGTTGCCAAGTTATTTTTCAATACGGAAGACCTTTTGTCACGACGTTTTCATAATGCTTAAAAACTGTCGAAGCTTAAAAAGAAGGAAGAAGAAGCTTTTTGGAACATGGGATCTATAGTGCTCGGGGTCCGAGAC